>JAHREE010000422.1:564399-581614 GCA_033628505.1 Tringa tobata | reverse complement strand
GGGCAGGGGGGGATGGGGACTCTGAAGGAATTCTCTGCACATGGTTGCTGTTCATCGCTGCTTGGTGGCTTGCCGTCCTGATGGCCAGATATGCTGGGCCTCGGGGGGTTGTAAAAAAACATTGCAGGCCAGGAAAGGGGATAAGTGCCAGAGGCAGCAGTGGTGGAGATGGTTTTCAAAACAGGCCAGGTGCAGATGTACAAACAACACAACATCTCACACTATTCACATCGCTCACATTGGCACCTGTGGATGGACTTCCCCTTTGAAGCTCAACACCCAAAGGGGCGAGTGCTTCTAAAAATGTGGCTACTCCAGAAAAAATGACATTTAGTGCTTCAGGAAGGACAGAGTCAGAAAACATGAGCTGTTTGTTTCCCAAAGAGCTGGTCATGCATTATCAGATGAAATGCTTTTTCCTTGGAAAAATGTTGTCAAAAGTGAGTTTTGCAAAAGAAGATATTAGCCAAGATAGATAGAGAAGGACAGAACTGCTGGCAAAAAGTACATTCTCAGGTGTAAATAAATCATTGCCCTCCTATCTCTCAAACCATATCAAAATAGCCAATATCTTGGTGGTTTGATCACTCAGGGGATAGATTGATGAACTCAGGTAAAAGGTCTGGATTTCTCAATCTATTTATTTATTAATCTATTTATTAAGTATTTTATTCAGGTGTCCATTTATGAATTCAGTCATTTAAGTTTCCCTACATATCAGTAGAGAAGGAAGACATTTTATAAGTGCTGATGGATGGTGACTTCCAGAACAACAGCTCTGATGTGAGTTGAGCTGCCTCTTTCCAGTGAATGGAAAAAACCTTAATGCTTCAGTTGAGGAAGAACTCAATATTGTTTCATTCAGAGCTGTATTTTGAAATAATTTCCTAACACTTATGTGAAGGCCTTGAAAGGACTTGAACAGCACGCTGGTTTTTTTTTGATTTTGGCTTTTGTTTGTTTGTTTGTGTGTGTGTGTGTGTGTGCAAAATGCCACAGGAAATAAGAAACCAATTTTGGGGAATTTTTAATTATTTTCTTAAGCTGGGTTCACAACTGATGTATTATGAACTGCATATGAGAACTGGAAGGGGTGTCAAATCTTTCCTCTGGATCATGGCAAGAAGCTGATAATTCTCTACAAAACCACTTTAGCCCCAAATACTTCATCTGGAAAACATGAGGAAATCAGACAACATGCAACAAGTTTCAGAAGACTCTACTTGAGTATGAAGGAAGTGTTGTGATCCCTATACTTGGATAAGAATGATTTTGAGGGACCTGTAAGAAATAGACTCTTTCTGGAAGAGCAACAAATTGTGATAGGGATGACCTTAGGAAAAAGAAGATAAAATTGCATGATGTCTGCACACTTGCTAAGTGGAAAGATTGGCTGGGTAGCCCTGAGGCAAGAAAGAAACCCTGTAGATCAACTGACTGGTGGGGAGGCCCTTGTTTAGCACCTGTAAATCTAGTATAGAGTAAGAGTTTCTTTTCCTGAGGGAAAGAAGAAAGCAAGATATGGATTGAGTTGGCTCCACCGTGGATGCTTGTTCCTTTAGAGCAGGTCCTGTTTTGCAACTGGTCTAACAATAGTGAGCTTGTTTCTTGTCAACACTTCTGATCAGACACACACAAGAGCATCCAAGGTTTCCTTGGACTGTGTGCATTCATTCCAAGTGGGAATTCAGCATGCTGCTTTGGGAGTTCAGCTAAATTGCCATAGCACTGACTGACGGGACTCAAGTCACAAAGAAGACTGTAGAAACAAAAATGAGAAAAAGTACTTTAGTAACCATGGTTTGGTTTGGAAGGAACCTTTAAAGATCATCTAGTCCAACCTGCAGGGACATCTTTCACTAGATCAGGCCGCTCAAAGCTCCGTCCAACCTGACCTTCAACACTTCCAATGACAGGGCATCTACAACTTCTCTAGGCAACTTGGTCCAGTGCCTCACCACCCTCACTGTAAAAAAAGATTCTTCCTTATGTCCAATCTAAACCTACATTCTCTCAGATTGAAACCACTGTCCCCTTGTCCTGTCACTACAGGCCCCGGTAAAAAGGTCTGTCTTTGGCTTTCTTATAAGCCCCTTTTATATATTGAATAGCTACAATAAGGTCTTCCCAGAGCCTTCTCTTCTCCAGGCTGAACAACCTCAACTCAGCCCATCTTCAATGACTAGTATATCACCAAATTTAGATGTCTAGAAAACCTGGAGTAGATGCTTAGCACTGCCATGGAAATTTCATCTTTATCTCAGTCCTCATATCCAGACCTCTAATGTATACGCTGAACCATGCCCTATTATTGGAGAAACATGGCATCTAGCTAAAATCACAGAAGGGGAAATCACTCTTGCTTCTACAAGCAGATGAAATAAAATGCACAGTGAACTATTCATGATTCAGAGCGTTCCTTTCCTGTACATACTGACAGGAACTAGAGCACAGATTGACTTGATCTTTTTAGCCTCTGTCTATACTTGCTTGAATAGGTTTCTTCCTTTATTATCTTCAATATGTTTAAAGGCTTGCAGGGAAATAATGCAAGAGCCCTCCTGTGGCTGATTTTAACACCTACCATTCATATTGTTATAGCTGTAAAAGACTAATAGTCAAGTGGCCAGAAGTATCTGCTTTTAATAATGCACAATATCCTCTGAGTTATGGATGGAAAAAGCTGATTATGCTAAACTACCTCCAAGCCTGTATAAAGTTACTTCCTACAGTCAATTCACACTTATTTTTCTAGGCACCATGCGGGCATTTTTTAAATTCCCACACACTGCTGTTCACAATACTATTATAAGCAAATAGCTAACCCTCTAAACAAGTTTATCTAGAAATTCACCCACAATTTCACATGGGAAAAGGGGATCTAACTAAACCCTTTCCTAGTACCTCACATGTTTGTTTTCAGTCTTTAATGCTTGCAATCTTCCAATGTCTGTAGACTATTGCTTCCCCTCAGGGCTGTGTGCAATGCTTTTAATCCCTTCTTTTAAACTGATCCCTCACAAGTCCCCACTCTTCTCCAAATGCATTTGTTCTTTTTTTTTCAGTCATAAAGTATCCAGATGGATGAGGTACTCCCACTAAGTTGCATCAGAGCTTACTGTTGAAGAATTGCTCCTCTCCTTAAATATGTAAGGACATTGCGTTGTCAGCTTCAAATCACACCGACCTCATTGTCACATTTTCTTGACTCATTATTCATGACTAGCCTTTAGGTTTTACATTCAAGTCATTTTCCAAAAGTTTTGTCATTATTAATTTTTGGTTGTAAGGTATCTTCTTTGGTTGGTGTATGTTTTGGAGTCCTTAAATCATTCTCTGCATTAAGAGAAGAGTAACTTCCCGAGCAAAGTAGGCTTAGTGATGTTCACATAGGGCTGAGCTGCCTTAAACACGTAGCTCAGAAACCATAGAGTAGCTAAAGCTGTCTCAAATGTCCAGCCTGAATTGCCAACCAGTAACTTGTTCATCTAGCCAAGTTCTTGGGAGCAGAGGCCAGCTGAGAAACTGTAGCATGGTTTACTAGACTCCACCAAAAAACAGAAGATACAAAATAAGATTTTGAATCAGGTAGCACAAAGGAAAAAAAATGTATAAGATTCTAAAGTCTAAATGAGGGCACATTTATTTTTTCATCTGAATCGGTCATGGTTATTCTGGCTGCCTGCCTACCTGCCAAAAACTGGAGAAGAAATCACACTGTGATAGGATCCAGAAAGAAAATAAATAAAATCCCTCAGGCTATTGGAATAGTTAGCATTAGCCCTGAAGAAAAAAATCATTTTTTTGCTAACTAATAAAGTGTATGAACAGTGTGAGCCCTGGATAGCTATGGTGGAAGAGATTAAGATTCAAGTTATTGCTGTCTTTCATGCAGACTAGGGATTTTTACTGCACTTTTTCACATCACAGATGAGTGCCCCAAGCACCAAGCCAAAGATCTTTCAAAGTGGGTGATCAGCAATTCTTTTCCTGATGCAAGAAACTGCTTCTGCTGCTTCTGTAAGAACAGGTGCATATATTACCTGACAAAATTAATTTTGACAAAATAAAATTTGTCTGCATATAATGATTTAATGAGGAAACTCTTGAATTCCTCTAGCAACCTGTCTTTTTATGTCATTGACTTGATGAAAAACCTGAAGTCTACAGGAAAAGTGAACTTCGTTGCCTATCCTATGTCAGAGCTAAGCCAGAATTTTGCAAAAACAGCATAAAGAGATGTACATATTTTTAGTAAGAAGAATTCAAGACAATGACTTACATTTTGGAAAATATGGAGGAAACGCAACAAACTCCATAATCTGAATGAATCTGTAAGCATCAGCAGACAATGTTCAACATAATTATTTGACAACAGCACCAGTAGATTAGATGAACTCTTCAGAGAAGCAGGGAATAACGCTGCAGGACATGATGAATAGATTATCAGTCCAAAATGACTTCTCACTGGTACAAAACTGGTACAGAGCCAAAGTGATAGCGGAAACACTGCAGCTTTTAAATACTTGTAGGGTTTTTCAAGCAGGTAAATTTCAGAGCTCATGTCTGAGTATCTCTCACTGAAAAAGTATGAATCCTGCATAATGCTAAACAAGCTGGAAAGAAACTGAAACTGGTTAGAGTGAAAATTGATGGTCTCATCGGTAGAGTACCTTCATTGATACAATTAATAATCTTAAAGTGTGGAAATTTATTGTGCTCATTAATGCCTAGTAACTCAGTTGCAACAGTTTATTGGTGGCTTTCAAAGGCAAAGAATATCGCAAACAGAATAGTGGAGTCAAACCTTTCCATCCCCTGTGCTAAGGAAATCTGGTTTTACCCTAAGACAGAGACCAAAAAAGGAAAAAGGTATAGATGCACAGCCCTGGGATCCTATTTACACATGCTTGTAGTCTCTCATGCTGCCTACCAACCAGGTCTAGATGGCTCCCAGCTCAGCCTGTGGTAGCACTGAGGATTTTACCATTCCAGTAGAAAGCCATATATAACTTCTTTATGAACAGTCTTTGTAAATATCTAAAGTAGGAAATCTGATTGCAACAAGTTTCTTCTCAATGAAGCTGACATGGTCATCCCTGTCACTAACCTTCCCCCTGCAAAGACCTTGTCAGTTGGGCTGCATTTATCACAATGCTCTGTAATATGAAATCTGTACATCATTATGGTTTATTGATTTTTTTTTAACATTCCTTCTTTCTGGTAACAAAATGAAGGAGTTTCTAATCTTGACTGTGCTCAGAAGGTGATCGTGTTGGTCAACTTTATTTTTATGCAGACTATGTAAAGAAAGTATAAACTTCTTTGGAAACACTGTAAGTGAAGGAGCAAACTGCAATTCAGTGGGGGGAAGGGAGAGAAGGGAGGGCTGGGAGATCTATCCCAACCAATTAGGAATACCCTGTGAATTAGGCAGACATCAGTTGCACAACTTCACCCATTCTCCCCAGCCATGCCCCTGGATAAAAGAGAGAACCACAATGGTAGTTAAAACAATTATCATCCAGCAGAGCTTGATTCTAAACTGCTCTGCTAGGAAGTGGCAAGGAGCATTCAGATCCTAACGCAGCAAGCAATCGCTTTTTCCTCCCCTTGGGTAGAGAAGCTCCTGGCTTTTTAAGCAATTCTGTACCTCTGAACTAGTCCTTGCAGGGCTTTGGGGTATCACGCCAGTGGCACTGCATCCCATTATCATCATTGCATGTCACTGGAGGCAACAACAGGAAAGAGATGCAGAAAGGACTGGGAATGAGAGGAGACATTAATAACAGTGTACTGCTCCGTGCTGACAAAAGCAGAAGGTATTGAGAGGGCTGCTAGAGCAACAGAAGCAGAGATGAAAACAAAGGACACAAAAATTGACTAATACAAGATAGGACTGACTTTGCAACAGCCTTGGTTAGAAAAGAACTAGTAGTTAAATAGCAGGTGTAATTGCATGTCCTGTTCCCTGCCATTTCTTGATGTTGGTCAAATCACTTAAGGCCAGATCTGCAAAAAAATATCCAAGAAATTAAAAGTTGAGATTAAAGAGGTTCCTAAGCAAAGTGGGAGCCTGTTCCACTTTTATGGAAATTAAAAATACACTCCACAAAAAGCACAAATGCTTTGTCTATGTGTTTGCTTATTGAATGCTACTACCGTTCCCTGGGCTCTAGGTTTTTTGGCACCGTCTAACTACATCCACCCTCTTAAACCCTTTTACAACCTTTTAGGTACTGAACTCAAACCTAGACATCTACATCTGCCCTCCTAAATTTGACCTCTTAAATTGTAGGCTGACTCCCTTACCAGTCTGTCTCGCTAATCGTATCTCCATTTGTACACTTTATTCAAGAAAGCCTCAATGCTTAAGGAAAGCTTAACAGGAGCTAACAGGAATGTAAAAAATCACTAATTTCTAATATTGGTATTTTTTGGCTGAAAAATGGGATCCTTTATGTATTTTGATGTTGCTACGATGGCATTTCTAGGTTTTTTTAGAAGGCTGTTGTGATGTAGATGCTCATCATTGACATGGCCATGAGCCTTGAACTTATTTCTATGTGAGATATTCACCATTTTGGTCTACTGCGTAGATCCCATCTTCATTCCTTTCCATGAATGTGTCTTTGTGGAATGAAATGGCCCTTGCAAAAGTCTTGGAAAGCAATGGTTATTCTGTCTTCTTTTTCCTAATGTGAGACATTCTTATGAAAGGTGGGAGTTTGAGTGGGAGCTAAGTGCTCATTACTAAAATTTGGAGCTTTTCTTTTCAAATATGGACTTCAGTAAACTTGGGAAAATTTAAAGAATTGGTATCTCAGCTTTTTTCTTCAGTGACAGATTTTGGCCAGTATAGACACTTTTCAGTACCTTTCATGAACTGAGAACCTCAATAAAGCAGCACTGGAACAACTTTGTGCAGGTCAGAGCAAGCAGCCACTTCTGGCCACTAAAAAGCTTAGGCAAAATTGGAGAAAAAAACACCCTTAATTTATTCCTGCCACAGACAATTTACAGCATGGAACAGGTCATAATATCAAAAAGCAACATCACATCAGCAACCCAGAAGGCTCCATGGATCTCAAGACCAGTTAAGGCTTCTTTCAGCTCTGCAATTGCCTCCACGAGACTGTGTGTAGCCTAACAGAAAACTCAGCTGTGTACATAGGTGTCTAATCTCTAGTACATATCATACATACGAATGCCTGAGCAGACATGGAGGAAGGATCTCAAGAATATTTTTTCCATCATTAACATCAACAGTTTTTCCTTATGAATATTTTCAATAAATAAATGCTTGATACGGGTACACTTGTAACACAGCAGGGAACAGGGAAGGGTAGGGGGAGGTTACGTCCTCATTTCTTGGCAGAAATAAAAAAAAAAACAACCCTATTCAGATTTAGTTCTGTTTGGAATAAATAAAAACAAACAAACATCTCAATGCACCCAAAGGCTTTGTATAGCTGGAAGCTTTATTGATTCATATACCACCCACATAATCTGCCAAAATGCACTACATTTTTTTTTTTTTTTAAATCTTCTTCACAGGAAAGTCTAACCCTCCAAGCTCATTTATTCGAGGGAAAAGAATTAAATAAATCCTTTAAACACTACTAAGTCTGCTCTGGAAAAAAGCTTTTGGTTGTGGCTCAAAGGAAATGCATTCTCTTGTCCTGCGGGAGCTGCATGAATTGTTTGGGAGCACCATGTCCAGCCCACAGACAAGAGATGACTTTTGTCTGTCGTAGCTGACAGCAAAGCAGAGGTTGTTAGATGGGGTTCTTAGAAAGGGAAAAGTTCACATCAGGTCACTAAATTTCAGCATACACCCTGGAAACCATGACACTCAAATCCCCAAATGCTGACAGTTATGTGGGAAACGCAGCCCGATCTTTTGGAAGAATTGCCATGACTTCTGTTTTGAGTGGGAGTGGAAGGAGGAAATGCCCCTGCAGATGTGCTGTGTGTAACAGCGTGTAGCCTTGTGGGGGGCTCACTGTCAGGTGAAGAATGGTAAAAACAGGATTAAGTGTGTGACGCTGCATGACTCGTGTGCTTTCCACCCAAATTACTTGTGGTTGTCTGGTGGTACCTAAGTTCAAAGTGTCCACCCAAATTTTGGGACGAACCAGGACATTNGCTCACTGTCAGGTGAAGAATGGTAAAAACAGGATTAAGTGTGTGACACTGCATGACTTGTGTGCTTTCTACCCAAATTACTTGTGGTTGTCTGGTGGTACCTAAGTTCAAAGTGTCCACCCAAATTTTGGGACGAACCAGGACATTCCTCCACTCTTGGGGTAAACTGGCACAATAGAGTTTCTATCTATGCCATTTTTTTAAAATTTCTTTTCCAAAACTGGGTGGATGCAACCAGACTGTTCACTGGGAATAGTCCCTAGACCATGTTAGCTCATGAGCAGTGTCTGAGAGGTGTTTCATGAATTGTTTTTGTTGAATGGGAAAAAAACAACATGCCATGCCACTCAAAAATTTTAAGAGTATCTGTAATTGCATTTCGGTGCCAGAATTTTTATAGATAGTATAGACGTAGATGGAGGGATTTAGCTCATCTACTTTTAGATAGCTAGAAAGTTTATCTAAACTAGTTGCTCACAATGTTCTTTGTAGTCCACCAAGTGAAAGAGACATTTTTAGGACATAATTTATGGCATTTTAAGCAAAGCCTCCCAGCTACATCAGATGAATTGAACCCAGGGTGTTCATTTCTTTCCATTGTCTATGAAAGGACCCCAAAAGAGGGAACATGAGAAACGTGCAGTGCAAAAGTGACTCTGCTGAATGCAGAATTATTTCTCCCTTCCCATCCACAGGAATAAAGACCTACCTGGTGACAAACAACTCCAGGGTTCTGGTTCATTTTCCTGCAGTTAAGAAGTTAAGGCCAAAGTAGAAAAGAAACTAAGATCATGCAAATCCCAGCCACGTGTATTAAACAGAAGATCATCCTTCAGACTGGCTAAATTAGTTCATCAATAAGATGCTTGAAGGGCAAGATTTCATACTTGCAGACCGTTGCCAGCAAAATATAAAAGCAAACGAGGCATTTATGGAATTGTATATTTCTTGGATGGCAGCTTAAAAATTAGACTTAATTGAAGGGCTAAAAAGAAAGCAGTTTCATTGTTAGGAATGAAGGGTTTAAAAAAGAATTAAAGAAATTTTCAACTTGGGTGTAGGGCATAATTACAAAAACATTAAAGCAAATAATTGGTAGCACTGTAATTTTTTCCTCCCCAGGTAACTACCATATGTATTACACAGTGAATCATTGACTCTGTCCCTCCTATCATTAATTACTGTGATGCATAAATAATTGGAAAATTATATGTTCCAAAAATGATTTAGTAATACATTTTATGCATCTAATAAGCACAGGCTTTTAATCATCACTAGACATGTTATGATAAATTTTACTCTCCGTCTCAACTATTCTGTTATCTCTCGCCTATACGGCTGCCATCTCCTTGCATGCAAATACCACTAAGCCACTTCACATCACATACTTCCTAGTGGATGCCTTTTACTGGGCTTTATTCTGCTTGACGCTTTTGGTGTTGATATTTTGGCTTGAAATTCATTTAAGGGTGTTCTTAGCCTCACAGAAACACATTAAACTATTTATCCTAAACCCATAAACTATTGTTTAATTTAAATGGAAATGCCTTAATCTGTTTTTTCCATCCATTTAAAACAGTATGTACCTTTTGTTTTGCACAGCGGGGACATTTCAAAGCTGTTGCTATATATTGAACTGAAATATCTGAAAATCTACTCTTTTTAATTAGAAACAGTAAAACATATTTTAACATATGCTGATCATCATGGTATCTGTTATTTTCTTTCTTCAGGTATAACACATTATGTTTGACACTCCATCATCAAGTTATATGACTGAACACCTTAAGGAATGACTCAACCTGGAAAAGCACAAGAACCACTGATATGTCAAGATGTTATTTCAAGTTCAACCCAAGCAACATGACCTGTCAAAACTGCTCAAATTAAATTTGCCACTCTGCAGTTAATCAACCATGCTTACTTTTAGCACTGTTTTCAGCCGTATTGCTTACAGAACTTGCAGCTTTTGCACACAAGACAGAAATCTAGGCTTGTGACTGGCCAAGTAAAGGTGATAATGAAGTGGTTTGGTTCAGTAAACTGTCTTCAAATAGGTATAGACTGCAGCAATTTTACCCATTTGTATTTCAGATATACAGTAGTGTACCAATTGACCCCACAAAATATCTAAAATAGTTATTTATTTCTAAGCCAAGAAATACACAGTAATCTCTGTCTTTGGTGAGCCTTTTACTATTGTCTCGAATCTTCTAACTCTCCTTCTTCATGTAAATAAATGAAAAAAAAAAGTCATCCATTTATTCAAAGCTACTAGACAAACAATTTATGTATGTCTCAAGTTCCAAAGATTTACAGATGTAATAACATTTATAATACTTTGAGCCTGGGTTACTGTATAGTTCAAGTTAATACAACACAATGAGTAGCCAAACAGAAGATATGGTCTTTATTGATTCACTGAATATGAAAGTTCTTAAAAATTTAATCCAACTCTCTCAGGATGTGTAACATGATTTCAAACCAACTGCTGCTTCCATGAGACTGAATGGGGTTGCAAAAGTTAAATCAGACTTAATGACTACTGTAAGTATGAGAGGGGATTCAATCTGTCTCAACACATTAAATGCTATGTGTCAGACTTACTCCAAGTATTTAGAAGGTGGCTGCCATCTTGGGATATTCTGCAAGTCAGGGACTGGCTAACAGATAAGATTTCTCTTAAATGATCCCCTGGCTGTAAAGTTCCATTCAGAATTCCTGCTAAATATCCTGCCCCCATTCTGAGGAGGAGATGCTGCACCTGGAAACTCAGCCCTACCCCTTTGGAAAACATCACATGCTTCAAGCAGCCCCCTCCGATTCTCCCAAACTGCTTCTACCACACCTAGACAAGGGGCTTATGGAATATGACTGCTAGGAGCTCCAGGGGGGATTCCAGGAAAGCCTTTGTATAAAATAACATGTCCTGACCTTATGGAAGCAATTCATAGATGGAAATCTGGATTGCTTCTGGGAGGAAAGGCTCAGCCATTGAAGTCGACAAGACAAATCACTGCCAAGAGTTTCTGTGCCTGCAGAAAATGCATGGCAGGAAAGGAGTGCAAAGATGTCTTGCTAATTCTGTTGTGATCCAAATCATGACAGAAAGCAATGCAGAAAGTTAGGGGACTCATTCACAATGAAGCATATTAACACTTGAAATAATCTCTGACCAAAGCATGATATGAGAAAGTTGACTTAACCATGGCAACATTCACCCTATTCAATTCCCCTCATTCAGAGTGCTATGAAAACAGGTGCTGGAGAGGTGGGGAGCACAGGAGGTAGAAATGTGAGAATTTAAATCCCTTCCCCACATAGCAACCTGCTTTGGCTCTTACATGTGCAAATCCTCCAAAGCAGCTTGGCTTCCACGTGAAAGAGGTGCAGTTGGCTGTGGTAATCCCCACTCCACTCCATCTCCTCACAGGAGTTTGATATGATGAACAGGTGGAACTGGTGTCTGCCTGTCCTGTAAAAAGCACATGTAATGTGCAGCTTGGTTTGGTTCTTGCAATTCCTTTCAAGACAGTGATTTTCAACTATTAAAGCTAGTTGAGACAAGTCACTAGAAATTAGCTTTATTTTGAAGTTCCTAAATCTCTAGACCTCTCTTTCTAACCAAGTCTCCCTACTAGGTTTCATTAGCTTAAAACAAGTATATTTTTGCCTGCAACATGCATTGCTGCTGAACTTCTATCTGGACTAGCTATCAAAAGAGTTTCTGAAAAGGAGTCTGAGCTTTTAGCCTATATCTGCAATGGCATAAATTCCAGGTCCTGTTCTACAACCTGGAGGCCACCTGGCATAGCGGTGCCACCCCCATACCATTAAACTCTCTCAGTTTCCAAAACAGAATAGAACAGAACAGGCTATTTCAATTGGAAGGGGCCTACAACACCCACCTAGTCCAACTGTCTGTCCAATTCAGGACTGACCAAAAGTTAAAGCATGTTGTTAAGGGCATTGCCCAAATGCCTCTTAAACACTAAAAGGCTTGGGGCATTGACCACCTCTCCAGAAAGCCTGTCCCAGTGTTTCACCACTCTCTTGGTAAAGAAATGTTTCCTGATGTCCAGTCTAAACCTGCCCTGGTGCAGCTGTGAACCATTCCAATGAGTCCTATCACTGGATCCCAGGGGGAAAAGATCAGCACCTCTCTCTCCATGTCCCTCCTCAGGAAGCTGTAGAGAGCAATAAGGTCATTGCTCAGCCTCCTTTGATTAGTTCCTGTTAATAGCATGACCAGCAGAAGTAGGGAGGTGATTGTCCCCCTGTACTCAGCACTGGTGAGGCCACACCTGGAGTGTTGTGTCCAGCTTTGGGCACCTCAATACAAGAGAGATCTGGAGGTGCTGGAGCGAGTGCAGAGGAGGGCAACAAAACTGGTGAAGGGGCTGGAAAACAAATCATATGAAGAGAGGCTGAAGGAGCTGGGACTGTTTAGTATGAGGAAGAGGAGGCTGAGGGGAGACCTCATCACTCTCTACAACTACTTGAAAGGACACTGTAGAGAGGTTGGTGCTGGTCTCTTCTCACAGGTAATTAATGACAGAACAAGAGGGAATGGCTTCAAGCTCCAACAGGGTGGGTTTAGACTGAACATTAGGAAAGAATTCTTCACAGAAAGAGTGGTCGGGCACTGGAATAGGCTGCCCAGGGAGGGGGTTGAGTCACCATCCCTGGATGTGTTCAAGAGCCGTTTAGACACGGTGCTGAGGGATATGGTGTAGGGGAGGACTTTGTAGAATAGGGTAGATGGTTGGACTCGATGATCCCAAGGGTCTCTTCCAACCTAGACGATTCTATGATTCTATGATAGAGTTCAAGACCCATGCCAGTATAGACTGCAGTGGATTGGAAACCCAATATGAAGGAATACCAAAAGGCAACACCAGGTCAGTGATATTTCTGAGGGAGTTCCAGGTCTGGAAAGACTAACATGCACATTGGTTACTGCCTACTAGCATGGGGGAATAGTAAGGAATAGGAAAAACAGTCCACAATACAGGTGTTCTCATGTCCTTAATAGTAGAAAAATATGTTGGAAAATGGCTCCCAGATAGGTGGAAGAAAACATCTTATCATCAGAGACTTGAAGAGCGCAGGCTTATCAAAAAGAAAATGAAGACATAGCAGCATTACTTTTTCAAGAAGGAACTACCCTGAACTAACAGGCTATTTAATCGGGAAGGTAAAGGCATAACAAAATCCAATGACTGGAAGCTGGAAGCAGAGAAATTCGAATGAAGCATTAGACACACATTTTAAACTGAGGGCAATGTGGAACTGTAACACATTGCCAGGGCAAAGGATGGAGTTTCCAACATACAGTATCATCAGATCAGGTGTAGATAACTTTCCAATGAAGCTTTAATAAAGACATCTGTCAATAAACTAAAAACAGTGAAATGTTAATGCCTTCCAAGGGTGTTAATAAAAACAAAGTAGATTAGGTAATCTAATACCATGAAGATAGATCTTCATGGCATGAAGATCCATTACCTGTGAATTCTTTATCCCAGTGGGGTCAAATATGAAAGTGACCCTTCAATGGCCTTGATGAGATTGGTGCTTGGTAAAGCCAAGGCAGGCGGAATTCAGGGGAAATGAAGAGAGCGACAATTTGGGATCACAGAGATGCAGGAGGGTCTTTATTTGAAGGATCAAAGTCTCCCTTTCTTTCCCATGACTGCTTACTTGTACTCTCCTTGGCAAAATTCTTGGAGAAGGGGAAGCTTCTGATTTATCCTAGTAAACTAAACATCTCCAGGAAATATTCCCAGGCACTGAAACTTGATAATCTTTACCATGAAACTGCACAAATGGGAGGTCATTTGGCTCTGGGCCCTGAGCTTGCACCCAAAGCATTTGCAAAGTAGGGAAAGTTATGGATACCTGCCAGTAGGCACTTCAGATGCATCCTCCTTGCTCGAGAAAGTAAAGGAGTTCAAGAGTATGGATGTGGGCCGTTCTGTGCCGGCTGGCCTCAGTGATGGAGAATTAGTCTAGGCATGTTTAATTTACTGGTATAGACATAATTTTTGTTTCTTTAAGCCACAGTAGTTATTCCAACCTCATGTGATTCTGTGATTCAACGAGCTATAAACTGCTTTGAGTTAACTTATAGTAGACTTCACAATTCACGAGACAAGATAGAGGATTGAAAATCAAGGTCTAGGGATTTTCTTTTGATACTTGTTATTTTCCCCAGCACCCTGAAGATATGTACAATACTCTAGTGTTTATCTGAAAGTCATCTGAATAATTTTTCAATGGTCCTCAGTCTTGCTGTGTGCAGCTGTCGGAGTGCATCCACTGATGCAGGAATCCCCTGATTTTCCACCTGGAAAAAATGGTGCACAACTGTTGTAAGGCCTTTTCCCAAGGTGACACAGTAGCAAACCCAGGAAGGAAAACCAAGATTCATTTCTTCTGAGTCAGGTGTTCTCTAACTTTGAGCTATCCTTATCTGTGCTCATCCATGTAAGAACAGGAGGTGATCCACAGGGACTATTCATGTGAGGTAGCGCCATATTACTGAACACTCCCTTGGAGATACTTTCTGCTTCCTTCACTCCCTTCCCCAAATCAAATCCATTTACTACTTTCAGGCAGGGATAGAGTCTCCAGTGTCACATTAGACAGTGTTTTCATTGACCAGCAGCCAATATATGAAGCCAGTATATATTGCTTCAATGAGTCTGTCTAAATGACCTCAAGGAATGGATTTCAGGTCATATCATGGACTGGCGCTATCCAAACAAGACAGATCAAGACAAGGTTTTTGGTGTGTCAGATATGGTTTTAATTTAGATTGAGACATGACAAGTTGTCAAAGAAATGCCATCAAACATTAGTGTTTCTTTTCTTTAAAATACAACATCGCGTATTTCTATCATAAGACTTGTATAAAATAAAAAAACAACCCCCCCAAACTTTATTTTGGGCCTTTGTTGAAAAGAGAATGCAAAAGTGTTCCTACTAGTACACAGAGTAAGACTGACTTACTAACAATAAAGTACAAGAATTAACATTTTATTGTCCTGTGGCATTTTTGAGGAGAACACAAGAAGTTATTTACAAAGAATTTATCTGCTTTCAGCTACAGATATTTGAACCCAGACTTTCTAAATTATTGTCTAATCAATGGACCATGAAATCATAAGACAATTCTTACTCTTGTTTGTGTAAAGATTTGAAAGCAACAGTTTTCCATTTATAACATTAAAAAAATTATAAAAAAATCCACATTGGTTAAGTTTGTCCGCTTCCCAAAGAGGTGGGATTTGAATGCAAACTCACTGGTAGCTCCAAATGAATAGCTACTTGGTCATCCCTCTCATCTGAGGTGGTGAGAACCATTTTGCTGAACTATCTCTCTGCAACTACCTGTTACTCAAGCTCTTTCTCCATCATAGTACACAATCTAATTTTAATCATGGCAATTACAAGCTGATTTTTCCAACTGACAATGAGAGAATAAATACTCATCTCAGATAGACCACTCTTTGTGATGTTTCAGAGAGCTTGATACTCCCGCCAGCTCAGAAAGCTGCTTTTTTTGCTCACACCCTGAAGAACATTGTTTTTATCTCCACAGTTCACCAGTTTGATCCTCAGAGACTGGCACGATCATTCACAAATTAAAGAAAATACAAGAAGAAAGGTTAGGGTATGGAAAAGTGTTATGGTCATCCAAACTGTCCTTGTGACAACACCTGGCATGGCATCCACTCTCCTTTATGGATCAGGGTTTTAATCTTCAACAGCAGTCTCACATGTTCCACCACAAGACCTTGTCCACATGTCTCTTCTGTGATCCCATATGCCTGGGAGCACAGGAAATTCTGTCTCAACATGAGGAAAAATTTATTTACTGTGAGGGTGCCAGAGCCCTGGAACAGGCTGCCCAGAGCAGGTGTGGAGTCTTCTTCTCTGGAGATATTCAAACCCTGCCTGGACACGTTCCTATGCAACCTGTCTCGGTGACCCTGCTTTGGCAGGGCGTTGGACTAGATGATCTCTGAAGGTCCCTTCCAACCCCTACCATTCTGTGATTCTGTGAACTGCAGTTGTTCTATGATCCTTTGTCTCTTTATATGATCTCACATGCCAGATGCATTTGCTTGCTGCACAAATCTCTTGAATCCCTAAGAAAGATAATTATGAAAACCTCACATTTCAGACACGAATGTCTCACCTCCCAGCAATGCCCTATATCCCAGAGCTCCTGCTTAAACTAGCAGATTTATATGTACTTTTTTTCCTCAACAATTCTAATCTAGAGTTAAAGCGATTGATTCTTTCCTTAAAAACTCAGCCTGCATTATCATTTTCCATAGCAAGTTGTTTCCATAGTAATTAATCTTTTAAAAATAAAAAAGTCCCTGAAATAACTCAGATCTTTGTGAGATCATCATTTTGTTCAAAAAAAATAATCTCGAATGGAGAAATATTAGCCAAAAAATGAGAAAACAGCAGGAGGAAGGCAAGGGATTGAAAAGAGAGTGTGGTGAATTCCCAGCATTTGACGGTTATTGTTGAGTTAAGGATATATTTGCCTCTTGCTTCTAGATGTTGCAGTACATTTAATTTCATCACGTTTGAGGGAATATTCTAAAACATATTATTTATGAGACATGGACAGTCAGTAGCATCTGTCAGGCCACCATCAGTGTCTTTACGTGCACTCAGGTGGGTAAACCTGGTTTCACTCTCCCCAGCTGGAAATCTCCTCACATCACTGACCTTTTCCCTCTCCTACCCCATCCCTCCTGCTCCCCTGCATGACATCTCTGGGCATCAACAAAAAGGTGGCTCTGCTATGTTATCAGCTCAGCTGTGACAGAGTAAATTGGGAGGCTTCCCTTAATCACTCTAGGTGCAGGTTTACTGAAAAATTTATCTCTGACTACAGGCCAGGGCTGCAGCCTCCCAAGTGAGAGAAACCTTCTGCTAATTTGAATTTGTCAGAGTGGAGCTGTCTGGTTGCTTTTATAGCTGGGGAGGACAAAGTAATGATATTTTATTTTTATTTTACTGTAAGCAGGCAAATATATTA
>JAHREE010000422.1:553777-564246 GCA_033628505.1 Tringa tobata | reverse complement strand
TTTTGTGTCGGGGCAGATTGGGAATTTTTCAAGAGGATCCTCTCCATAGTATCTGGGTGGTAGATCTAGTCAAAATCTTTCAGAAAAATACTATTTTTTAAAAAGGAACATATTTTCTTTAAACCCTCTGTGAAAAGTCCTGAAAAATGTCTGTGGATCTATCATTAATGTTAATTAAAACTATAGGGAAGTGATGAATAGATATACTTCATGGTTTGAAGAAATATTCCAAAAGATAAGTGGAAGCTTTTAACAATTCCCAACAACTTTGGGGGTGGGAGGATTATTATTTTAGATTTTTTTTTTTCTCCAGCTCTATTGAGTATCTATTGTCTGAACTCTCACTGACTGATCAGAAGATTCAAAAGACATAGCAGAGAAGTACAGCTACAATCTGGCAGGTGCTTGACTGTGAACTTTTTCCAGTACTTTCACAGAAAAATCCAGTTTGGTGAATGCTGTGTAAATAATGTCTTTGCAAGCCATCCAAGTGCCCTTGATTCAAGAGGAGCGAAACCATTCCACATCCTTGCTGTACCCAGCACATGTTGCAGGATCTGTGTTGTTCAACCTTGGGGCTGAGTAGTGACATATGAGACCTTCTTCTGGGTTGCTGAGGGATTCATATCCTGCCAACAGAATTTGTAGTGTGAGACAGATAGTACTCAGTAACCTGGCTCCTGGAACATATTCACCAAATGACTCAGCAACCATAAACCAAAGTACTAGTGGAAGCATCACAAGATTTAAAAAAAAAAAAAACCCAAACAACAAATTAAAAAAAAATATCTTTTTTATTTTTTCATTATGAAAATAAAATAATCAAATTTTAATGACTTTTTTCTAGATATTGTTCTCTGTGTTAAAGCTTAATATAACAAGGTACTTAAGCACATGCTTAACCTTAATAATATGGGAAGTTTTATTGACTACAACATGTCCCATTCTAAGTGAACACTTGACAGCAGAAGGTGTAAAGTTTGCTACTGAACAGAGCAAGGATAAATCTGATTTTGGTAGAAAGAAAGGAATAATTTTATAGCAACAACTAAAAAAGTGAGCTGAGGAACTTGAAACTGCACATTGGTCTGAGATGCTATTTTATGTAGCTACTCTAAGAAAGCAAGATTATGCTAAACCGGTTCAAAAAGAAAAAAAAAAGGCAAATGAAGAAGAAAAAAATCTTTAGGAAATTCTGTTTTCCTTTCTGAGAATGAGTGATTAAAATATTTGTGTAAATAATTGATGTGACTTTCTTTGATGTGGCAATATTTCGCTCTTACTGCTCAAATTGTTACTGCACAGGAGTGTCTGAAGGATATATTAGTTAACATCTGTAAAAAGCTTTGCAGATAAAAGCTTGCCGTAAGTTTGATTACTATACTTCCAGCTGAGGAAATATGCTTTCCTTCCTCCATTGTTGTTCATTTTGATTCCTTGTTATTTTTCTCTTTTCAAACAATATATTTTTTTAAGTGTTAAAAGATAGGTCTGTGGATGATTTATCTTTTATGGTGGACTCCATTTTTTTTTTTTTTGGTATGATCATCAAATATATCTGTTTGCTTTTGCAAATGGATTGTGTTTTAATGTGGTACCGAAGTATTTTGGATCACAGTGACAATTATATTCTAGATGGCTAAAGACATAAAATCACAAGTGTACACTGAATACCTTTCTTGTTTGAAATTGTACCAAAAGAAAACAATTCGTATTAAGAAATGTGGCGTACAGACTATTTTACCTCCAGTGTTTGTGATTAGAGTTCTAAGGCTGTACTGCTTTTAAGCGTGACAATTTCATTTCTACATGGCAATGACTTTAGTCAATGATGAGGAGAGAAAGAAAAAAGAAACAAAACAAACCACCAACAAAATACCCTGATTATTTAACAAGAGAAAACTACAAATAATCAGCTCTATCTCAAGAGAGAAAAAAGGCACACAGGCAAACACAGCATTGTACTGGAAGTGCAAGCTTTTTATTATTATTATTTTTAAATAACAAACAAAATAGCACAACATTTTTTTCCATCATAAAAAAACTGACTTTGATCCCCAGTACAGCCATTGAGTGGAAAATTGAACCACACTATAATTGCTTTCCCTGTGACCGATAAAGTGGTGTAACAAATTTTGTGTTTGAATGATAAAATCAGCAATTGGCCCCTAGCAATTCCTTCTACCATTCCTCCAAGGACACCAGCGTCCCATCAGGCTCCAGGGCTAGAGCAAAGGCTGAAGAACTGTAAATCTACTCCAAGTTGTTGTTGTTGGATACTCGCTTTCCCTGACGCTATTTTTTTTTAAATAGAAAGCTATGTGAAAAGCATTTATGTGTTTATTTGCTTGATTTTTAAATTACTAGGGTAAGTACTTCTAGATCAACTAGAAATACAAATAAAATGAAGGAATTAGGTGGAAGCTTGTTGTATAAACTAAAACTCTCCCAAATAAAATATATTTTACTCCAGAGTAAAATCTTGTTAGAAGGAAAAAATTGCTTTCCTCATAAGCACAGATAAGTCCCAGAGCTTGTAGATGCAGAAAACACCTAAGAAGAATTTCTACCCAGGAAGGGAGGAGGGTTATGTTTTAAGCTCATTTTGATGAGGTTTTAAGGTAAGAAGCAAATCTTTATCTCATAACCACTGAAATAGCAATTAAGGGAGTTTGCAACAAATGGAAATTTTAGAAGCAAAGAAACAATCGTATTTATCTCCTTTCATTTGTAAATCTAATTAAAGAAAAGAGAGTGTGAACTGAGTTTTGCTTGAATTTACACCTTTAAGCTGATTATGCATTTAGGAACCTCACGTTAGTCCCCATACTTTTAAAGTTACTCCTCTTTGTTTACTTTTCTTACACAGTGGATAGAATTTTTAGCCCAAATCTCCAAAGGTGCTTTTAGCTTCTCTCTCAGAATTTCCCACGAGCTCTGCCCCAGGCGGTACCTAACTGGGTAGTACCCCACTGCCTTTGCAGATCTGGTTTCTTGGAACTAATGAATTTCACTTTTGCAAGGCAAAATCAGCCCTGCTTTATAATAGTCTACCGTATTACAACTACGTGAGTAGATGGGAAAGAAAAAATTATTTCTTCTTTTTCTCTCCCTGTTTTTTTATACTTTTCTCTCTACTGCTATTTTTATACCTTCTACTTTACCCACCCCTAATGAAAGTGCCAGGTTGCTACCTCCAGGTGAACTAAAGGCGTAGAGGTGAGTGCTCAGCTGGTAAAAACTGTCATTGCTTCTTGTTTCCTTGGTGACAATGTAGATGCAATATCCCTTTCCACATTTGCCTCAGTCTGGGTCAGACACTAGATTATTTAGCGTTCCCTACTGTTAGGATAAAATAATGATCAGGAAGCCACCTTAAGATTTAATGCACGATGCCCTCACTTTGAAATATATAAATTAATGCAAACAAATGACTAATGCCATGTCCTGCTGTCTTTATTTCCCTCCCTGTCAGTTCACTGGTACAGTTTACAGCACATCATTACAAATAAAATTACTGCCAGAACTGGTGGAAGGTAGGAGAGGAGATGGCAATATGAGGAAGATGGGAACAAGCAGGCAGGTTCAGGACCTCAGATTGGATTGCTGTGGAACCCAAAAAAATGCACAAGAAAACAACTATTAAACTGTACTTTTATTCAAGCTACAGATATGGGCTTTGAGAGAATTAAAATTTAAATTCTGTGACTATATCTATGATAGCAAATTAAATAGTTCTATGGACATGACGACTAAATATTTTAATTGTCCTGGTGTAGTCCAGCTGGCACTGATGTGAATGATGTCCTGCCACAGTCTGGAACTTGACATGGTCCAGACACCATTCCCAATGAATGGTTTGGATGCAGCCACACAGTTTTGGAGGTCCAGACAGTTTAGTAGTATGGACATAGACCATCCCATGATGCTTGGCTCCAATGCTAAATGGGTCTGGCACTATTTAATTTATTAATGTAGAACTAATCATTCTTC
Source organism: Tringa tobata (assembly GCA_033628505.1). NCBI lineage: Eukaryota > Metazoa > Chordata > Aves > Charadriiformes > Scolopacidae > Tringa > Tringa tobata. The sequence goes on along the minus strand of JAHREE010000422.1, from coordinate 560,253 downwards.
ACGTTTATTAATGCAGAAATAATTGTGGTTCCACATCGCCTGCACAGGCAGCGTTTGATGGGGAGCCTCCTTACTACCTAAAGCAAAACTGCTATGACCTGTGAAGGCTGGCTCCCACACAGCTGTACTGGTTTAAGACTATATTTGGCTTACCATCAAAGCAGATCTGTGAAACAGCCAACTTAAAACCAAGCACACAAACAATAATAAAAAAATAATAAAATGTAAAGGTCTTTGGAGGAAAGCATTATTTAAAACCAGATTATTTCACTGATCCAGAGGGTTAGATATCAACTGTCCAAACAGCCGATTCAACACAATTAAAAGGATGCTAATCTTCAGAGAAAGGAGAGACTACAATGAATGTTTATCAATGGGATCTGAGAGTGAAAATGTCTTAAACCGGTTATTGTGGGGTGGGATTTGCAATGTAGAGCTGTGAGTGCAGACATGTGCAGTCAAGTCCCTGCTCCCTGCTAAGCCCTCCTTTTGGACATGCATGGCCACTGGGATGTGGTGCAGCAATATGTCGTTGTTGGATGCCCTGTCATCCTCCCTGGTGCTCAGTTGTGGCTGACTAGGCAGCATTAACAGGTACATATGGACTCATTTTACATGCCTTCTCCCATGTCTTCCTTCACATATATGAGACAAAACAGTTGCCTGCCACACACGTGTTGGTCACTTCTTAAATGTTGAGTCATCTGACAAGGAAGGGGTTGTAAACCAGGACTTTTATCACCTTGTAGGATCCTGTGAAGTATACAGCTTTCTAGGGTGACTCTCCCTTACCCCAGCACATCATTACAGTTTTCCCTTGACTCTAGGAGCCCATTCTATGGTAGGCAGCAGCTCCTGTGGTCCACTGGGCATTGCGGTAAACTGAGGAACCATAGAGCAGGAGGAGCTTTCTGGCACCATAGTTATAAATGGTTCACACGGTTGAGATTTTGGACAAACTACATGGAGCCATGAAGCAGAAGCTGTGCTTCCTATCCAGCAAGTCCACCTTTGCCTGCTTGTAAGGGGAACACAGTGGAGAAATGGGCACAAATTATTTTGACTTTTAGTTACTTTGCTGCACATATTAAATCCTTTACCTGAAGCGATGGGATGCAGAAGGGTATTTGTCACACAACTTGCTGTGATTTGCTGCTGTGTTTTCACTTTCTGTGATAAACTGCTGCAACTTGTTATGTTGCCACCACCAGCACCACTGGTCATCATCAACACCCAGAAAAGTAATGGTGAAACTCAAATGTGCTTATTTTTTCAATAAAAAAAGAAGGATGTCTTTGACAAAGTTGTCTGAAATGGATGTTGAAAATGTCTAAAAATGCTTCCTTTGACACTTTCCAACCCAACCTGTGATTTCAGAATGTAATTTTACCTAAATTAAAACTCCAAAACTTAGGAAAGATATGGCCAATATAAGTCTTCAGTTACAAATAATGACATGCCTTTTTGGCTTTGTCTAATGTATTTGTGAAATCAATAATAAAGTCATCTACCAGTGTGTATTGGTATGCTGGAAACCAAAGCAAGTGCTCTAAATTTGGCCATATGTTTTGCCCTGTAGAAGTGCTTGTGTCTCTGAACAGTGAGATGTAAGGTTATTCGAGATCAGCCGGGCTGGGTATCCTTGTGCAGAAGCGTGGCCCATGGAGAACTATATCCCACATGCAAGGCTCTTTTGTGAACTTTGGAAATCACCAGCTGAATGTAATGTCCCAGGTTGATCCAGAGCCTCCTGCTGCTTCTTTTTGTGGTGGGACAGGGAGAGTCCATCTGTATTGGTAGCTATTGGTCAACTATCTTTTTAGGCAAGATGGTTGCAATCTGTGACAGCTCATCTGCCCGCTCCCACAGCCTGATTCAATTCCTGGCTGGTTTGGGCAGTCCTGATTTGAACTATTGTAAGCACAATTAGATGAAATCAGAAAACACTGCAGGTGTTAACTTTGCAGAGCAGGCTTGTACAAAAAACACATTGGAGGATTTTATGTATTGATTAAGTGGAGTAATATTAATATATCTTTTGCCTCCAGTCAGTTTCCCTCTCTTCAGAACATCCCCAGTTGGGAACCAAGATATTTTCCCTTATTCCAGCTGAATACTAATGCCATAAACTTTGTTGTGACTGTTTGACCTATGCCTCTTCTTTCTCCCATGTTTTATTTTATACTATTTATTTTGTTTTATCTGGTTCTCCAGAGATGATAATTTCACTATTTTTTTTCCATTCTCCCTCTCACGTGTCCTCCCATCCCACCACTGACGCAGCGCCTGATGGTAGGCAGCTCTGTCTCCCTTGACCTCGTCAACATCAGAAAGCATTTTCAAATCTCAGTCATCTCTGACAGCCTTTGAGCAGAGAAATGAGACAGTCTCCCTGACACAAAGGCTTCTGGCCTGGGGTAAAAAAACTCCTTTTGAAACAACAACAACAAAAAAAAATCCCTCCAAACACTCCACACACCACACCGCTTTTCATTCATCTTGCTATGCAGCCCGTGTATACTCTATTAGTTTTCAGAGATTACAGTCTTTATGTTTATTGTTGGCCAACCACCATACCTAAGATACTTTGCTGTTCTGCTCTGCAGTTTTGCAAGAAAGAAAAGCAATAGTTTACATACAGCAATTGTAATGCCTGAGTCTGTGTAGATAATTGGCCCTAAGCTTGGTTTCAAAGGTTGCTTCTGCGTACAGAGGCTGATAAAAGCATATCCTGAAGGAACGTGGGAGATTCTTCTGGAGTATAACATGCAGATTTCTGTTCAGTGGAGAAACTGAGGCACCGGGAGGGTTGTGTGAACTGCTCAAATCTCCTCTTTCCTGCCTATTATTTCTGCTTTGCAAGATCACACAGAGTACAAGCCTCTTGTATTAGCTCTCCAGCACGTTAGGACAACATCTACAGTTAGGTTAATGTCCTACTTTTCCAGTTCCCATTTACTCTAATGGAGAGCTGCTTGCCTGGATGCAAAATTCATCACTTAGCATTCCAAAATATACCCCAATGAATTTCATTGTTATTGATGCCTGGCTTCATAGAGATGGAAATTATGGGCACACCAGTAGGGAGGGGAAGGCAAGTGAATGTATTAAGTCCTGCAATTCTGGCTGAGATGGGACAGCTCAGTTGTCGATTCCCACAGCCCCCAACCTCCCGCAGTAACATGTAACTATTGTTCCATGCTTTTTATCAAAACAGACACGTTTGCTGGGGTTTTGCATCTTGCCACATTGAAAGGACAGATGCTTTTGCTCGTAATGTGCAAGAATTCCCTTCTATTCTTCTCGACAGTGGTCGGCTGAAGATTTGTGCTCAAAAGGACTGTTTCTCAGCCCTTTTGCTGAGCTGCCTTCACTACACAAATCCACCCTGGCTTTGTGTTTGAAGAGTTTAGGCAGTCATCAACTCCCCAAAGCAGCCCAAATTGAAGGGGGGATCTGAATATCTCGCAGTAAGAGCATAGCCCCTTGATGTTCTTTCCATTGTAGCAATTGTTTATGACAAGAGCATCGAGGGAAAATACCGTGATCCTGATTCCTTATGTTTTCATCGTTTTGGACTCAGATCTGTTCTGATAAGACCAACAGCAGCATTTGACTTCATTCTTAATCCAGTCAGACTGCTGGGGAGCAAAAACCCAGGGGGTTCAAGCGCAGCAAGAGCACTTATGGCATGGTGTGCCATTCTTGGTAGCTGAGCTGGTACAGCACATGCAAGCTCACTGCAAGGTCTGACTTTAATTCTCAGCTGTGACTTGGCATTTCTTTCTCATTAAAGGCTGCAGGGCTATCAAAGTTGGGTGTATTGTGGCAGATAAATGTCCAGAAAGACTCTCCTTCCTAAAGAATGTGCACATCTTTATTGAAAAAGAAGGAATCCTTGCTGAGGGAAGAAACGGAAAGTCCCAATCAAAATGAACCGGGAACGTCGTGCCACAGATGGGACCAATCAGACCTCCCTTGTCAATGTTTCCGTTTTTCACAATGGAATAGTAAATAATAATTATTCCAAAGCCCCTCATGGGTCTTTTTTTCTTTTTCTTCTCCCCATCCCCCATTTATCATACGGCAAGACTATCAGTATTTATGGATCCTGTATTGCTAATGGTGAGCTTGGATTTTGTTTTGTAGATCTGGATCAATCTGAATTTTTGGCACTGTTTTCATGGAACATTAGGTGCCAAGATTGCTAGATAAGTGCTTGTAAAATAGAAATGAAATAAATAAATACAAGTATAGCTGCAATAGCCCAATTTGCATCTTTTCAAGACTTCATCTGATAAAGGAATAAAAACTCAGTTTGAAGTCAAACACTGGGGGATTTTTTTCTTCTCTAAAAAAGAAAAATAGATTAAAGGGGGGAGTCAGAATTTATAAAGTTCTGAAAGTCTGGAAGGAACATTTTTTGTTACACCTGGCTTTTGTTAACTAGCAAACGTATATTTTTTATATGAAATATATATTTTACCAACCAACACTTCAAGAGAAAGATAAGATCTTCTAACAGTTCCAAAGATTTAGTTTGAAAACAAGCTTTTGAGCATACAAACCTGTCTTTACTTTTTTTTTTTTGATAATTTTCCTCTGCTATCAGGAGCAAAGAGAATTCCAGTGGCCAAACAGCCAGAAGTTACTTGTCAGGTATTTACAACTTCACATTTTCATCATTCCTCGATGAGAAGATTGTTTGCTTGCTTATTCTTTGGTTTCTCTCTTTTCATTACTTCAAAGAAAATCTAGTTAGTGTGTTTTGGGACAATTTTCAGCAGGTATTTAATGTCTTTGTTTTCATGGTTTTTCCAAGGATCATTCCTAAAGAGAACTCATATTTTCCTGTAGCTTCAAATTAGGATGGTAGGCACACTCGTTCTTCAACTTGAATGCTTGAATAATTTCACTGGACTAAGCTTAATGATGTTCTTGGGGATTTTATAAGATGGTATCCAATATGGAAGTCTCACAGTCCTGAAAACTGCAGATTAAAAGAAAAAAATCTTACATATCTGATGGCATATCAAAAAAATAGTTTCTTACCAGAAGTTGCCATAGGCGAGTCAATATTTTTGATCTGAAGAGATCTAAGAAAGGATTATCTCTCCTCTCTATTCCTCCTGCTAAGGTGGCTCTTGATCAACTGGTGAGATTGCTAGAATTTTAGTTTGGTCTTTTTGTGTGGTGTTGTTATTTAGACACTTACCTACCTTAGCAGGAGTCACCTACACGCAAGGTTATTTGCCTAAGCCACAGATGACAGTAAATAGTATTTAGCTAGAGCTGCTTTCCTCTTTCCTTCATGTTTCTACTTACTGAGGGGTTTTTACTCTGGGGGGAAAGAAAAAAGGCAAACACACGGTCCTTTTCTAGCAGTCCAGGCAAAGAAGCCAATGTAGAACAACAACTAGGGTATGATTTATTGATCAAACTTCATTCTCTGAGCAGTATTTAGCATCCATGCACTAATAAAAAGAAACAGACAGCTCTGCTTGCCTCCTCAAATCCTGGAGCTTGCTGTTAATTCTTCTGAATACATTACCTGAATCAAACGCATAAGGCTGCTCTCGGCTTTGTCCCTTTCAGAGCCCCAAGGTATGATTTCCATGGACCAGCACTGAAAAATACCTAAATATTTCTCCCTGCTGCCATCTCTCCAGCCACTCCCAGCAGTTGAATCACAGTGTCTTGACTGTATTAGGCTCCAGGGGGTAAGCTTGTTCAGTAATAGCCCTGACCTTTTCCTGGTGTTGTCATTCCAAATGACATTTATGGCATAAACAAGCAGTGACACAAAACTGACAGGCCAAGTTGCCATCTGAGAGAAGAATCACAAAACAGAAAGAAAAACACTTCTAAAACCATTCCCTAATTTAAAAAAATAAAAAAAGTAATAAATCTCCCTCCAGCTTCCAAACGTTCGTCCCTTAAATGGCAAAAATTATTTTACTGCTTGATAAACATTTTATAGCCCTTAATTTCCAGAAAATACCATCATTCTGATTCGGCAATCAGACTTTAATCATTCTGTCTTTAAAAAATACAATTGGGACAGAACTGTTCAGGATTCATGCTAATATCACTAAAAAAAATTATAAATAAAATGGTCCACAAATGTGAACGGAAAGATTCATTCCCCACATTTTGTCTGCCTAAGAGTGCCTCATCTATGCTTGCCTGCCTCTGGTTAGTAGAGAGAGATAAGTCTGAGTCATCCCACCTTTGCATGAAAAGAATCTCTAGAGTGCCCACATCTCTAAATCAGCTATGCAAGAAGATAAGATGGCTGGTTTAGACAAGGTGTCTGAATTGTAGGTGTTTAAAGTTAGAAGACATGAGTCCTAACTCATTTTACTATTCAGACTGCATTCACAACTTGCAAAGGTTCATAAGATTATTTACTAAAATAATTGTCCTAATTCCTAAGAGCCTCTGTTAACACCTCACTTGGGGGAAGGCTTGGGTTG
>JAHREE010000422.1:428777-548777 GCA_033628505.1 Tringa tobata | reverse complement strand
AATTGACAGAAAGAATAATGATACCTTTGTATATGGGTTATTGATTGTACTGGGAGCTGTATGAAAATTGCAAAAAAAGGTTTTAACTATCATTCATTCGAATTCCAAACAGTTGATGAGTTGAAAAAAAAAAAAACCAAACCACACTTCAATAAATGGTTTCATGAAGAGAAATTTTGGGGGAGCAATGAGTTTCATGTTAGAAATTCTCAGGCAGGCAAGTAGGTTCATAGATGAACAAGACCATCCATAATCTGCTATCATTTTTGCTTACCTGACTACTCACCAGTTTAGAAGTTTAACATCAAGTCTAAAATCCAAACAGTGAAAGAGAAGCAGAACAGCTTTGCTGTCTAAATTCTGGCCTGATCATTGGGAAGGATGATATCTTTCTGGAGAAATCCAGAATAAGACCACAAATATTTTTAAATTCAACACGGACATGGGCACTTAAGAACTGTTTACAAATGGATCTCGCTGTCTCTGTGCAGCTGTGTGCCAGCATTTAACCCCATTTCCCCTTTCTAATATATTTTAGCTGTCGTTTTCTGAGATAATGAGTTGATTGTGGGACTCATTTCACCTACAGTTAGACTCCTAAAGGTAGGATATCTCATCTAAGCTGCTCTCAGGCTCCGCTTTTCTGCAAAAGCCCATCTACAGACTGACTTCTCCCATCTTAAAAGAGATGAGATTTTTTCTGACAGAGCCAAGCTGGTGAAAAAAGGACACACTAGGTAATATATTTCTAGATGGTAATCATTAGGTGAGATCACTTCCTTTTATGTCTTTAGCACCATGGAGTACTGATCTCACCAAGGGTTTGTAAGTGTGATTTCAATGTAATAATAATCTTAACAATAATAATAGTGATGATGATAACAGTAACATCAGTAATTTACTTCCCAGCATAAATGATTTTTTGCCTTTTATTGGCAAAAAAAAAAAGAAGATAAATGTATTCTAAATAATTAAATCATTTCTGATATGAAAAAAAGTTTCTAAATTCCTTGTGTAATTTATAAGAAATAATCCAGACAGTTATAAATAGATTCTATTTCATAGCAAATTCTTTGCTAGATTGTGTTGACATCAAACTTATAATTTTCCCTCCAGTAAAGCTGATTCAAACTGTAACAAAGATATGTAAGGCCAAACCACCAGCTGAGGCAAAGTGGCTTGATTATTTAAAGTGAAGAAGCTAAGTTGATTTGCACCACCTAAGGTTTAGGCTCTTGTGATATAATGTTGTTTGATTCTTCTATTCTATGGTTCATAGGAAAAATCAAGCAATGTCAAAATGATTAACTGTAAATGGTCTTGTGTTTGATCATCTTTGTGCTTCAATTATAATTACAGAGTCAAGCCTAACAATAGTCTCTCTATAATTTCTTTATTGGCATGCAAAGTTTGCACAGTAAATATTTCTTCTCATCGCATTTTTTCCTTTTTCCAACAAGCTCTCAAAGCAACCATTCCAAACTAAATAGCAATTGAACTGGACTGTTATTATTCTGTACATACTAATTCTGCTCCCAGCTATTTTTTTTTAAAGCATGAAATTCACAGATTACAAAGCCTGGTGAATCATGTGAACTCATCTTTGAAATAAGTCCGAACCATAGATTTCAAAGCCCAAACTGACTTGAAACTGCACTTCCTCATCAAAGATAAATGTTTAGGGCTAGTGTTCTTGTTTGATCCAAGAGATAAGTCCTAGGTCTCAGTCTTCTGGAGTGAAATCTTGATTTCATTCAAGCCAGTAGCAAAATTCCTATTGTTTGTTAACGAGGTCAGGACTTCAGCACCAGATTTCAGTTCCCTGAAGTTTGGGTGCAGAGGGAGTTCTGAATCCACCACTCTAATTCTGATGCCGTATTTGTCGAAAGGAAAGAATAAAGTGAGTACATAAAAAGCAGTCTTCAAAGTAGGGCTTATACAACCTTCGGTGCCAATTTATATGCCTGAAACTTGCAGTTACTGGAAAGAGCCCTGTTGAATGCAAGGGCCTTTGGGTTAGATCCCGTGACCATAGATCGTACAAATCACACAAGAAAATTAATCACACATAATACATCCCATTGAGTAATTGCAAGTATCTCTTTGTAGCTTTCATTTCATAAGAATTGTGCCAGCAGAGTTTCCTGTATGTATCAGTGATATCTTTTTCCAGCACCACTGAAGAGACACACGTCCAGAGAGAAGTACAAATCTGCCAGTTATTTTGAAATCAGCTGTTGAACATGAGTTTGCATCATTTTTTCCCCAGAGAGTTTAAAATACTCAACCAAACCTATGGGTCTCGAGAGTATTACAATTTTATTTCTTTTGTAAAAGAAAAGGCAGCGAGTGGTGTGGGTTTCCCCCCACACTCCTTGAAGTTTTCTGAAAATCCTGGTGTGACAACAGACTGATGGTATTTAATGTAACACTTAGAACACATTGGCAAATGCATCAAGCAAACACGAAACTGTAGCTTAAACAAGAAATTTAAAAAGATGTTAATCTGTTTTCTCTCACATCTTGAAAGAGGTAAGGACTCAAAAATGGAAAGAAAACAATGGCAGCTTTAATAGGTGGAGAGATTTAGTCTTTTTTTTTTTTATAGAGGTTGCTGATTTTGCTACTGTTTTCATTGTTATTCTTGTGACTATTCTTATTCTATGCATACAATACTGTAATATTACAAACCTATTAGGGATCAGATCAGTAAAGGGGATGCAGGCATTTCATATGCCCTGCATAAACAAAAGAAAAATCATAGAATTATAAAAACTCATTAGTTGTCCCCTTATTGTGAGTGTTTTGTGATGTATTGGTGGGTAGTTTCTCATATGTGAGCATCAATAATATTCACAAAATTTCTCATCATCAGTATAGAAATGACATACGTTTTAACAAAAAAAAAAAATTAAAAATAATACACGTTCTTAATATTCATCTGAATGCTATGAAACACTGTTCCAAATAAGTCATGGAAGAGTCATGGTTTCAGTCTTAGTCTGCTCTAGTGATTGATTCCTTGGGTCTCTCTCTTCAAATACCAGTTTTTTACTACCCTTGGATCAAGGCAACTATACTTGGAGTAGAAAAAGAAGTGGAAGTGTAGCTTTCAAACACATGATATTCAAATTGGTGGACAAAACACATCTAGTTTCATATATTAAAGTAATTGCCTTCAATAAAATGGGAAATCTAGTCTGATGCTCCAAGGAAAACCATGTTAGCAACTTCAGCCATGAATGCTTGTATTGATTCCCCAGTAAAACTGGAATGAAAATGATACCCAAAGAGAAATGGCGTACTGCTTGATGTGTGTCATTTCTTTCCCTTTTCATCTATCCAACCTTGATAACAAAAAATACCAAGTGAGATCATGGCTCAACTTCACCACCAAAGAAGTATATAACTATAGTAGTCTACTGCCTAATATCTCTCTGTAGTCAATGAAAAGGAATAGGTAAGCCATGTTGTTCTTATAGTTATTCCTCACACGAAAGTGTGCAGTTGAAAAGGGATTTGGGTACAGTGACACTTTTGATAGTTATTTCCACTAAGAATTCTTTCATTTTGTCTTGGGGACACAGAGCTCCTTCAGACACTGAAACAACAGTTAAGGCCAGGAAAAGATATTAAACTACTGCAGACTGGACAGGATCATAGGTCATCCTCTGGTAAGCTAGTTATAAAATATCACCTTCTATATCAAAGAAATCTCCAGTGAACAAAATGAAGCTGCACAAGGTACTGGTTGGAGCTGGAGACCTATGAGTCCCAAGTGAAATTGCTTGTTCAGTTACTCAGCTGAACAGTGGACTTAATTTAAGAAGAGTTTAACAGTTGCAGGAGTTACCTGTGAAAGAAGTCACTATGATTCCTTAATCTAAAATATAAACTTTTATTTATGCAAGGGAAATGCCTCAGCATTTGGGGTCAGGATGAAATAGTCCTCTGTAGGAATTTAGATGCAATAGACATATAAGCGCCTTTATTGGTTTCATTTTGTTTGTTTGGTTTTATGTTGTGGGGGGTTTTTTTGTGTTAAAATAATAGAATCATAGAATGGTTTGGGTTGGAAGGGATCTTAAAGATCATCCAGTTCCAGCCCCCTGCCATGGTCAGGGACACCTCCCACTGGACCAGGTTGCTCAAAGCCCCATCCAGCCTGGCCTTGAACATCTCCAGGGATGGAAGAAATACATTTGTTCTAAGAGCATTGGTATATAAAGGAAATTCAGGGTGAAATTAGGCCTCAAACATAGACAATCAGTTATCTACATTCGATCAAAAAAAAATCCATCTTTTTCTTCAGAGGAACATTTCTAACTTTTGTAACATTTTAACATTTCATCTAAAGCTTGAAGTTTTGGAAACACCTCTTCCTAGGAATACTAAGAGTTAAACTCCTAACTGGATATAACAAGGGGATTGAAAACTGTATGAATAATATTTTATCCAATAGATGTCATCTAGTAGAAGGCATATAATCTCAATGGTCTTTCATAAACATATACATAAATCATCAACAGCCAGCCTGTATAAGAATAACTTAACTAAGGAATTCTGTCATTGATTTATTTTTCCTTTATGCTTCTTTTGAACAGTTTTAGCATAGCTGAAAATTGTGTCTCTTTCTTCTGGATCAGCTCCATTTAGAACATGTTAATAATGGTTCATGTTGCAGCTCTACATAATGCTTTGGGATAGGAATTTTTAAGCTGAGAATGCGATTGGCAGTTCTGCATAAAACTCAGCTGTTCTAGGCTGGGAGGTATGAGACCATTTGCTTTCGCTTCATTTTTTTTTTCAGCTTATATTCTTGTGTAAAATGTGGAGTTCAAGATCTGAACAAACCTAAAATGTCCCAATGAAGTTCAATCAAAAGCTTTCAAATCAAGATCATGGGAATCCAGGTGTTCTGGGCAGCTTCCACAAACTATTAGGCTTTTAGCAAAGATTTATTTCAAAGATAGGTCCAGAATAGTTCCAAACTTCCCTTCCCTCAAAAAAAAAACCAAAACCCCAAACCAAAAAAAACATGTCTGTTTACTTTGTATCTGATTTAGAGTAGTAGAAGTTCTGAAATACTTGGGGAAAGACAGGGGAACTGCACTAAAACCATAAAGTATAAATATATTCAAAAACTTGAAGCTGGAATTGTATATTTTGAGGGCTGAAGTAATGTGAAAACCTCCCCTTCCCGTTTCAGAATGAAGGAATATGGTCAGTTTGATATTGAAAGGACTAAGGTTGTCATTCGTTACAGAAACACCGTGTTAAATACCACCAACAGTCAGTAACATTTTTATCTTCTTATTCTGTTCAGTTATTTTTGAAATATTGAGGAAAACAAGGAGAACAGAAATAATTAAAAAAACCTAAACTCAACAGACAGAGGGAATCTTTTGATTTTTCAATGACAGTAATCTTTCTCCTGTCCCTGCCAACCCTCTTCTGGTCTAGTCATTGCTATTATTCTTAGTACTAATGATAATAGCAATAAAAGCAAAATGGAACTTCAAATTTTATACAATACTGACCATGCTGTCTATGAGACATAAAATATAGATAATGTATACAATAGGATATATGTAAACTGTGCCTCCGTGGTGAGATTTTCCACTAGAGACTAGATACTGCAGGTCATTTCATGAGAGATGTGTAAACCGCCAAAAGTTGGTGTTAAATCTTAGCTCTACTTATGCGATCCATGCTAGGTGTGGAAAAGAGCAGTGGGGTCTAAACTGATGTACCTCACGGGCAGATGAGTGCTTAGCCACTAGGGATGAAAAGTCCTGGAGCTGGTGTTTACATCTTACTCTTGGATCTGTGTGAAAGTAAGACCTGACAAAATGAGTCATCTTTCGCGCTTGACTAAATCATGTGCACTTGGAGGAGTAGTACCTGAGTGTAGTCAGCATCCTTGCTTATGATCCAAGAACAGAGATGACATACTTTTTCTGGAATTATTCCAGAAGAAAATTTGATCCATTCAGAATGAAACGATAAGATTTAAGAATAAATTAATATTTTGTTATTGCTATCAACAGCCTCATAGGGAAAAGAACACTGCAAGAACTCAGAATAAAACCTGTGCTGTTACTAAAATTTCTCCCACACAGCAACATTTTTTATGAGCAGGACCTGAAAACAAAAGTGAATAATTATGTGTGTTCTTATGACAATATCAATTTTTACATTTATACCACGCTAGATATTCCTTAACACGTGCACCTACAGCTGCAAATAGACATGTGTGTGGGTGTGTGCATGTGCTTGTGACTACAGATGGAATAACTTAAAAAATGTCTAAGGTAATTTTATTTTTAAAAAATAGTAAAAAAAAAATAAATCACTAGCATTCCTAGTTCCAGCCTGAAGCACATTTTTACAGCTGAAAATAGGGGCTTATAATGAAAATGCTGACACAACCTTAACTATAGAGGTGCTAGCAGGCAATGCTATAATAAATAATGTGGGAAATATTTTACACTTCAAGGCAATTACATGTTCAGCCATCTTTAGGATTTCTGGGCCATGAAGGGTAGGGATTAGGTGTACTTGACAAGTGTAAAAGACCCATGACTCATGACTGCTAGAAGGCACAAATGAATTACAAAAGCTGAGAGAAAGCTTTGTAATCACATAACATAGGTAAAATATTTTTTATTTGGGGGTAGATAAGGATCAGGTAAATGTGAAGATACACACTCCAGATTTCATTTAGTTTGCTTTTTGAAGAAATGGGGAAAGTTGAGTTAAATCTATTGTCCTAACTTGCCTGCCATCCATTTGTATAGTTCTCCATGCCATACAAATATGACTTTAATATGTTTTGAAATTGAAGTTTGTATTTGTAGGAGAGCAGGACTAGTTATGTCATTGAGTAGGCTCTCACTGCTGCAGAAACTTCTGCAGGAGAATTCAGATTTACAAAGACTGCTAAGAAGAGCTTTCTTAACTTTCACCCACCAGAAATACCTCAGTTCCTACAACTTTCTTTTTGTTAAGTGATGATTAAAGGCCTTGGTTTTGGATTGTGAATTATTACATTCCTCTTTCTTCTTTTCCTTTCTTGATGAGTTGCCTTGGATTTGTGACTATGTGGTCAGACACTGCAGCAGGAACAGCCTTTGAAACCATGGATCCATCTGCCCTGGTATTATTCACAAGAAGAAGATAATGTCCCAGGTCTGAAAAATAACTGCAGTGGGAAAGGCCACATTGTCTCCAGTTCTGGTCTTCGAATAAATTGATGAAGAGGGTTTTAACAGACATATAGACTGGAAGTATTGTAACAGCTAATTTTGGACACCTTAAAGGTGAACATCTAAATCCGAGTGAGACCTAACTAATATTTTGGTCACTGGGGAGAAATACACGCCAGAAGGAGAAAATACATTTGACTTTAGATGTTATCATCCAGTGAGACAAAATATTTTGTGGAGGTTCCTGTTTCTCTCTGCTTATTAGAAAGGATGGTGGCTGTCAAAGTTTGAACCTGTGGATGCCTCAGGTACAGGGAATGAATGACTCACCTGTCTCTTGGTTTCTCTATGTAATGCTCTAGTTACAGCTATGCTCTAGCTGGTTGACTGTAATTGTGTGTTACAATCATTTTCATGGCATCTGTTGCACAAACTCAGGCTTTGCAGTCTACATCCCATGCCAACGGTACCTACCTGTGCAATTATGATGTTGGTAATCTCCACAGGGAGGCCAGAAGGAGGAAGGACTGTCCTGCTCTGTCACAGCAAGTTCCTCCAGAACATATTCCTAGAGAGAAGGAGGAGGGAGATAAGATGGTTAATTCTCGTGCCTGCTCCTGTCCAACCTATCTCAGGTGTTTTAAAGTGCTTATTATTGTGGTTTCCAAGAATCTGTGTTGGTGTATGGGGTGTGTATTTTCAGAGCTGTGTTATCAGACATCTGCCTTTCAGAAACAGACACAATAATTTCTCATCCTGAGCAAGAACCAAAGCAAAACACCACCCTCCTACAGATTTAGTCTCAAACTGTTAACAAATCTTTAAAACATGTCTAAATCTTAGGCCAAGCGCTCCTAAGATTATGCATAAATTCACCTGGAGCTTTATTTCAAATATATACCACACCAAGTCTGGCAGAATATTATCTTCCCCCCTCCCTTATCTGTTTCCACTACCTTATTTCTTACTTTCATCATTCTTGGCTATAAGAAACGTGGTAGGTAATGCAGAGCAAGCATCAAGCAAGCAAGAAAAGAGACTTCTAATAGATTAAGTTTGGTTGCCTTTTCCACAGAAAAACCATGAGAAGTTTCACAGCCTGTTGTTTGGGAAACTGCCACAATGAAGGAGGCCATGAAGGAGGACCAGGGGTTTGACTGCAGTAAAACAGATCTTGGTCTGTGAAAGTTGATGAGAACAGTGTCATTGAATATGTGTCCAGAATTTTACTCAAGTGTTTTATTCTCTCTGATTTCTATATTTGGAGAATCTACTACTGCCACTCATTTTTTTTTAGCCTTACTCATTTCAGCTCCAAATGATTTAAAGCTCCTTCACGCTCACAATAGAAAAGCCACAGTGCAAAATGATGAATATTCAACTTCCATATCAGAAGTACTGAGATAGACACATGCTTTTCAGTATATATCAGGGTTAGGTAATAGCATGATAGCTTAAGACACTTAAAATAACGTGACACCAATTTATTACCATTAGAAATAAAGCCTTTGGAAAAGACCCTAAGCATTATGTTAGCATTGATATGTCAATCCTTAATTTGAAGGATGGCAAGTCTGAATCCCAGCACAGCCTTAATTAACAGAAAATAATTAGCATCATTTTCCCAGCTGTGAATTTGAGATTTTTTTTTCCAACAGAATCCATTGATTGATAATTAAGGAGGAGTTAGTTGTAATAAAACTCCCAGTATTGCAATTTCTAATTGGCCTTTAAGGACATTTTACAGTTACAGTTACTTTGTTCCAGGCGTTTTCTGGCTTTTTTTTTTTTTTTTAAAGCAGTTTAATAAGGAATCCTTTCTCAGTGAGGTAAAAAGGATGCAGATGAATAGAAAAAGCCACTGTAATGTTACATCTATGAATTTAAAACTTCACATATAATACAGCCCATTTGATTTGTTTGGGTAGTAATTGGTGCTAAGTGAAAGTAAAAAGCTTTGAAGTTTGCTTTGAATAACCTAAGATTTATCCAAGCACTTGAGTCTTCCACTAAACTACATTATCGCAGAGATTTATGTAAACGCTTAACTTGATGAACAGTAAATGGTCCTGTTGGCTTCAGTGGGACAGAGCATCATGTGTATAGTTAAGCAGATATACGTATATCCTTCAAGGAATGCTGCCCTGGGCTGGAAATCTTATAGGAATGGATTCAGTTCAGGACATGTCTGCTTGTTTCATATTTCCAGCCAGTCCTCAAATACGGCTGGTGCAGTGTCCCCCAAGGCACTAAAATTTTCTTTTAGTAATCCTATGAGTAGAATTGATTTAAAAGCACACATTTAATGATTTTGTAATATTTGAACATTGACATAATTTTGAGTTCTTTTCCTGAGTGATCTGAAACTTTCAAATGTTGGATGAAAACAATATTAGCATCTTCTCCATTTCTTTCTTTTCTCTCATTTCTGTTCGTTCTCCTACTTGCAAACAAACTGGAACAACTCACAGGAGAGAAAAGAAAAAGATGATCTTATATATCTAAATACAAAATGAAAAAAATATTTTATATAAATTTTGTTTCATACAAAGATGATTTTCCAGGCAAAATATTTATGATTAAGAAGTGTCAAAGATTTTCATGTACCAGAATATCAGTAAGTACGATTGAACGTGTAAATGCAATAGTCTTCCTAAAAAGAAACCTTCATATGTGGCAACAAAGTGGAGATCAAAGCTGGTCCCTAATGTTGTCAAAGTAGATAGGAATAATAGGCATTGCTGACATTAGTGGCCACTAAACAATGAGTTAAGCCGGTCCAGGCTCAGGGAAATAATTAATGGTTTGTTAAAGTTTGCTATTATTACAGGCAAAAGAGCCACATGACTTTTGCTGTTGTTTCCACTGCTTCTCGCGTGTCTCTTTCTTGCCCTGTTCATGTGTAATTTTTTGTACGTCTGTGGCAGTGAAGAAATATTTCTGTGTGATCAAAATGTCCTGAATATCTTTAGAAAGAACAGATCAGCTCACTTTCTCCATCTTGTGAGTGTTATAAGGCTGCGTTTCTGCCTCTCCAAGGAGGACGTCAGATCACTTAACTGTAATTGCCTTTACATCTTGGCTGGACTAATGTGGCTTTCTCTCTTTGGAGACCATCCAGCGAAGTTATACGCTGCTTACAAATTTATTCAAAGTGCCTCCACCACGTTTTGTTAACGTGGCCTGAAATGTCCTCTCTCATTTCAGTCATACTGAGGTCGCAGGACTGATTTCCAGTGCAAAACAACCTGGAGAGGCTGACACTGTTACTGCTTGTGTTGAAGGCAAGTTGGTCCTTCCTATCTAACCATACTTAAGCGTCACAAGAGTTACCAAAAATCCATGGGCCACCTTAGCCAGTACTCAAGCTGCTATACTTGCTGACATCAGATGATTCACAATGAGAGCGTATTATAGATGTGAAAACCACAATGCATATTTACAGATTGGGTGAACACATATAAGAGGGACACGTACCCCCAGCACTTTTATTATTCCTTAAAATGACAAGGATTTGACACCCCTCTTATGGGGTTTTGTTTTGTTTCAGGTCCAAGATGGTCTTATTTATATGTAATATACTTGTCTGCCTAGGCCAGCAGGCTGCTGGAAACAGCAAAGCCCCACGCTCCACATACTATTTTGGCCAGTGGACCAAGTGGCCAGTGGCACAGTCCTGGAAAGGCAGGCTGGCTGCTGCCAGCGCAGAGGGAAGGATGAGGGAGGAGGGGGCCTCAGCTACTGGTTACAGAGAGGGCTCACACTTAAACAACATCACTGTATTCCTTCTCCCATCTCCCTGGAGGCAACACGGGCATCAGCTGAAGGCATATGTGCATTTGCATTCACATGCATGCATTGTCTGGGCACACAGCTGGGGTAAATCAGTGTATCGCTATGGATGGTCATAGAACGTGGCTGTCTTTTGTTGCTAAAGAGATGTATCTGTAAGTATCACAGAGGGATTCTGGTGGATGTTTTAGAAGAGAACTCATCTCAGTTAACCTCAGCCTTCTAAGAGAGATGTCAGCTCTAAGCTAAACCTCAGCTCCTCAAGTCCGAGGGAGTTGACCATGCCAGAGCTATTCATTGTACTTGTTTTAAAGCTATTTTAAAATCAAATCAATATTGGATGCTTTAACAAATTGTGTGACAAGATATCAAACTTTATTTCAATTTTCTGCACTGATTTTTTTTCCCCCACATTGGAAAATAATTTGAAAGTAATTTCAATTCTGTCTCAGACTTGCTTTCTTCAGAGAATTTAACATTTTATTAGAGAATTTATGATTTCCTCAAAATATTTATCCTTTCTCTAATTTTAATCAAAACACCATTAACCTCCCTTCAAATCCTTCTTCAAATAAGAGGCCATATTAAATCCTGTGGTGGGTGAAAATTAGACCTACATGGCAACAACTCTAAGAATCATTGTTATCAGCCTGTTGATGATTTCAGTCTAGAAAGACTTCTTAAAATGGATAGTTTCAGAGAAAACAGTGTAGAAGGAAATTTCAGCCTATTGCCTAGCTCATTCCCTTGCCCCAAAATAGAATCAACTGTGGTTAAATGATTCCTTTTAGGTGCTCACCTGATTTGCTCTTAAACACTTGTTAAGCTTCAGCAATCCCTCCAGACAAGCTGTTTCAGGCCCTACTGGTGGCTGCGGTTGACACATTTTACCTGAAACCTCTCTTAAATCTCCCTGGATGTCTTTTAGTTCTCTGCTCCTCCAAAAATAGAGAGACCAGTTCATTTCTCTCCTTTGCAGCAAACTTTTTACATCTTCGAAGACAGATGTCATATGTCTCCACAGTTTTTCAGTCCATTTTAGACAAAACAAACCCAATGAAAGAGTTCAAAAAAAAAACCAGTCCTGCCTGCGCTGGAGAGATTGATAAGGAAGGAACAGGCAGAAGCGCATACAAGGCACTGCATAAAAAAAGAGAAGAGCCATTTAGGATCCAAAACACATACTGGCTGGGGTGACCTTATTGATTTTGAAAACACAGCAACAGCTTTTACAGGCAGCTGCTCAGAAAAAAAGGGTAAGATGCTGGATATTTTTAATACAGTGTTTGGAAAATATCCATATCAATATATTGCATTTTCACCTTTTGTACATTCCAGTAGCTGTATGATTATCCATTGAGGGAAAGTGGCAAGGTGGGGGGAAGAGAGAACTATAAAAATCTACTACAGAGAAACTGATATGTTAGAATAAGGTACAATTTAAATTTGGAATGTTAGATATTTAATATGTTAGAATGATTTATAATTTAAATTCAGAAACTTTGATCTAAATAACATTTCACAAAATGTGGATCAAGATTTACAAATACAGGTGCCAAAACTCAAGCTCCGTTGCTAATATTTAGACAATACATTCAGGCCTGACTTCTGCAAGAAGCAATTATTTGGCAGTTCCATTTTAATGAGCATCATTTCTAAAAGTAATCCATAGGAAAGGGAACACAAATATGGACAGAAATGCTGGATCCTGCTTGTAAGAATCGCATCTTAGAGTAGTATGTGCTGCCTAGGTGAAAGTATGTGACCCTCACCAAGTATGTGACCCCTTCCAAGTACTAGTTTTTATTAAGCATTAAGTATTTTTTTTTTAACTTACTTAAACCACTTTGAAAAAATGAAGTATAAGTAGGTATATTCAGGAATTTCTTCTTCTTTGTATATAATTCTTTTTCATGTTGAACAATGGAAGTGGCTGCGTGAAATCAGATAAAGCCTCACAGTTTTGAACAGTGTCTCGTTTCTCCACTATGTTCTTCTGTTTCCATGCCAGTGATGCTCTCTTGGACTGAAGTCGTGTACGTGAGCAGAGGGCTAGATGTCAGGGTGTTAGCTCAGAGCCATTTCACCTGACCATGTGGCGATGCAGCACGTACCATTCACACAGTGGTTGCATCTGGTTCTGAGAAACTCCAGGAATTTGAAAATAAGGAGCTTCAGCTCTGTAGGATGAGGGAGGAATGAATCTGACCTGAGGTCACCTCTCTGATGGAACCCAGAATAAGTTCATACCACAACTGATCAGCATAAACCAAAGCACACCACAGACCAAGGAAAGAGAAAGGTTCACAAGAGCAACAGGGTTCTGCAAGTGATGACTTTCTCACAGAATTAGTTGCAAACTTGAAGCTTGATAAAAATGGCACATTTCACTGATTCTGTGATTTTTGAGTTGTGGAGGACAATTTACTAGATGAATCACTAACACTAAAATGAGGGATAGGCTATAGCTCTTATCTCCTTTACTTCCATGCCTGGATTTTACTGAAGAGCATTGTTTAAAATCCTTGGGGAAATCCTGGTGTCAAAAGCAAATTTTCTGTTGACATCAGTCTTCTCAGGATTTTTAAAATAGACTTTTTTTTTTTTTTCCTTATAGCAAATGATGGCCGGCTGTATAGGAGATCAGCATTTAAAACCCTACTTGGGCACAGGATCCTGGGGTAAGTCAAAATACCTTTGTCTTTCAGATATTTCCTCCCCACAAATGGTTCCTCTGACATGAGGTTATGCAGCTTGTGAGTCCTTTAGCTGCTGCAGACATGAAGTCCTTGTAGAAAGATAAAGCTCTCTTGACCAAAGCAGATATTGCCAGAGCACAAAATATGATCATTCATTTAGCTTTATTACTGTGATGACTCAGATTTAGTAACAATGGTGTGAAATACAAAGATGGGTAGCTAAGGATGGGTCGTTATATGACCTTAGTGATAAGTGATATCAAAATCCTTATGAACCAAAGCCCCAAATTTTTTGTCTTCAGCAAATATTCTGTTTTACAGCCATCAAGGAATTGAACAATTTAAAAAAAATCTTCATCACATGACCCCACATAAATAATTTGTAATAAAAAAGGGAGCGACACTGATATTCTGAACCCCTAGACAGTGATTAAATATAATAATTAGGTCTGAAAGTATTGCTAAAATAAAAAGGTTCAGATGCGATTTTGGAGGAGTTTAAAAGATTTTTATTAACGGCCCCCTCACTGTTTACCCTTTAGGTTTCCAACAGCAATTTCTTTTAATCATCAGACTTAATATACTCCAAGGTGCCGAATTCCATGTCAGCTGTAAACATGCAGCAAAACATTTACATGTAGACTTCCTTTAGCTCCTCACATTCAATTCAAGAAGTGAACAATGAAGCAGCGCTGCTGTGCAAGATCCAAATTGTGCTGCTGGCAAGAAGATTCTCAAATAACCGTGGATCTCCTGGGAGAAAGAATATTATACTATGGAATAAAGAGTATTTGCCATAGAGCAAGCTGGTCTGTAGGTTTTTTTTTTTTGCTCTGCTTTCATTCTGTTTATTTATTTGTTTGTACTGTCACCGATGTCATCTGAAGCCAAGAAATGTAATAAGGTTAAATCTATTGCAGGAAATTATTTTGATCTGCCAATTAAATGAACAAGTTCACCTTGCCTGTGATATGCCATCAAACACTGGTATGAGCATTTGGTGCAATCAATCTATTACACATCAATTTTATGGCTGTATAATGAGGTTTAATTGCTGCTTTATTAGTCTGACTAATATTAAGTGTCGGTAATTGCTTTGCATTCAACTTGGCTTTCTCTTTTAAATTACACATCCAATATTTAACCATAAATGCAGACCTTCTTTTTGTCTAATGAATTTTTGCTTTCATCCTTGTGGTACAAGAAAAGCCCATTTGGGGTGATTTTCCTCCTTTGTACAAGTTCTCTGAGGCCCTGAGGAACAGAGGCTGGAAAAGCTAAATGTTGTTCTTGGTAAATGTGCAGGCCTTTGGCATTTGGAAAGCGAACTTCAAATTTCCTTTTGACAGAAGTATAGTTTGGTTTTTGTGTACTAATGAGTGAATTGCTAAGGTGTGTAAACACATTTGTAGTCCCACCGCAGCCTATGGGACTACTCACACACTTTAAGTTATGCCCATCCTTGGGTGAACGGTAGGGCCAGTGCTTGCTACCCTGGAGCACAGATGAAAAACCAGTCTGGCAGAATGCAGGGTGCATTTTGACTGGCAAGCCGCAGGACTGAGCGTTACAACCAGCCTGGATTTTAGTGCACAGTTAAAGTCATAGCCTCAGATGCTCAGGCACGGAGCTTTAGGAGGCAAGGACTGATATTCAGTAAATAACTTGGTGCAAGCAATGAGGAAACCTTCCACAGACCCAGTCTTGTTCTGTGGCTTCCTTGCATTCACAAGTAGTGCATTCAGGTGATGAATTGCTGGATTGTTCAAGTCAGGAACAGTTTTGTCATATCACTTGACTTCGTCTGATTTCCTTTTTGTTTGTTTGTTTGAAATAGACTCCATCTGACTTTGCAGGGATGAGCTCAGCCTGCTGAATAGACTTGCCAGTTGCCATTAATATCATCTGACCCTCCAGTGACAGCTGGCTAATATCGCCTTGCAAGCACCTCATGAGCTAAAATCAAGCTGTATTTTAGGAAAAGAAGCCTAGCGCTGGGACATGTCACGTGTCTGGTTCGTATGACATCGGACTGTTGTAATTCTGATCAGGAAAAAGCAGTGGTTGAATCAATAACATATTATTGCATTTTATTGCAATTCTCTTCCTGGATCCATGAAAGAGTTAATGCAGCTAGAGACCGTGTGAGCGTCAAATATCCATCACTGGCTGCAAAATGCTACTGGACTGCAAACCAATTGCTGAAAAAATGCAGGTCTCTTGCTGTTTATTCTTTGATGGTGGTGGGAGTTCCCTCTTTTTCCCCCTTCTTTTTCTTTCTTGTCAAAACCAAACTTTTTAGGGATAATAAAAAAGCTTATGGAGCACAGCACAGGTTTTAAGAGACTGGGCTTCAGGACAGCTCTAGCCTGAATGGTTGAAACCCATATATTTGCACATCCCAAGAGGATATTGTTAACAACCAACTCACGGGGAATTCTGGGTGAGTGTACAGCTAAGAATGTAAGACCATGGGACTAGACAGACATCAGGTAAGAGGGAACCTGCATTGTGCCTTGTCTAGAGCATTTGGTGAGGGAAGGGGACACCTGATGTTGCCATCCCCAACCCAAAGACTCTTCCTGTTTCTTATCCAAGGATTACTCTAAGGTTCCATTTTCATTCCCACATTCCAGAGAGCAGGTGGAACCTTCTGTGTGAGATCTGATAGCTAAAGTAACTGCAGGCTGAAAAGGGCACCGAACTTCTACCAAGGAGAATCCTCTAACCACTAGGTTGTGGTGCTAAAAATGATGGATACTGGCATCACAATCTGGGGTTTTTTTTAAATTTGTTTTAAATAACCAGTTCATTCTTATTTTTCTTCAACAGCCATTGGCACCTCCTCACTTCTACGGCTTCCTATGCAGTCATCAGAGACATGGTTGTCTTGAGAAGCCTTGAAGTTTTTCAAGGTTTCAGAGACACTTTTCTCTCCTCAACTGACTTAATAAGAAACATAGACACTGAGCCCTGCCTTCCCTTCCTTCCCCTCTCTCTTCCACCCATGAGAGAAAATGGCAGTTACTGTACCCTAGATTTCACATCATGTTCCCCTACACCAGAAGCCTTGAGGACAGGTGAGACTATGCAGCATTTTGAGCTCTGCTACCAAACACTAAAAGGCTTTACCACAGCAATGAAGAACTTCAGTGCCCAGGTCAGTTGGCCCGAACACTAAAAAATAGCGTTTCAACAGGGCTGATACAAGCAAGATCTTCCTCCTGCATTTTTTCTTATTATTTTTGAGTGCTAGGGCGGCAGATCAGGCCCAGGGAGCTGATCTGCTGAGTGAGAAAGTGCCATTTTTACACACCAGTGTTCAGAACCGAACGGCATTTTTAAGTGTGGCTGTCAGTCTTTTCGCTGTCAGGTTAAATACTCACCCATGGTGAATCTCGCTCATCCGTACCGACTATCAGTGCTGAAGTCAGGAGTGAGCTTCCCCCCGGCCCCGTGGCAAGTTGGCAGGGCATTTATGTGCAAGGGACTAATCCACCTTCCTTGGAAGCAGTGAGCTGAGGTTCTCGGTCAGGAGCAAAAGGCCAGAACAAAGGTCTGAGATTACAGATGGACAAACATTTGCAGCCCTCTGTTACTTCCTGTTGCTGTTTTAATTTTCTTTGGTAGGCATTGCCAGACCATGTAGTCCAGCCCAGGTCAGCTCTGTTTCTGACAAGCAGAGTAGGAGCAGTGAGGATTCCTTGGCAGGAAAGTCAGAACCTGCTTCCATCTTCGATCTCGGCTGCACCTTGGAATTTGGACCTCAACGGTTTTCTGCAGAGTTAAACTCTGCTTATACACCCCTCTCACATTAACCAGGATGTTTTTTATCTCTCCCAAAAGCAGATTATTATCTCTGCAGAAACTCCTTGACATCAGTAAAAAAACCTTGACTCTGAAGAATCCCTGACCCACCTTACAGAGACACCCCCCTCCACTACCATCCCCTGTGATGTGCGTCACACCAAGTATAAAGACCAGAACACAAAAGCTGCAGCAGGGCTGAGAGGCATCTTCCAAAATTATGCTGGAGACCATGTCAAAAACTGCATTTGTCAGAGACTAGGGAAAAGTTCTTTATGTAAAGATCTTCAGTATATAAAGGGGCCTTATAAGAACGATGGAGAAAGACTTTTTACCGAGGCCTGCAGTGACAGGACAAGGAACAATGGTTTTAAACTGAAGGAGAGTAGATTTAGACTGGACATAAGGAAGAAATTTTTTACAATGGGGGTGGTGAGACACTGGAACATGTTGCTTGGAGAAGTTGTGGGTGCCCCATCACTGAAAATGTTCAAGGTCAGATCTGAACAATCATATCTAGTGGATCTGTCCCTGCTCATGGTGGGAGGACCAGATGATCTTTAAAGGTAACTTTGAACCCAAAGCATTCTATGATTCTGTGATTTAGGGGAGTTAAATGTCCTGATTTGCCTAAATTCAGACATGAAGGACCCATATTTTCAGTATATATGTATGTCTTACCTTCTTCTAGATGCTTAGGCAATGCCTAATTTATTGAATTATCCAGGGACAAGGCACAGAGCTTGGCTTTGGGGCTCATTCTTCCAAACTTCTCCGTGCCCAGTCAAGTCCTCAGCCCAGACCAATTAGCACTTTCCCAAACAGTTCACAGGCATAGTCAGGGGAGCCAGGTACCATTCTTATAAATGAATTTGGATATGAACAGCTTGTTTTGTAAGCTAAGAGAACTATGGAAGTGGTCAAACCACATCAGGTGGATTTAGAGCCAAACAACAGCCCCTGCAGTGATGCTTTCAGTAACAAAAATGCAGTTGTAGGAAAAAGGAACTATTAAGGATGTTTAAATTCAGAGTGGCAAAGCTTCCCAGGTCCAGATTCTCAGCTGGTGTAGATCAGTATCAGAGATGTGCTGGTTTATAACAGCTGAGCAATTAACCTACATCCTTAAAAACAAACAACTGGACAAATATGGAGATGCTTATTGTTTTCTTCAAGAGTCATTTCACCCCTCCCTTTTTTCCTCCCCTTCCCTCCATGTCTGAAAGTCTTTACCACTGCACAGTGAAAGCAAATAAACAAGGAAGGTTAAAATCTAAAACCACTCATCCAAGTTAATTAAGTTCAGCCAGCCTCAACTACATCATCTGGTAAGATCTGGCAAGTCTTGTGTGTGTGTGTGTGTGTGTATATGCACGCCTGTCTATCTCTTCCTCTATTCAGGAAGAATCCTCCAAAAGTACACCTACTTTAAAATACACTATTTCCATGCCTGTCTGTGAGGTTTTTTGATTTTTTTTTCCTTGTCTGTTTCTGTTCTTACAGCTGCTTTCATATTTTTCTCCAATTTCCCATTATTACATTTTCCTCCTTTTATTTATGATGCTTGATTCCCAGTGTACATTATTGCTGCTCTGTTGGTACTTTATTAAATACGATACAGATACTAGAGTGAGAGTGAGGTTTTATGTCCCACACATGGTGTGTCGTAATTGTGGCATTTTTACTTTCCATTAAGAAGTATCTCCAGGAGGGGAGGATGGGGGACTCGGTTCATTACTTCTATAAACCAAAGAAGAAACCCCAGACAAGCTTGATGAGTTGTTAAGTAGTCTTTAAAGAAGTCTTTAAATCAAGATTAGATGTCTTTCCTAAAGAGACTCCCTAGTTCAGCCAGAAGTTACAGACCTGATAGAGGGATCACTGGTTAAATCCTGTGTCTTGCAATATGGAAAAAGTCAAGTTACATTAAAATAATGGTTCTTCTGGCCTTCAAATTTATGAGAGGGTAATTAGAAGACAGTGTTTTTAGCTAGCCAGACAAAGACAGTATAAAACTATAAACGTCTCCATGATGAAAAGGTAAATTTACTTAAAGACATCTTGGTCTAAAAGAAAAGACAAAGAACTCAGGACAAAGTGAGCACATAAAATATTTTTCTGGACCTGTAGTCCTTCTTCCTGGAATCTGTCTGAGAGATTTCTAAGAACCCCTTTTTCTATGCCACCTCTGATCACTTTGAAATTGTAATATATTTTATGTCCACAATCCCCCTTCCAGGGAAGGATTGTTCCTACCCCATCTCTACTGGTCATATATGGACACTTCTGTGCAGTGTTGCTCTACTCAACCCCTCAGAGTCTGAGTACTGAGCAGGGCTCAGAGACTTTCAGCTACATCAATGCTGGTGTCCTGGTATTACTAGAAAACAGGGAATGAGAATAAAATCAGGTGATTTTTCTCTAGGTACCCCTTTTTCCTTGATGAGCACCAGACCTGCTCAAAGGTAGATGGATGCCCAGGAGAGCAGACTGCTTTGGGCCATAAAATGGCAATCACCCTGATTATTTCATGACTGTTAGAGCCCTGGCAAGGCAAAACATCTACTTCTGCTGGGAAGCAGCTCCTCACCACATATTCTTGACTGCCCCTGTTTGCCTTCTGTCAGGACCAGTTTGCCTCTGAGGACTCTTTCCTGGGTGTCCATCCCAGTTCTGTATTTTCCTCTGTCTCTTTCCCTTCTGCAACAGCACAGATCCAGCTTTGGCCTGATCCCAGTTCTTTCTCATTCCTGTCTAAAATTCTGAGAAGGCTTGAGTGCTGATGGCATTCATGGCAGGGATCAATACCTGTATTTTCTTGCTGGGACAGCCCACTCTATCCCCACAGCCCCCAAACCACAATTCCAGAGACATATGAAATATTAATATGAAGCTTGGGATGCACACATAAAGCCAAAATGAAATAAGCAATAAAAATACTAAAAAAACCCATAAAAATACACCTGGCTCCAGTGACGTGAAATGAATCTGAAAATAGAAGAGGTGTGGTACCAGTTGAACCATTTGCTTAATTTCTTTACATTTCTTCCACACTTATAGAGGCTTCCCTGTAAGTATTGTTGTCTCTGTGTGCGTGAGTGAAAAAAAGGAAGGTAGGAAAGGACAGACAATGACAATCATATATTTTTCTGCTGCCTCTTTTGTTCACCCTTTGTTGTGTGACGTCTTCATTTAGAGAGGGACCAATCTGCATCTAAGGAAGGTAATATTGGAGGAAAAACTAATGAGCACACACACACACACAGAGGCTAGAAATAAGGGCTCAAAACATTGATCTCTACCGAGCAGCTTAGTCTATTGCCGAATATCAACAAAATAGCTAAGGCAGGACCATGGGAATTTGTGTTTGCAGGTATAGATTGGACTTGCTTGGAACAACTGAGGTCTTTTGAAGTTCTTAAAGCCACTATTGTTTAACAAAGTGACTTTGTATCCCTCATTTCATGGCTCGAAAAACAAGTTGAGCAGATCGTTATTTTGATTGGCTTACTGGTATCTCCAAATTTTACACACCGGGCTTAAAGAAAAGAAGGAAGGAAATCTAACTTTGGTATTCCTAAAGCAACTCAGAGGGAGAGATAGATGTTCACATTGCACTGAGAAGGGTCAGAAACCAGAAAACAATACCAATTTCTAAGTCCAGTTGATTTCAACATCCAGATTCCTTTGATGATCTCTGTTGGCTCCCAGTTCTGTGTGCTAGAATATGATTTCAACTGTGCTGTGTTTAGCCCATCAAATTCAGTGATTTCTTTTTGAATCATTTCAGGCATCCTCATGTAATATTGTGCAGCTGACTGGAGAATCTGTCTTTACTTCTTTTACCTTTTTTACTTTTGCTCTCCCTTCTCCCCGTCACTCTGACTGGAATGCAGGGTTTAAACACTTCAAACACCTTAGAAGGTCTCTTTCTAAAATCTGTATTCAAACAAAGGGCTTGTATGAGCCATCAGGGGTAACCAACGCAGGGAAGGCAAACACCACTACAATTTCAGTGAAAAAACACCTCCACTACTTGCCAGCTCATACCTTCTTACAACTTTTGTGTTTTTAATAGAGAAGCACCTGAATTTGATGCATTCCCAAAGCTGTGGGTCTGATAACTGATTCCTTTTCTGAAAGCTGTGATTAGGCATTTGCTGATATAGGGCAAAATGAAGGTTTAGGTGCAGGGTCAAGAGTTAAGGTTTAAGAAAATCCTACCAAGGACCCAAAAGCAGATAGCACGGCAAGCTCCAGAGCCTGCTGAAATGATGGAGAATGAATCCAGTCACTGTAAAAGTCTGCAGACTACTTAGAGTTGGTGGTAATATTTGTTTGCTCTGTTGTTGTCAGCCCCGTTGCCAGTTATCAGCAGCAGAACTGCAGCTGTCTGCTGAATAACACATTTGTTTATACAGTAGATTGAGAATATTTGTGTGCGCAGCAAACTCCTTGGGGGTATAAACAATGTGTTTCTGAAGAGGCCCAGTGTCATTAGAATAATCAAGACTTGTACTATGATAAACAGAGTCACAAACAGAAAGTACTACATAGACTCTCGAGTGCAGTATCGCATTCGGTGTCAAGTCCCGAGGATGATCTGTTCAAACAGCTTTTCCTGTGGCGCAGACACAGGTTGCTACATGCTTTACAGGGGAACCAAGGGGGAGACATGGTCATGGTGCATTTTTGATGAGACCTTGTCAGCAGCATGCTGGCACATAGCAGAAACCTCCTTTTCATTTCAAAAGACCCAAATCCTTTTGCCTGTGCAAATCATGTGAAATCTATCACAGTGGCAGAATGTCCACTTTCTTTACCAAGGAGACCAGACAGAGTTCCTGTTGTGGTATGTTTATATTGTCCTAATAGTCTGCATCAAAGAAAGAATTCTTTACTTAGGAAGAATTTTTTCACTCTGAGGGTGGTGAGACATTGACAGAGGTTGCCCAGAGAAGCTGTGGATGCCCCATTCCTGAAGGTGTTCAAGGCCAGGCTGGATGGGGCTTTGAGCAACCTGGTTTAGTGGGAGGTGTCCCTGCCCAGGGCGGGGGGGTTGGAACTGGATGATCTTTAGGGTCTCTTCCAACACAAACCATTCTATGCTCCCTCTCAGTTACTTTATATGAGTTAATTGTGTCCATAGCAGTCAAGACTGTGACCATCTCATGTGGGCCAGCCATATATACTGCAGAACATTTGGCCTGGGTCTTTGCGGCATCCCAAATGCTTCTTCTGTGGTCCAGTGACAGTTTTTAGTTTTGTGGGTGTCCTTTCAGGTACACAGGGTGTACCCTGTGTACAAAGGGTACAAGTAGCTCTTTCATTGCATAGTTTAGCACCATGAAAAAACACTGCAGGATACTGAGCTCATCCTGAGGGCATATGGAAGTGTTTGAGAGTGAAAATCCTCAGGGTGTGCTGTTGGAAAAACTCTCTTGGGTAGGAGTAAAAAAGCAACAGCTTCTGAAATGGACCCTGGAAGGCATCATCTTATCAGCTGTTGCCTGCTTAAGAAAGGGGGCCTAGGAGTGAACAGACTCATCTTGGTGCCAATATCCCATCACCCTACTGTCTTGTGCTGTTATTGTAGAAACTGTTCTCAGCACTGGCTGCAGTTACCAATAAAAGAAAAAATAATATAGCAAAGACAATCAGGTGGTGAGCCAATGTAACAGTGTAGGCAAACTATGAAAGATTTCCCTCAGAAAATCAAGTCTTATAGATTTCCCTTGGAGTTGGATTATGGATTATATGCTGAAGTTAGGCATATCTTCAGAAATGGCTAAATGGGATTTAGCCTTGATTTCCCAGTCTCATGGAAAGTAGAACTTACATGGAAATTCCAATGACAAAATGGTTTTCTTTCAAGAAAACATATGGAATCCCAAGTTGGCTGATAAGCAAAAAGAGGGAATCAATGGGAAAAGGAAAGTCACAGTGATGAAAAAGTAGTAAAGTTCCAGTAGGAGAGTAGAGACGTCACTTGAATTGCTTTAGCCACAAAGATAATTTCCAGTTCTAAATGTATTCTTTCAATACCATAAGCAACTGCTACACCATGTGGCATTAATTGTTCACATACTACCATGAAATAGTTGTTATGATAACAGTGAACTGAAAAGGTTTATTATGACAGTGTTATTTTATTTTATTTTATTTTTTCCAAATAGCAAGACCCAGGGTGTGTGGCATAAACCAAACAGCTGCATTTTACACTTGCATTTCTTTGGCACTGATGACGTGGTGAGCTGTTAAGATCAATGCAGCCATAATGAATTGGTCAAGAATGAAGAAAGGAAGAAAAACTGACATAAAATTAGTAAAAACATGCCTAAGGCTTTTGACTTCTTGACTTCAGTCTCCTTCTCACAGCACTGTGATGAGTGACAGAAGTCCTCTGAAGCCTGTTCATTTTGTTTTATTCCTTCTGTCCTGTTTTTCCACTTCACTGAACTCAGGTTCTTCCTCTGAAGGTTAAAGATCTCTCTTTAAGTGTATTGCATCTGTTCACTTGTAGAAACACCATATTTTCAAAACTCATGTGCAGCTAATTAACTTTTCTCTGTCTCCTGCTCCTACTCTCGCACTCTCTTCCTTTACCCCCCTCCCATTCTTCCCATTGCCCATCCAGTAAACAATCAAAAGGCAGCTATCAAAGAGGGTAGAAATTCTGACAGAAAAGAGTTCAGATGAATTTGTTAGTTGGTCTGCTGTCTTCAGTAAAAATATATCTATACAAAATAAAATATACATTTTGTCTAATCCAGAGTTCATTCTCCAGCACTCTCCAAGAGCTGATGTCTGATGTAAAGACACAGGGAGTAGAGAATAATTGTTCAGTTATACCTCCAAGCCTCTGATATTCATAAATCCCATTGTGACCTACCTATGTTGCCCAAATTACATTTGATTTTTCCTTTGCATTTCTAACACTCGACATACGTAAGAGCTGTTCTCCTTGCTCAGTATCACATCTCTTTACTCCTTAGATCTGTACCATCTAACCCTTGTGACTCAGTGTCGTCCCACAGGATTCCTCCTCTGGGACTACCAGCAACTGTGCTAGTCCTGCTGTAGTGTCTGGTTCCTTCTCAAAAGTCACATTGCATCCCTTTTGTGGAGCTGATGTCTTTACCTTCACGGAGGCAAGTTGAAGGGGTTACAGAAGAGACACATACAATTTGTAGGTGTTGTCCTCATTTTTCATATTAAGTTGCTGTGCAAATCTGGTCAAACTGTTTCTGTAACATCTCCGTTCACCATGCAACCTTATGAAATGGTGAGGACTGGTGTGTACTATGGCCAGCAAACATTGGCTCACATTTCAAGAAAGTGCTGCTGCCTTTTCCTTGGTGACTGAAAAAACCTGAGCATATTGTCTCCCCCAAACTCTCCATCATGTGTGTCTCCAAGGGCAGAGGCCTGCAGGAAAAAATAATCTTCCAAATCTGAGATGTTAACAAATTGATCTGATCATCTGTTTACACTAGGGCATGTAGGTTTGAGCCTGCATCGACCAGATACAGAAGCTGACCAGAAAGGAGACAAATCCTGTCCACAACTTCAACAGCAGGTGGATGCCAGCATGACTCTTTAGGATGGTCTGGCTACAACTAAACTAAACTAAACAGGTCCAGGGTATGTTTCTGAGTATAGACCCCCACGTACACACTGGTAAACTGTTAACACAGTCCCCGCCTTCTACTAATTCAGACTATTGAAATAATTTTCTATTCAAATCTGCAGGCACATGAAGCCCAAAGTAGCCACCTAGTCTGACTTCCTGAAATATGTAACCTGGGGAATTTCACCCAGTACTTCCTGAAGTGAATGACTCTTGTTGGAAGATTTGAATCTGCCCAGCCTGAATAACGGAGTTGCCCAAATTAATGGATAGTTAATGTGAAGATATGAGGGGGTTGGGGTTTTTTTCCTGTCCTGTATATCAGCTACCTTTGTTCTGTACAAAATATATCATTCTGTGCCTTAGGTTCCACATCTCTTAGGTGGATACAATATTAATCTGGTTTCAAGCAGTCATATCCTCCCAGATTGCTGTTGTGTATGTAGGAAACGCATGTGAGCAAACTCTTATAAGAAATAAACAATAAAACAGAGAAAGAGTTTCAGAGTGGAGAATGGGGAAAAGGGGGAAAGTTTGGATCCCCCTTGTTCATATTGGCCGGTGGTAAAACAGCTGCACAGTCATTTCAATTAGCTGCTGCATCAGCTCCTGTGCAGAAAAGTTGTATAGCCAAATAAGTTTCTGCTGACCTAAATTCCCCTTGTGCTGTCACCAGCTCCCTGGATTACTGACACAAGATAGTTCCTGTGCTTTCCCCAACTTCTGTCTTTCCATCCTTCCATTACTGGTGGGACGTCATCTGCTGCACAGATGTTTCTCCCAAGCCACTGCAAGGTTATTTTTCAAGTGACTTCTTCCAGCAGCTGTTCCCGGGTTCCCAGGTGTGTGTGTTCTCCTCTCCACTGAGCAGAAACTCAGCGATGCGCTTGACATATTGCAGTGCCGCTGCCTCTGTGAGCTGGAGGGTCTGCAACATTGCACATCACTGACATCTCTCTGCTCCTGCCAGGCTGCTTGGTGACAGTTTCCCTCAGCAACAGGCCTCCGTGCTCCTGTCCTTGCTGGTTCTTCAGGTTACAAACTTACTACCTGGGCTGCACAAAGCAGCTTTCTGTGGTGCCTGAAATGAACTTTTATAATTGCTGTGGAGTGTGTGCCCAAAAGAAGAATTAACTTCACCTATTATTCAGGCAGCCAAGTTCTATTTCCCTGTAGAGTCAGAGAGGAAAGCCAGATGCAATAGCTAAAGGACATCTATAAAGCTCTGTTTTGAATACAAGACTTTCTTCTTCCCTTTACCTGGGGAGTTAAGGTCATGTAACCAGGTACAGTAGGAAAGCTGAATAAACCACTGAGCTCTTTCCCTTGGAGCCCATAATCAAAGTCCACCTTAGGTCCTGTGGTAGATGACTAAATATAGGAATTTGGCCCTCTCTTCCTCTGCAATCTCTGTTTTCTTGTACAGTTCAGATGCTATCCTAGCTTTCTTCTTTTGGCATTAATTTAACTCTTTTTTTAAACGTCGCAGGGGTGCAGACTGGCTCACAATGACAGCCCTGTTTGGTTCAGCTAATATCTGGGCTAGCTTTAGCCTCAGGCTGTGGAACAGCTCCTTGCAAGCCTTCTGTGAGACAAAACGATACATAGTATCTTTAATTATTATTATTTTAAAATGGATACTATGTATTGAACTCAAATAAAGGGCAACCTGTATTTAATTAGAGAGAGAAGAAAATCCGAGAAGAAATTTCGCATCCCCAGCCCACCCCCTCGTTTCTCCCACCTGAGCTCTTTCCCCACTGTCTCTCATTCAGGTGGCCATGATGGAGCCAAATCCTCCAAATGAGTCTCTGTAGATAGACGATCTTGGGCTGTGATAGGAATGGGACTGTAGCTAATGGGTGGGGCCTGTTAGCACTTAGCTAAGTAGGCAACAATATGAAAATAGCTTTGCTGCTAATTGTGTCTATGCCAGGAAAGACAAACGTGCTCTTGCAGATGCGTAAGTGCTGAGAGCCTGTGTACTTGGAGTGTTTCACCAATAAAAGCAAGTGTTGTATCTTCTGTCCCCACCATTCTGTTCATAGAATCATAGAATCATAGAATCATAGAATCATTTATGCTGGAAAAGACCTTTAAGACCATCAAGTCCAACCGCTAACCCAGCGCTACCAAGCCACCCTAAACCATGTCCCTCAGCACCATGTCTGCACGTCTCTTAAATACCTCCAGGGATGGTGATTCCTCCACTTCCCTGGGCAGCCTGTTCCAATGCTTGACAACCCTTTAGGTGAAGAAATTTTTCCTTATATCTGACCTAACCCCCCCCCTGGTGCAACTTGAGTCAATTTCCTCTTGCCCTATCAGCAGGAGCAGGCACAGTGAGCTGTTTCTTCATGGCTTTTCTTCCAGCTCTCTATATCAGATTGTCCCCTTCACTTCGTTTCTTCCCTTCACATTGAAGGCATAGGGCTTCCTCATCCTTGGATTAACAAAATTCAGTATTTTAGCTCCTCACTGCTGAGCCACAGCAGAAGAGAAAGGAACTTGTGTGTTTACTGCCAGGCAAGCTTGCAGAAGTGGGACCAAGACAAATCTCCTGCCAGACATTTTGGCTACATCACTGCTAGTAAGCCAAGCAGTGTCAGGATCAGCTCTGTCCCTGAGGCCAACTGGCACAGCCTACCCATTTCCTTAGTATTAAACAACCTTAGCTCCAAAATAAAACAGCCAATTCCAACTTGCCTACCGGGGACAGTGCCTGGTACATGCTGGCTTCCGAGTTGTGCCTGGGAATTGTCCGGGACCCTGCTAGCGAGCCTGGATCAACAACATACCAGGGACCATCTCACTAGTCACAGCTGCAGAGACTGTCAAATTCCAGTTGCACAGAAAAAAACCGTGCAGATATGCATCTACACAGATAATGCACACAGATAGCCTCATCCCCTTCCCACCAGCTTGTGGAACATGGGGGAGCAGCCGCTTTTACAGGTAGGTTTTGCATATTGTTGACTGCTGGATTTCATTGTTCATTGCTGATTTTTTCCCTTGTAATCCACAATATTGGGGCCTACTGTTTTACACAGCTCCATTTCACATCTTTATGAATCATTACAAGGGCTAGAGGAATGAATGGGTTTTGGAAGTGAAGTCAGCAAGAACTCGGATAGCCTGAATGGTGGCACTCCACCGTGAGCTACGACTTGATCTCTCTCAAGCAAATGCAGATGAAGAAAGGTAATTAGAGGGTGCACAGATAGTTGCAGACAGATGCAAGCTTGAATTTTAAGCTAGTTAGACTTAAGCCAGCTGCTGACTACACTCTGATCTGATGATTGTCACCAATACAATCTGAGATTGCATTTCCATGGTGGCCTAAGCCAGTCTGGCTATATCTATACTAAAAAAACCCAAACTGAGCTGAGTATAGGCATGAGTCTGTGCCTGTTATCATCTGTAGCAGTACAGGTTGCACAGCTGTCATGGTTTTGATCCAAGTCAACCAGCACACTCAGTGCCTGCCCATGGCTCAAGGCTAGCACGAGAGAGGGATGTATGCCAGTCAAATAGTCTTTTTTTGGTGTGATAAAAAAGTTCAGTTGCACGATGGAAGCAGTGTCATGTCATATGGCTTCAGAACACCTAAGGAATAATTCTGCCTATTCATTAGTGTAGAGTTTTTGTTAAACACAAGCTTGAGTGGTTCCATTCAAATCTCCCGGCTGCATGTTCCCTTCCACCATAAGTCAGGTAATGCAAGGGTGTGGGTAGGCAGTTTGGCTAAAAACACATCCAAGGCAAGAAACGTATTTACTTTTATCAACCAATGACACTTGTTCACTGCCTTTTTTCAGTACAAGAGGAGGGAGGAGGTCTGCACACACAGGACTAGGGGAGAGAAGAGCATAGCATCACACTGGACTTGGATTAGTTTGATTTTTCCTAGGGTTTTCTCTTGGCTGGAGGCAGCCACAAAGATGCCCTGGGAAGTTGTGTTCACTGCATCAACCAGAGGTTTTATGAAGGATAAAATTTCCTTTGGACCCCCTTTATCAGGCCAAATAAATTCACATGCACTTTTGTAGCCAGATAAGCACAGTCCCAGGTCACAGCTAAACTGCCTTCTCCTTAAACAGGCTTTATTATCACAAGGGCTATATTGCTTTAAGGATTCAAGATCTGGCTGTGTATCTGTCTTCCAACTCTGTTGCACATACAAACAGAGAGAAATAAAAAATAGCAGTTTAAGTAATGTATTCAAGTTCTGCTCTCACATGCAAATACATCCAAACATGCCCCAATTTTAACATATTTTTTAAATTGTATTTATAAATGTAAATATATATCACAAGTATTTACAAAAAACAGGACTGAAATCTTTCTTTAGGCAAACAGCCTCCCACTGAAAGGACACTAAGAAAATGATGGGAGAATGGACATCCTCCAAATCAATGGAGGATTTGAGTCCCTTGGTTTGTCATATTTGAATGGAAATAACACTAAAAAACAACCAAATGAAAAGCTCCAAGTGTACTAGGAAACTGTTGTGCCCACAGGAAAAGGAGAAGGGAAAGGAATAGAACATGTAAGTATTAGAAGCAAGAAATATTATTACTATTTTAGTATTACTCTTACTTATAAAACCTGTTACTAATTAATAGCAAACATATATAAGTACAGAATTAATTCAGTCCAGCCAAAAATATAAGAACAGGAAAACCAGCCCTATTTTAACCCATTGCACAAATATATCTTTGGTGTCCCTGCTGGTCCCCTTCCTTAGCCCTTTTCAAAATAAATAAATAAATAAATAAATAGATTCATATATTCATAGACTTTTAAGGCCAGAAGGGATCATTAAAATCACCTTGGTTGAGCCCCTCCTGAAGACAGGCTTTATAATTTTATTCTTATGTCTGGCCCATAACTTTTCTGAGCTACACCATATCTTTTCAAGTTGTGTATAGTTCTGACTTAAACACTTCAAGCAACAGAGAGTCCACTCATTCCTGAGTGAGCTGATTTGATAGTTAATTATTGCCACTGCTAAGTGTTCTGCTGTTGTTTCCAGTCTGAAATCATCTAGATCCAACTCCAGGACATGGGATTTTGGGTAGCCTTTTTCTGCCAAATCACAGAGCTCACAGTGTTCTATAAATAAGTAATGTCCATCTGTAAAAGCTTTGGCCTCCTTTTCTAGTTTCTAAAATCACATTAATTTTGTCACCATGTTCAATCAGCCTCTTGATTTTACAACATCCAGCAGTGTTTAAGCAGTAAAGGAGTCAATGTTCCAAAATATCTAGAAAGTCACTACAATTCACCTGTACCTTAGCTCCCAAAGCACGTGGCCTCCAGTTTGTTCTCTGCCTACAAAGTTTGTTAAGTGCTTTAAGAGCTTTGGATGGAAACCATCTTATAAATGAACATTATTGGACTGTCATTATTATTGCGTTGTCAGTCTGTCTTTGGTCTTGTAAAATTATTTCAGCCTGCTGCAGCTTTTGCAGCTTAATTTCTTTTTTCTTTAAACTAACAGCCCCACTGAACAAAGAAAGTAAATATGGGGACATTAAAAATAGACTGAGCTTTCTGTATTATTACTATTATTGCTGCAAGTTCACAGTTTACGCCATCACAGCTCCAACTCATTACAGTGGGTGCCAAGAATGTGCAGCAATAACAGGCAGCATTTGTGTAAATCAGGACTTGGAATACCACCTGCTGAGCAAAAATATCCAAGGAGAAGCAGCATTTGGGCAGTGGTCTGATCCTTCTGGAGGGCTCTTGTACCTCAGACTTTAATGGGCTTTGCTGCCCATTTGCTGCTGGGAAAGAGAAAGATCTCACCTCCAGTTCCTGCTAACCCCAGAGCTTTAAGGAATGGGGAGCAGAAGGCAGAGATATCCAAGACGGATCCATAAGTGCTACCCCTGTAAGAAGTTGATGCACTGAGGTTGGCACCATCATGACTGCATGGCCTGAGATGACACTGGTCAGGGTAAGCAGGGTCTAAAGCCTTCAACTCGTAGCTCCAGCATGAATTCATGGCAGGCAAGCTGTGCAAGCTCTAAAGCATGTCCTGCATTGTGTGGTCTTTTCTTCTCTGGTGGTTGTGAGCTCAGATGTTGCACTGTATCTTGCTTTTACAGAAAGGGAAGCCAAGGTAGCAGTTTCCTGATCATGTATAGTTAACTGGAGTGCACACTGCCTGCCCCTGCTCACTGCTCTGCATTTCTGATCCTCTCTTTGGACTGAAAAATACTTTCTTTGGACCAAAGATGGATGGAGAAACTGGTTTGGTTTCAAACCCAGCTCTTCTCCAGGCTGACTCTGATCCAGTTGTCATATGTCAAAATAAGAGGAAAAAATGAATGTACATCATAGTGATAAAGCGTAAGACAAACTATTTCTTCACCAGTCCATAGGAAGGTCAGATTTATGAAAGCACAGGTCCAACATGAGGAGAAAAATTACTTTTGTTCACCATGACCCAGCAAGCCAGAAGCAGACATGGGAATAGAATTTGTATTTTCTGATCCTTTGCTCAGTATACACAGACCACAGCTAGAAAATGTTTCAATTTTTTTAAAAAAAAAAAACACAAACAAACAAAACCAAACCAAAACAAAACCCCAAAACAAACAAAACAAGTTTCTCTCTGAAGGCTTATAAAGAGGGAGAAAATCCCTTTACCATCAATTCTTTCCTATCCTTCCCCTAAAATAGAGGGAAGGGAAAGGGTATGTAGCCAGCTAGAACATTATGTTTGGAGTTTTCATGGAACAAATGGCTAGCTCTGTACTTTGCTTGAGACACCTGAGTAAAATTCATGTTTGGCAGGATCAATCACATCCCATGAATTAAAAAACATGTATATATTTTTGCAGAATGACAAATTTTGATAGCAATTTCAACACATCTGTAAAATCCAGACACGAGTAGATTTAGTTTTTAAAAGATGTTTAGAGCTGTAACCTGGGCCTGATCTGATGGAATCTATACTAGTAAACGGTTCCTGAGCATGAACCAAGGAACTGAAAAAGACCTCATTTACACTACTCAATTGTACATATGGGCCCTCACATGGACCTGCTCCGGATCACCTAAGTAATTCTCAAACAATTCCCAAAGACTGTGAATTAATGTAGTTCAACAACTGTACTTAGTTCAAAGAGCCGTGTGACACTGTGTAGCTGGCCATTGTAGATGTTCTTTCTGGCCTTTGTGTGTAAAAAATTCCCTCTATTGCCACCACAAAAAGGATTAATCTTTTCTAACTTTAGCAATTAAAACATTAGATAATTCACTTAAGTCAGTCTTCTGGAGATGAGATACACATCCTCACAGGGTTGTTTGCCCATCCTAACACAAATTTCTGGAAGGGATAAGGTAAAACAGTCTCTGGAGAAACATTTATTTCACCTTTTCACTAGTAGGAGCCTAATTAGACAGACTAATTTATCCTAAATGTCAAAACTAGCAGAAATTTATCTCATCTTATATCTTACTCTGCATATTCAGTGGTGACTTCAATCTTGATATTTGACCTCACCAAGGGCTGCAGATCAGGCTGAATTAATTCACTGTAAGGCACCAGTAGTATTAATAATAATTATTATTATTATGTGAATAATAATAATAATGACATCAATAGTGGTTAATTATTGGGTCTAACATTGTTTGAAATGAGCAAAAAGAAGGACTAATACCAGAAAAATATACTACAGTTTTATTACAGAAGGAAACCCCAGTTGAAATACAACTCAATGCAGCTGAACAAAGAATGCTTACGAGATTCAGGCTGGCCCCAGTGCAAATTACATGATAGCATCTTCTGATTACTTTGTGTCTGACACAGTTTTAGCCTAGGATACAATCTGTCATGCTGGATTGCAACTGTGTGTTCTCCACCAGGGAAAAATATATATCAGTAAAATTTACCGTCTGTGTTATTATGTGACAACATAAATTTCAGTCTAAGCATATTTGTTAGTTTTAATTCCTAGATTATGATTATTATTTTTTTTTTTCTCACTAAAGCCTTTATTCATATTGGCTTTTGTTTTATAAACCTTGCTCTGTCTTTAGGGCTCTTCTTCAGATGTTGGAAAAATCCGAAACCTGTATTATTCATAAACATCAGGTCAGGGAGTGCAATGCTTTTACCTTAATGCCTTTTTTTTTTTCAAAGTCCATCCTTACAATTAAAATTGACACCAAAAGGTTAAGGATCACCAGCAGTTATGGTGGGTTAAAGCTGAGCTGCTAATCACTCACTCACTCTCTCCCTCTCATTATGTCACGCTTTTTTGTTGGGTTGCCACTCCATAAACATCATTTGATTAATCTTCCCCATGCTCTAACGCCTACCTGTGAGTAGATATGGGCTGCAATGGGAGGAATGTGGAAAAGTCAGTGGAGGTTTAATTGGATTAATCTCTGTGTTCTACATATATACTGGCAACTTTCGTGACAGCTTAGCTAACACGATAATATGCAACAAAGGGATCTGGTATTCAGCAGGGTCCCACACCTTAGCCGGGGGGGATGCACCTGGGGAAGCTTCAGTAGGCAACAGAATAACAGGCAGCTGACAACAATTCTGCTCTGATATTGTCACAAGCTGCTGTATCTGAAACGTGTTTTTCGAGGAAACTCATACCCCATTTTTAGCTCAGCTACATGCCAGGCACGAGCTCTTCACAGCACCTTGCTTCCGCTTCTTTCCCTGGGAAAAGCAAAATCATACTAAGAGATGGTTTGAAGGTGTCGGCATAGAGTTCCTTCCTTCAGTGTCACCTCTCAAGGAAGAGGTGACAGAGACAGGGAGCACTGCTGAGCAATGGCAGCATCATTCAGGGAAAAATGCCTGACCCACTGGCTCCCTGGGAGCGACACAGATCTGGCCACACTGGGTAGAGAAGGAAATCTCACCATGGACTCAGGCTGGTCTTTGTCCCACACTCTCAGGCAGGAGGAAGAGAGCCTGGCACATATAAATAGTACAGACCAGTGTTGCTTATAGACATGAGCTAGGTGGATGGGAAGCCCTTGTCACAGGAGCAGCCCTGTCCCATGGTGTGACAAGGAATGCATTTTATCCTGCTATGAACCTCTTAATCCCAGCCATATCCCTCCTTAAAAACAGCTCCTAATGAAGACATATCTATGCTGGTCCTCTCGACCTTTGCAAAATCTCTTGCCAGCAAACCTACACAGGACAGATTTTCTAAAGTCCTCTCCTTTCCTAAAGGCATGGAACTCAATTCCAGATTAACTCTGCCCCTTGACTGATTTTACTTGTCTGCCTCTGACCCATCTAAATGGATTGGGTTATTTTACTTCAAAAAGTACAGACTCCATCTAAACACAGTGTCCACTTCCAGTATTCAGTGTCCACAGTGTCCAGTATTCCAGTTCATTGCAGACCTACCTGAAGAGCTTGAAAAAAGCTAAGCAGACTAATACAAATTACCTGATCTCCTTGTCCCACATACATTATAGATTTCAGTTTCCCAGATTCTGCTGAAGTACACATTTCTCTCTCTTGAACAGATTCCCTAAATTATTGTGTCTTCTACGGGCCCCAATGACTTGTTCTAATGTACCCCATTCATATTGAAGCCAGAGAGGGTGAGATTCATCTGACTTTTAGAAATGGAAATGTTACATATAGAGAGAGTAATTATGGTCTTTCTATACCGTCAGCAACTGTTTGGATGCTTTAGAACATCTGCTGGCAAGTATAGGATTACCTATAGGAGACTTCATGCTTCTGGATCAGGAACTGGAGGCCAGCAGGACCTTCTAGTGGTATCTGTCTTCCTCCCTTGGCTATAGTCTAAGATGAATAGCTTGGAGCAGTTGCCCGACTTCACTTCCCTTCTTTTACCATTTCAACCTGAATGAGGCAATTATCCTTCATATTATTTCCCACAACACAAAAACTTTCCCACTGCTAACAGTGGTTACTACAGTGAAACTAAAGTCTCCTATTTTAATTTCCAGTACCATTAGTTCTGGTGGCCAATAATCCAGGTAGTAGCTGCAAAAAGAGTTAAAATATGACTGATATCTAATCACAGCTGTGTCTTTATGCTATTGCATAAGCACTTCCTAAAAGATGAAAGAGAAAAAGAACAGATGTTGAAATCAGATCTCTCTCCATTCCTGGATCTTTGTCCATGGTCCTTTCTGGGAGTCAATGAAACCGATTTGGTACTTTAATGGCAAATTAACTAATAAGTTAACCAGTGCCAGGGCCAGTTCTTTAGCCCTGAATACATCTGCTGTCTCTTAGCCACATACTGTATTAGTTTCTCTTAACCTCTAAAAGAAGATGATCGCATACATGTACCTACTGAAAAGAGTTCTTTTCCTGTGTTAATCCAAACGGTGCCCAGGAATGGTTTAGAAGAAAGTCAACAGCATTGACCAAAACCAGAATAGGCACCATACCACCAGTTTAACAAGAAGAATGATCAAGACTATTTTCCCATGTTTATATATTAGCATTTTTTTACTTGCTACTGTAGATGTGGCTGTATATTCAATATCGCATTCATGACTATACAGCATGTATAATTGCCAGCTCATGCGGGTTCCAACCTCATCAGAGCAGCTACACCCATCATTGTAACACTACTTAAGAGCAGGTTGTCATGTTCTGTAAGACAACCAAAACCCTCTAGCCTAGAAAAGACATCAAGTTTCTTTCAACACTGGGTGTCTGCTACTTTCTTAGCTTTAGTGAACTTCTTGTGGTCTCTGGTCTTATGTCCTTTGGGACTTT
This sequence comes from Tringa tobata, assembly GCA_033628505.1. NCBI lineage: Eukaryota > Metazoa > Chordata > Aves > Charadriiformes > Scolopacidae > Tringa > Tringa tobata. The sequence continues at coordinate 512,882 of JAHREE010000422.1, read as the reverse complement.
CTTAATCTTTTCTCTAGCAGTTTTCCACTTCTTGCCTCAGAGGTTTCTGCAATAACTTTTTACCTGCAACTGCTTGTTTTGTTGTTGCTGTTGAACACAAAAGAGTACACATTAGACCAGAAAGTTGTGCTATCAGCTTGAAGTAACCCAGGTAGAATATCAATCATAAATTCATACAATAATTTAGATTGGAAGTAACTTCTGGTTATCATATAAGCCAATCAACCATCACAGCAAGTCCAACTATTTCAAGTTGTCTTGGGTTATGCCCAGTCCTGGCATCTCAGCTAGTTCTTTACCCAAACCAATTCTTGTGGGTATCCTCTCTCTGGGTTTGAACACAAAGGCATGTGAGGCATTTGGTCATGTTAGGAATTTGTTGAAAAAATTATTGTATTAGTAACACTGATCAACTTTGAGACAGAAGACAGCACCTGATGAACAGAGAATCACAATTAGTTTGAAATTGCCGATTAGTCTTACATATGAATTTGAATATATGTGAATTTGAAGACTGCTTTATTGCACAGTGAATTGAGGCTGGACCCTTAATGGAAAAAACTGAGGGTGGACATGGTGGATAGAAGATGGCTGGCACCTGGCATCAGTAAACGTGAGACAACCAGTGTTCCCAGGCTTGAATTACTAATAACCCAAGGGTTTTGATCTTCAGAGTGTGACAGGAGGTGTCCATTTTCACTCCTCCCCAGAAGAAAAGTGACTCAAGAGCACTGGTTTTATAGGGTTGAACCAGGTTTGTGTTTTTCTGGTTTATTTGTTTGATTGACCTTTTAACTTGCACACTAATTGAGGAGAGAGAGAGAGAGAGATTTCTTAGAACGTTATGAGTTTGGATAGAAATCCTGAACCAAACTATAGCAGCAGTAATAACTCTGAGTTTACAGACATCCAGAAATTATGAGCACATTGCACTTTTGGAAAATATATTACGTGTGGGATAGCTTGTGTCCCTAGGGTAAGTGTTCTGCTTCTTTCGCGACCCATAACTCAAGAGTGTGGCAGGCATTAGCACTTTACAAAACATCTTCATTCTTCATGGCTGAGACAGAACACATAGCATGCAGAGTATCTTACTTATTTAGAAGTGATTTCAGTCATTTTATTTGAAACACTAACTTGATGTGGTCAGTATCCCAGACAGATGAAGGGAAAAGTAAAGAAGAGAGGCAGTAGAAGTGTATCTAATTTTTTATTAAATATATCACTGCTGCAATCTAACTTGTTGTACTGCAACAGGAAATTACACACCATAAAACAGTAAGAAGAATGGAGCTGATGCATAATACAGGAGCCTGTCTGGAGAAGAATGCATATCACATAAAACTGTAAATACACACATACAAATTCATACACGTACGCACATTGGGAAAACAGATAGATTTTTGCACCGTGTCTCTTGAATCAAAAAAAGGAAAATGCATTGATATGGCTTTCTATTTGCCCTAATCTCTCCTTTGCCAATATCAGAGGGCATTCCCTTCTCTTTTTTTTTATCACAGTCACTAAAACATTAAAAAAAGAAGAGAAGTGGCTTCTGTTGATATACAGGAACATCTCCTGTTCCAGGGAAAGAAGTAGGTTGGCTCTCAGCATCTAATGCTCCTTCCCTGACCTTTCTGTTTTAGGCTGAGATGCTGGAAAAACAACAGCACTTCAAAGAAATCCCAGTATTAGTTTAAGTTCTGAGGGAAGGTAACTTATTTTAGGTTCAAACATCAAACAGTCCTAGGATGATCTCTCTACATAAAACATACATAATACCTGTTCTCAGGATTTTCAGAATTGGATCTTGGAGGAAAGTTTTTCATTAAAACTTCTTAGAAAAACCTTAAGACTCTCAGTGAATAATGAAATATTTAATAATTTTAAAATTTTATTTTATTTTTTTGGTGTTCATTAGTAAGGCAGAAACTATAAACTGAAAATATATCACCTGTATTTTTTCATTTAGAAGAGCTTTCCATTTAAAAAAAAAAAGAAAATATATTTTTACAAGTTTAAAATGAATATAATTGGTGAGAATTGAAACTACAGTTTGCTTATTTGAATTGAACAATTCAGTTTGTTCAGCTCAGTGGAAAGAGTACCTTGCCTTTTTATTTTGGGGGTATACTGTTTCCTTCAGACAATATCCTTTATAAACTGCAAAAATCCACCACTTGTCCAGTCCTAACTGAACTATTTGCCACTTAGGCTTCATATAATTGCTCTCCCACTTTTTGATACTTTTCAGTTATTGAATTTAATCCTGAACACTTGAAGATCCCACAAAGTGTTCAGCATTTTTTTACTTAAAATGTCTTTTCGCTTAAGTATATCGTAGTTTACCCAGCAGACCAAGGTATCACAGTTTGGTGTCAGCAATTAACACCAAAGTGTCAGCAATTAACAAAAAACTGCTATTTTTTCCTGGTAAAAAAATTTTTTATAGGATTTTTACCTCTAAATGTACTCTCGAGTGTTGTCTTTTTTTTAGACAGCAAACAAACCAAAACAAAGCAAAAGCAACAAAACAAGCTTGTTTTGACAGTGGAAAACAACACTTTATTTATTCAATGAGATGAATATTTTCCATAAACATTTTCACTTTGAACAAAGAGACAATTTCCATTCAAAGCTGTTTAAAGGGAGAATGTTCAGAGCAGTCTAAGCAGCCTTAGGTGACTGCGTTTCACTGATGGGTAAAGTGAATGCTTAAGAGATGTCATGTTCATAAAGCTTTACAGAATCCTTGGGAAAGGCAACTGCTTCCTAAATATTAGGTGCTAATGTTTAATATTATTTTACCTTTGTCTTTTTCCTTTCCTTGTTATAAATCAGAGCCATAAATAAGAAATGTGCACATAGATATTTGAAAACTGCAGGGTTCAATTCATGCTGGGACTGTGCAGGAATGGAATATCTCAATTTAGCTATTAAGAGATATCCATGAGCTGAATATATCAGTTGTGACACTGTCATATCAACAACAATCAAGGGGCAGCAGGAGATAGAGGATCTTTAATTTTAAGTGATTAATTTTAATAGCATGCAGAGTGCTGTTAATCTTCCTCATACTGCCTTAATCCCACAAGTACTAAAGTTCATATCTAGCTTTACTCACATGGGCAGAGAGCACAGTCTTCTGCTCAGCAAGGTTTAGCACAAACTCACATGCTCTGCTGAAAAAAACCAACAAACAGTCTTATCCCTTTCAAAAAAAAATAACTTTTTTTTTTTTTCCTGACACAGTAAGGATCAAGCATTACCAGTAATACAATAATTTCTGTCCTGGTAGAATAAAATTTGCTGGGAAGTAGATTTTTAGAATCATTTCCTGGTCACAATACCAATGCCTCCTGGATTTTACATCGATTTCACTAATGGTAATGGTAATTTCATTACAGTGAAATTAACTGTATAGCATTGCAGAAGAATAAGATACATCAAACTATATGTAAGGTGTAAATATAATGTAAGAATTATTTTAGCACAAATTCCTCCCACTAATGTTTCTGTCTGGATGCTTTGTGTTGGATCTTATAAAAAGTTCAGTTTTCTAAACCTGAACTGAGAAAGGAAACTCACATTTTTTCTTCCTGTCCTCTTCTTTAGCACCAGTTTCTGGAACTGGCTTGTTTTACCAATGAACCATTTTGTCTGTCAGCTTAGATTAGGTCAAATTAGTTCTCATTTCAATAACTGACAAAGATCATCTTTGACAACATCAGTGACCTCACATGTCCTGACAAGGGCACATTTTCGAAGTCTACAGAATAGGAAGAAAAGTTTTATAAATTGTGTGCAAGAGGAATGTGCAAGTATTAAGCTAACACTAAGGTTCTTCTTTGGATATAGAAAGCCCTGAATGGGAACTTTGTGTTTTCAGCTGTACTTTGTAATTGATTTTGAAGATTAATAGATTGATAGATGGATACACAGAAAAAGCAGATAGGCGGGAAGTAAACAGGAAAACAAGTAATAATTTCATTGACTGCTGTCTCAAATGTCCTATATGTCAGGGATTGTAACTATTTCAAAATTGTGTCTCTCCATTACTAACACAAAATTCAGGTGTATTATTTTCACGTGAAAATCTATATAAAGCCAGTTTAGGCACATCCAATCTAAATGGTGTCATACGGTGGGACAATACACAGTCTGGAAGTTATGTATGTATATAGGTATATTCTTTGCTTGGGGAATTGATTACAGAAATAATACAGATCCTTTAAGTTGAGCACCTGAATTTCTTTAATGAACCAGAACTGTGGGCGTTTTTTGCAGGGTGAAACCTGCCATAGTGTACCTGAGAGAGAGCTGCCCTGCTGAAGAGCCCCAAAGAAGTTTGTGTCATGCCTGTGGTGCAAAAGCCTCTGTACAGGACCCATTCATGAGGGGTAAATGTCATTTCCAATAGAGTAAGTCGTTCAAGGGGGCAGGGGAATGCCTATCATTTCTGTTTCTCCTGACTAGACCTGACACTCATCTGGTGGTGTCAGGGATGGTTTAAGGATAGTGAAATGCATCTTCTGTCCTCCCATCACTTAGACTAACAACAACATGTCTGATAATCCTTTAACCAAGGAGATACTTCACCACAAACATGAGAGAAGCCCTCAAAAATAGGAAGATTTAAGACAAACGTATTTCTTATTTCTGAATATAAATCCACTTTTATTTGTTTCCTTTGTTTTCAGTACTCAGAAACCTTAGGTGTCCAAAATTTTTAACAGCTATCAACACTCAGTTCTTTATCGTTTTGTGCCCCTCCTCCCACATGTCCCATCTTTGTTTAAGGATATATGTAGGGATTCCTGTTTCCACCACTAACACATGGCTATGTTGTTACATTTATTAAAGGTTAATTATTTTTAAAGGAGAATTAAAGATATGGATCTACTTGCATGAGTGTACATAAGGTCTATAGTACTTTTGTATTTTGCACTGCATCATACAAAATACAATGAAAATCCAGCATGGCTGTGGAGAGATTAGTTCACTTTGTGCAGAAGATTCGGTTAGCATAGACTGATTTAGTAGTGCCTCTCTAATTTAATCATGTCACTTATTCTTGACACCCCAGACTACTAATCTCTGTGTCTGATTTCTAGTTCATGTATAATTGTCATATATCCAAGAAAGCAGCTTGACAATTCTCTGCTCATGAGCTCAGATCTTTAATATTGCAGAACTGCATGTAGAAATACTAAGTATTCTGCTCAGTACTTAGCATAGCTCACATCCAATTGCTCATGACTTTTGAACAGGCATGCAAGACAAGCGTAGGAGATGCCTTAAGACCTTACACATGCTATTGATTATTACAAGAACAATTCTGTAAAAACCCCGGGGACGAGGTTGCAGTGTACAGGGCTCCACATTCTTTTTAATCTCTCCTCACTCCTCACTTCCATGGCATGTGAACACTGTCTTGCATTAGGAGCACCAAGTTGTGTCTGTACACCCGGCATAACTCCTAGTGAACATGTCAGGAAGTCTAAGGAAGAGGTTAAGAGATATCCTACCATCAATTTCAGCTACACCACAATTCCAGTGGTACGCTCTGCCTAGACGTCAGCTATATCTCTAGTTTAGATTAGTTACATACTCTTCATCTATGGCTGATGGAGAAAGATGGGCAACTCTCAGAGTGATTAATCCCACTTGTCTTAGATATTTTTCAGTATCTAAGGTTTTTGTCAGTGTTAGGTTGATGGATGGACTCAATGGTCTGAAAGGTCCCTTCCAACCTAGATGATTCCATGATTCTATGACTTACCCTCTGAAAGTGCCGATATTGACAGTAGATGGATGATCAATCAAGAACACACGTGAATGCTGAATGAGTACTACGAGGTCAGGAAAATCCTTTCTTCAAAGTCTCACCCCACATCCCCAGCCCCAGTACGGGTAGGATGGCACCTTCCATTATGAATATTCACAAGACAGTATTAACCATTGCTTTAACAACCAATGTAATATCACCTTCATGTGGAAAATGAGGTTAAGGATAAATAGTGTATATTATACTCTTCCAAGCAACCTCACTAAAAGTCACCAGATGAGGTTTAGCAGATGACAATGGAGAACTGGAAATAATGTGTAAAATTCAAGTTTAGTGTGAGTACTGAAAAAGGCTATTACATAGTACAGTTTCCGGTGTCATAGCCATTCATTTGGTTTCTCAAATTCGTACCTAAAATAAAACAAATAATTCTTGATGAAAAATATTTCTAGTGATAAAGAATCAAACACAACACTTGCTGTTATCACATTAATTAATTGTCCCACCTCTTAAAAATGTAAGCTTTACATTTACTGTGAATTTACCTTTTTATTATTTATAACTTTATCTTCTAAAAGTGCATGTGGTAACTAGAAAAATGTTGTCTTGACATGTAAATTATTAATTAGGCTAAATCACTTATCAGATTTTGATATATTTGGAGATTCATTTCCTTTCCCCAATTAACCCATTAACCCCTCAACTACCATTTCATTAAGTAAACGGGAGGGCTGTGTAAACGGCTTAATATTTATTAACAGTGTTGTGCCAATTAGTAAGGAATATATTTTTCCTAGGCAAGGGCCAAACAGCCCTCCAGTCCTTTTTGTATACACTTCTTTTCTTTTAATTTGGCTGGTGAAAGTAGCAGGTGTTGAAGGCTAAGTGTTGTATGCAATCTGAGGTTGTTCAAGTCTACTGATTAGGTGATCACTTCGGATGGAAACTCTCACTGGAAGGCAGGATTCCTTCATTTTGGTCAGTCTATAAAATGTCTCTGTGCTACTAATACACTTGCTGAACTTTGCTGCAGAAATGCACATCAACGACATCTATTTATCCCGCTCGGGCACATTTTGAAATCATGATCTTCACAATAAAGGCATGTACACAAAATATTGCATAAAAAGGCTCACTGCTTCTGACAAAGATCAAATAAAACTTGGTTGGTTGATCTGTCCATGCCTATAGGGTATTAGTGATTATAATATTGCGCTTTAATGGACTATGGACCCAATTTACATAACATTTACATGTCATCTACATACTCTTTATGGAATAAAAAACCCAGTGATTCAGACACAAAAAATATCTAAGACGTACAGATACACTCTTCAAACTGATTTCTTTTTTGCTCTTCAGCTCGAAGCCCAGAGTTTTGACTTTACCTGTTCCCACTGGAACCCAAAAGCAGAGCAGAGTGGCCATCGCTGCGCCACTGCCTGTACTCACAGCGCAACAATGGCCATTAAATGCCCATTGAATCAAATGAGCATTTCCTTTCCAAGGAAATTGCTTTTTAAATAAAAATGTAAATGCATTAAAATGTTCAATCTTTTTTTGAGGAATTTCTGCTTTTCTTTCTTTTCCTACCTGGAGAATCCCTGGCATGGCCAGAAATGGAGGATTTAAAACCTCTTAACAGTGCTCCTGTATCTTTGTTCTGCATTGTGGCAAAATGGAGTGGCACAAACACAGTGCAAAACAGCCGTTTTTCTGCGTGGTAGCTGCCAATCAAAGATAACAGTTGGGAATTTCTGTTCAGGAGGAAACGTAAGGAAAACTTTTATTAGGTTTCTGGCACGACTTTGTCATTTAAGGCTTTGGTAAGAAATGTCCAGTGCTCCTAAACTGCTGAGATGCTCAGTGATGTCCCAGTGATGGTTGAGTTGGCTGCCCCAGCCCCTAGAGGCTGGAACCATGAAGGAATCCACAGAAGCCACACAGAAGCTATGCAAGGCTATTGTGTCTCCTTTGAGCTAAAAATAAAATTAATACCTCAGGGCAGTGACTGCTTTTTATGTTTTAATTAACCTGTGCATCCATAATAGCTCTGATAATAACCAGAAAGTAAAATTGTCAAGGCCAAAGAGATACCATACTAACCAGGACACATCCTATGCCCAGGATGAAGATTTATTTATTATACAATAAACACAGAAGCAAAATAGCTTTAGAATTCAGAAAGAAACTGAGATATCTGGATTCTAGGCTTTCCTGATCTGTGTTTGGGACCAGTGCATTTTATAAACTGTCTGAAGCATCGTATCTCTTCTGTTGGAAAGGAACAAGAAGAAGAAAGAAAAGAAGGAGAAAGAAGGAAAGAAGGAAAGAAGGAAAGAAGGAAGAAAAAAAAAAAAAGGAGAAAAAAAAAAAAAAGAAAAAATATGTTAGGAGCCATGGTTTGGACCTTTTGCTAACTATGCCAGGAAGTTAAGGAAGAGAATCAACAACATGTAAAGTCCTTTTGCAAAAAACCCAGGAGACACTTAAATGCAAGACAGCAGCTTCAGGCTCCAGCACAGATGTGCAACCCTGAAATTTGACTCAGACACATTTGTCTGGCTTAAACCTGAATGCCAAAAGTCACTCTAGGGTCTTTTTTTCATTTTTCTATAATAAATAACTTCTTGCCCAACTCAGCTTTAGGACTTTCTATCTCAAGTCTGGGAGAGAAGCAGTTTAATGCAGAACTGAAATCTGCTTTTGTGCAATACACATTAGGAGGATCAAACCGTGGAAGTGATTGGGACAAGGATGTTACAGGCCCTGAGTATGTAGAGGAGGTAGTACTGAATTATGACCCTATTCTTCTACCATCCCTCACAGAAAAGAAAGAAACTCAACTAAAAGATGGTAAATTTAGACTAGATATAAGGAAGAAATTTTTTACAATTAGCACAATAAGAAACTGGCCCAGGTTGCCCAGGGAGGTGGTAGATGTCCTGTCTCTGGAAACATTCCAGGTCAGGATGGACGGGGCTCTGAGCAACCTGATCTGATTGAAGATGTCCCCGCTCATTGTTGGGAGGTTGGACTAGATGGTATTTAACCCAAACTATTCTACGATTCTAAAAAGGGTCTAGATGGGGTTTTGGTCTAACCATTTAGAACAGGTTTTTGTCCTTATGTTCTTATAACAAATTAAAGGAACTCAAGCCAACACCTTGGATGTGAAGCCAAATTCAACACATATGTGAGAGCTTTGGCCAGACATATTCTTCCCATATTTTGTAGCATTAGTTGGCACAGGATGTCTGTAGAATTCTACTACCAAAGATTTGGTCTGTCTTCCTAGTTTTGCCATCTCTCACTGAAAACTAAAGACAAACCTGGCACATTCTGCTGACTCATATGAAACATCTGTGACACTGCAGCAAACCTGGCTGCAAGTAAAGGCTCCCTGGTGAGCTGTGATGAAACCCAGGTTTCTATTGAAAAATAGAAAGAGGGAATGATGTATGAAAAATAATCCCAGTGACATATTATACAGGTAAGAGTGCACTACTATAGTCCATCCATCCATTATGGAGCTAACTCTTTCTCCTCCTTAAATCTTTCCTGGCGGTACCTGTAATGGTATATATCAGGGCAATAAAACACAGAGCCAAGCCCGAGAGCATGCAGCAGGGAGAAAGACTTGTTTATCAAACCAAACACTCAGGAGTGTCTTTGAGGAGAGGAGGCCCCCGTGAGAGGAGCAGGGATATCTGAGGAGGTGCTAGTAGCTGCAGGTGGCATAGCTTGTTGGAAAAAGAACAGCAGTGGCTTGAGAACATGCCAGGAGAAGGTTGAAACAGAGAGCCAGGCTCTAGGAGCCAGGATCAGCTAAAGCATCCTGGAACACCTCCAGCACAGCTGTAGAAAAGAGGTGAAAATGGAGGGAAAAAAAGGATGAATACTGCTTATGTAAGCAAACAAGGGGACTGATTTAATTCCTTGTTATCAATGCTTCATCTTCCAGTTTTCCAGAAGTGAAATGGGAGCATTTCATCTGTGTGATGGGACCAGCAGAACAGAGGCACCTCAAATGAGCTGGGATCTGCCATGCAATGGAAGATGTTTAAACACAGCTAAGAGACAGTCCTAACAGGGGAACAGGCTGATTTGATCCAAGGATACAAAGAGTGAGCAGCTTCTGGCTAGAGGAGTTCATAAACTGAGGATCACCACAAGAGGAAAAATGAAGGTCCTACTGAAAATTGAAATAAATTTGAGGAAAACAGTCAATTCACACCTCATAGTTAGGACAAGATAAGCTGGCGACAGATGACGATACAACCCTGACCCAAACTAACATAGAGAGTGCCAATGCCAAGAGACCTACAAGCAGAAGCTGTAGGATATGTTGCCTCCCTTCACGCATATTGACACAGGGCTTTAAGGTAGGGAATATTTTTTCCACAGAGTTCATACCTGAGAAGGTCTGGGCACAAAGATGCTACTGGCTACAAAGATGAGGTAAAACAGGTCAGGGTGGAAGATCCAAAAAGATATGTGGGTAATTCAGGATGTTTTGATAACCACTAAATAAGAAGAGTGCAGAAGACTCAGCAGATGCCTGTAAAACTATGAAAACAAGGCAAAATAAGAGTTTCTTTGTTGGAAGAGCAAGTTGAAAAACAAGTTTTCTAAACAAGAGAACCATGGAAAGAAATGGGCAGAAAAACAGGTGGAAAAGGAAAAAAAAAAAAAAAGAGAGAACAATTCTTTCTTACAAAAAGAGATTAATCGACACTGGAGAAAATCTTAAGAAGAAATGAAGCTTGTGTGCAGCTGGTTGTGAAAGAACAGAACATGGAAAGTTCTGTGGACAGAAGGAGGAACAGAAGAGGCAGATTGTGGTTCACAGAATTCATGGCAGCTCCATGAAGACGTGTGTTGCTGGGGACTTTTGTTGAGGAGAACTCTAAGACACATCACAAGGACGGGCAGAGAGAACAAAACGTTGTGTCTTCTGCCAGATGAATGCACACAAGGGATGGAAAATGAACTGTATGAGAAGAATACACCAGTTATCTTGTCCCCAGCAAGTTCCTGCTTTTCCCAGCTGGGGCAAATGAGGCAAATATATTAATTAATGTGTAGCTGGTCTTGCAGTAGACTAGAGACAGAAGTATAACAACCTCTGTCTAACTTTGGGCTAATAACTCTATTCAACAACCATTGAATAGATCATGCTTTCTCCAGTGACAAAGGTTTGAGTTCTGTCATATTTTGAACTGTTGTCAATATTCTATTATTGCTATTAATGTACAGTGGGGTTATTTTGGCAACACAGCCACAAGTTGTTGACTCTGAAAATCTGATTAACATATTAATATAAATCGTTTGCACACCAATAAGCCTTTGTGCTTTTTTTGGAAGGAGAACGTGAATTGTCCCCTGTATTGTGAGCAGCAGGTCTGCAACAATGTTCACTGTCACCGCAACACTTGTTTCCCTTTGCAAACCGGAGCCCTTGATGTAGATTTCAAAGAGCTTTCGTGTAAAATCCTGCTTGACCTTGTTGCATTGTCAACAGCAAACAACTTTTATGTACAATCTCTGGTGACTTTCTTTTCATATTTTTTTTTTTTTTTAAACATCAATATGTAATGATACAAAAGGATTTCTGATAATATAATTTTTTTGACTGGCAGCAAAATAGCTGCCACTTCACTCCACTGCCTGTCTTATTATCAGTTTATTTTCTTGTCGTATTTTTTTTTCTTTCTTTTCTTTACAGAAAGGGTTGTTTTTAATCTCCTTTTAACTGGAAAATATACTCAAGCCCTTTTTGCATTTGCTTAGCCTCCACTTATTAATTCTTCTGCTAGTAGGCAAGGAAGAGAGCAATAAAAAGGCTGCTACGGTTGTTCCTATAAAGAAAGAATGTGTGTTTTGTAGTCAGAGCAGGAACTGAAAAGACTGGGCTCTTGGGCTCCAATCCATTCTACTGTGAGTTAAGGGACTTCTTTTCATTCACTTTGGTCATGATTAAGGCTGTGTGTTTGTATTTCTGTGATGACTGCAACAGCACCAACCCATTCAGGTTGGTGCCTTTCAAGTGAAATGAAATGCATGAATCAAATCCCTTGCTCTGTCAGTGCTTAACGTAGGGGTCTGTCGGGTACAGCAGCACCGTGCAGAGTATTTGAGCTCAGCTAAGATCAATGAAAATGCCATCATGTGGAGCTCTTCCTAGGTGGTTTATCCCACCATGTCTGATGGTGATCTCTTCCTCTACCTTGTGTTACCACTGCAATTACCCAACTAAACCATATCTCTCCTCTTTTCCCCTTTACACAGAAAGAGTCTCCTCTGTTCATTTCTTTATTGTGCTGCCCAGACATACCAGGACTGCTCATTTACCTTCATCCACTACTTCACTTTGGGGGTTTAAGCTTGGTAAATAACCCCAGTGCATCTGAAGAGGTTTGCTACCTCCCTCAGAAGAGACACAAAATAAGTCAAAGGGGTGTTAAGTGCATCAAATTCCTCATATAGGAATGCCTGTAGAGGAATAATAAGAATGACCATATCTCATAATTCCTCCTCATATTTCTCAGTTTCCAACATTTCCAAGTTAGGCACTTCAAGAGTCAGTTGTAGTTTCCATATATTTAGTAATCTGCTGTGCATTTGTTCTCCGTAGGCATTTGATCTCCCCTTGTAGGTCCAGTGAATTCTGATAAGCTCTGTCACTTGTTCTTCAAATAAGAAATTCTGGGACAATTCAGGTCCCAGAGGTCTGTGAAGACCTCTTCTAGGAAATTTGTGGTCTTGGTTTGACCTGTGGTCTTCTAGAGGGTGCTGCACCCAGGACAGAAATAAATAGATGCAGAATCAATACCTCCAGCATTTATCTCTCATAAATTTGTTGTTTTCTTTTCCCTTCTTCTTGCTTAAGCTCTTCTTTCCACTGAAGTGTCTTAATTTGCAGGGTAACTTATTACCCTTTTTTGTGGTGATGGTTTGTTTCCTATAGTGCAGAGCAGCCCTAACACTCAATCTTCAAGCCTGTCCATATCAGTGGCTTCTGTATTCCTCTGAAAAAGTGAAGAAAAATGGTCCAAAATTCCTTAGTCTTTAAACAGCCAAAGGATTGAATCTCAATCTTGGTATATCAGTTCCAAAGATTAAATTTCTGTTGTCATCCATTGAGTAGAAAACTAGATCCTCAACTGTAGCTCTTGCAGGGATGTAGAGAGTGGGTAGTGATTTTGACCAAAAAATTGATTTGGCTCAATGTATGTCAGTGCAACTACTTTCATGCCTTTCCTGCCTTTTCCTCAGGGAGAACAAATACTGCCCAGACCAAGACCTATGACTATAGGAATCTCCAGAAGGTCTGCAGCCTTTTCTTTTGTGCCAAAATGCTGTTAGGTGTCACACCTTCTAAAGCAACTCACCGTTAAAATAATAAAATTTGGAGTGGAGGGGGCAATCCACCCCAAGTGACGAATCATTCTGTGTAGAAAGGGCCATAGTCCTGTTAATTCAAATGACATTTTGACAGTAGCATGCTGTCAGCCCAATGGTTTGACCTATACAACAACCTCTAATTATTACTAATTAAAGAATTAATTATTCATGGCAGCACGCGCTATTAGCATAGCAGAGATGTGTTGGAATATGAGTTATGCGCGGTTTATGAATCTTCAGAAAATAGATTCTTTAATAAATTAATAAAGGGGCTCTGGGGTTTCATTAAAAGGTGGCTGGAGGGGTTGCAAGCCAGTTTCCAAGGAGACCACAGGTGGTTTGCTTGGATTTTTTTTTTAGTTAAACTTGTTTGGGCCAGATGATTTCCCTTCCCCCCTCCCCCTCTCACCCTGTCCTCACTGCTCTTTCCTCAGGCAGAGAGGAGAACATTTTAATGAAACCCCTGTTGTCCTCATATCGCTTTGATCCCCGTGTGGTCTCCAACCTCCACGTTGGCCAGTTGGAGGATGGTGCAGTTGGGTTTTTTTTGTTCTTTTTTTTTTTTTCCCTTTTTTTTGATTGAAAGCTGCAACCAGCTCTGTCATGAATAAACAACAGAAATGATAAAAGCACACGGGTAAAGGAAAATAGAACAAACAAAGGAGAAAATAAAGGAAATAGCATAAATTCGAATGAGACCATCAGGATGGGAGCAGAGTTAATTATCCTGTTTTTTGTCTGAAGACCAGATCTAGTGGGTTTTTTTAATTGCTATTTTTGTATCCATATTTGTTTCTAACATGATATTTTTTATTCTTTGGACTGTTTTATAGATTTCATTCTTATTAAAAAAATGGGAGGGAGAAAATTCTTCACTTTTTGATTCTTTTTTTCATTCTGTCATGACCAATGTTTCCCAACATTTATTTCACCCTAATAATGCAGAGGGTGATATTAATACCTTCCACTACTGCTAACTAAGCAGGGATATAAATAGCAATAATAACGTTTCCAAGCTTTTGCTCCAACTTCCACATCACATTAAAATTCCATCTTTGGTTAAGGAAAACCTCAACGAAATAGCAGCTACATTAAAAAATAAATAAATTAAATGTCTCTTCCTCATTTTCTGAGGAATTTTACGTATTTATGTATTAATTTCTGTCAGTGTATCTTTTGGGGCAGTGTCCACATATTACTACACCTATATACAGTGTCTAAAGCAGTAAGGTTTTGATATCAAGTGAAGTTGTAGCTGCTCTGATAGCATCAGTTATACATCTCTGTTGTGTTCATGATCATTTTTACCTATTTTATCATAGCCCTTAGAGACTCTAATAAGGAACTGAGGCTCTACTTTGCTATGTGTGGTATGTACATAGAAATGGGATCACATTACAATGTCACAGCAGTTGTATAAACTTGATCTCCCTGTGTCTGTTCTGTAAATTGACAAGCAGACCTCATCCAGAAGAAGGCAGTTCTTTCAAAGAGGGGAGGTGATCCCAAGCAGTTAACCCAGTAGGTGAGAAAATGCCAGCTTCAAGAGCCTAAAAGTCTGGACAAAATGTTGTGCTTGGAAAAGGCCAGTTATCAAAGTTAAATTTCCCACAGAAATGTATCATGTGTCATGCTATATATTTTGAAACAACTCCTGAAGTTTAGCAATGAATTCTGTGGTCAAATTAAACAATCAAAATGCATCTGGGTTATGATATCAATGTCCCAGTAATAATACCAATACCAGTAATACCAATATCTCAGCAATAATACCAATAACCCAAGTCAGCTGGAACATTCTGGTTTACTTGAATAAGAACAAAAGCATGTGTCTGGTTCCCACTTCCCAGAGAAGCGCATGAAGCATTAGAGAAAGGAAGTGCTGCTCATTTTACCCTGAGAAAAAAAGTAAAAAACTTTTGGTTTCAAGTGAAAACACATGCTGAAATTTCCATTTTAAAATATGCAGGATAATTCTTGTTTTCCTATATGGATTAAGTCCCTGTCCTGAACAAGTTATCTGTCTGGGATGCTTCATAATAATTTTGCTCTTGGCAAGTTTAGAAATAAGCTCAGGACATAATTCAGAATTGAGTTCCTAATCCAAATTGGGATTTAAAATATAAAAAGCGTCAGTCTAACCCAGACATGGAAGATGCTGCTACACTGATCACCTAAAGTTTTAATGAAGTCTAAAGAAAATTGACTCAGAAGATTCTCAGCTTCTTAGAAAATCCAGCCAATTTTATTTAAAGACCTGAAAAATAATTTATATGCTTAACTTCAGGCACAGAGGTTTGAAAACCTAATTGGCTTAGCCAATATTACACAGAAAATTAGCATTATCCTGTTCTGTCTATAGCAGTTAACTAGAGCCAGAGCACGGGCTAAGATGTTTTTCCAAAATCCGCTATAGATTTTAATTCTTAGTTTGCTCTCTGCTAAGGTTTTGGACAGATCTGCCTACTAGTCATCAAAAAAATAGTGACCAGGCACAGTCTGAGATCTTGCCCATGCCATGGTCATTCCCAGCAGATGGGAAGGGTTCTGCCCTGAGGATTCTGGGCCAGCTCTGCCACATCAGGGCAGAGAACCAGCGCTGGACCCCCCCCAGTTCAGTGATTTACCCCTCAAGACAAAGACTAGGATGCTGTATACTGATGAGAGATTCCTGCAACACCTTTACCCAATGTCAAGTTTCATCTTAATGTAAGCTGAAAAAAAGTAATTGAGACAAAAATTTTTGACTAGAAATGATGGTTTGAAAATGTTCCCTACTCAAGTTGTTTTTTGGTGTGTGTCTGTGTGTGGGTTTTGAAAATCTTTTGAATGGTTCCCAATTTTTTTTACATTCATGAGATATTTTAAATTTCATGATTTTGAAAATATTTTCACAAAATGCATTTTTTACAGGAAATATTTCTTTTACACTAAGCCTGAGAGGAAATGGGGTTTAATTACATTGAAACAACATACACACATTCTGCACTTCTGAATAAATATACACACCCACAAATCTATAGGCAGATAGTGGATATAGGCATATGCCTATGTGTATATATGCTGATATTTTGATACTTTAAGGAACAACATCAGCATTTTTATTTTTGTCCCGAGACTCAGGACCAGGAAAATATTTCAGTTGTTTCTGAAACACTGAATAATAACCCTTTCCTTCATGCAATTCCTCACTTGTCTTTGAGATACTTTTACTATCTCTCAATGAAACTCTTCCAAACTCTCAGGGATTAATTCCATGTTGCGTGATGTTTGTTCTATTTTGGACATTTCCTAACCTTTTCAACCTTTGTGGCTGAAAAAATCTCTGGGATTTTCAAGCCAATACTTGAAAATTTCACAGAGATCTGTATTCCCTCAATATATTTCCCTTTTTCCTCCAGATTTGCATTAATGGCTTCATCAGGTATCTTTCATCAAGCGTCTTTAATAGAGGAAGATAGTTCACTTGCTTCCTCATGTCTCTTGTGTTTTGCTCTGACTAGAGGTTTCTATCTTAGGAGCCACTGTCTCTGTATTTTGAGCATCTTTTCCCTGAACTGTTTTTTGTTCAGAGGGTTGGTGGGGTTGATTTTCATTTGTTTATTTGGTCGGTTCGTTGGGTTTTGGTTTTGTTTTTGTTTTTTACTTTGGTTTTGGTTTTTTTTTAGATGCTTTTACAGCCTGATTGAAACTCTGGTTTTGTTTCCTGAAGAGATTTGATATTCAGAAATTTGGGCTCACTAGCCTCAAAATCTCAATTTTTATTTTTTTTTTTTAATTTTTCTCTGTTCAGCTCATCTCCCCCAAATAATTTTTCTCTGCTCATCTCCCCCAAAAGCAAAGGTCTCAAGTGATCTGCAGGCTCAGCTGTGGGGCAGACAGGGATCAGCTCGCCCCAGAAGAAAGATGGTCACTTCCAAGGTAGCTATGTCTCAGCTTTAACTGAGAAACAATTGTCCAAACAGTTCTATCAATGTTATTATGGTGCTGCTCATCTAACAATGATCTGGACCAGAACATGAAATCAGGAGAAACAAATGGATATCCAGAGACTGAAGTTAATTACTAACACAAATGGATGTTTACTAATATATATTGTAGGAGCAGTTTTCACTCTAGGAAAATATTATCAGACCCTATGGGCATCCATTCCCTTTTTTTTTTTTTTAATGAGCTCAGGAATGATTAAAGCCCTAATTAAACACATATTTTATTTCTGTATTTAGGGTTTTGTTTTGTTTTTTAAACTGCATCCTTTTAATGTAAAACTGACATTGAGGCATTGCTCATATGCCCAGAAGAATTAGATAATCAACAACAGTTTATAATAAGAGTGTGCCAGAACAGAGCATAAAGTTCAATAAAGAGGGTGTGTTTTCCTTCACAGGCTTAGGAGAGATCAGATTTTTTTCTGGGTTTGAAGCTTTATTCTGCAATTTGGGCTCAGCTCTGTAAATGTACTACAGTTTAAATTCATGTATTTGAAGTGCAGTCCAAGTTGGGAGCTGTTATGCCAGGAGGTGACAGACACAAATTTAAAATAAAAATAATTAAATGTCTCTAATCTAGGCAGAATAGTGACACCATGTATAGACAACTATATTCAAACTAAACATTGAGCTCGCACTCAACTCCCCTAACTCAAGGCGTTTACGGTGCTGGTGCCCACAGGTGAGTATTTTAGATCCCATTTTCAGTCTAAGAGTGAATTAATTTGGTCAATAGGGTGTGAAGGGTGATGTGATGAATCCTGAAGGAAGAATATACATTTGAACAGCTGAAATGCTTTCCAAAACCTGACAAATCTGCTACCTCAGTCTCCACTGACAGGAGTGGAGCTCCCAGCACGCCTGGGAACACCTGCAGGTGATTAAAGTTATGGTGCTAGAAACCAACAGCCTCAGTGCAAAATTGCTGCTTGTAATCAATTAAAAGGAGACTGTGGTAAACTGTTGAGATATAAAAGTCTATTTCTGTGGCTGGTGAAGTTAGCTAAAGTTCATCCCATTCTTCCTGTCCCAAATACCATCATATCCTCTTTGCAAGTGGGTGGAATAAGCAACATCCAAAATTCATGGCTTACTTGTACCAGTAAAATGATGGATAAATGTATTTGGACTGTGCATAAGGCACAGAAAAGCTGCCTGTAAATAAGCAACGGAGAGGGATAAGAACTTCTTAAGTGAAATAATCATATTTTCACTAAGACAATACTGTTTACCCTGATGATGTATAACAAAAGTTTCTAAAATTTGGTGGGGTGAGTTTCGGGAACAGACTGACCTTACACAGAAAACCAGCAGACCATGGTCATGGCAGCACTGCCCAACAGCAACACGGATCAAACGTGGTGAGCAGCATGGTCTCTTCTGATTGTGCGAGTCTGAAAAAGAGCTGGTGTTAGTAATGTGCCCTGGGGTGAAATACTACTGCTTATTATGCACATTATTCAAATATGGTAGTTGCTATGAAGATCTCAGAATTTCTGTAAGGAATTTCCAGGGAGGTGGTAAGACCACACCTTTTCAAAACCACAAAATCATTATGAAAGAATACAAAATTCATCCCCTTATAAAAAAAAAAAACACACAGGAGAGATCTACTATGTTATCATATAATTCTTCGATGGGCTCCTACTCTACCAGTACATTATGAATGCAATGTCACAGGCAAGAAAGCTAAAATATGAAAAGTACTTTTCCTACAATTAAAAGTTTTACTGAATTTTAATATTAAATATTAAAAGTAATCAGAAATATTTTCCCTACCTCTGCAAATAGTTTCAACTGCTGCTAGTAGAAGTACTTCTGTCACAGAATCACCAGACCAGATACATCACACGGCAACAATCCAGGGACAAAGTTTTTATGTAAAGCACTAAAGCCACTGGAGAAGTAGATCACCAAGTATAAATTAGGATTTCTCAGTTGACTCCAGTGCTGTGCACAGGGGACTCCCACCAGATGAGCATCCAGACTCTTTTACCTGATAATAAGGATTCGAGTCTGCTCTTGCTGACTTGACTGCAAATCCAGTCTAATTCAGCAGGTTTAGATCTAGATTAGCTCTGTCTAAAATGAGATCCAAATTGGCTACAGCTGAGGGATTTACTTCATGTTCCAGTTGAGTTTGATGCACCCACAATGCCTGTGTTTCTTAAGATATTAATGGAAATGAAAAGAACAGATTCTTGCTGTTCCTAACTGCAACCGCTAATGATAACCGCTGTGTAAAGATGTGCCAGGACTGAGGGATAAAGCTTCTGTGATGTAACATGACAGTTATTTTCAATCTACTTAATATTTGTGGTTTATTCCTGTTGCTACAGGCCAGGATCTAGGATGCTTGTTTTGCTTTGTTCTGCATTTCCTTAGTGAGAACCTCCTTCTCCAGGATACAAGTTAATTAGTTCACCTGGATCACACATTGTCCTTAATAGGTACAACACTGAATAGAAACTCACCTGAAAGTTGACATTGTGACTATCATAACATCGAGGATACTGTTTATACGTGAGGACTATGGGTCCATACATTTTTCTTTCTATCCATATGCTGTTTCTTTCCTAGCCAGAGAAATTTTCATACCCAAGTATGTGCTACTCAGTGACAGTCAAAATTCCAAAAGGTTTTAACTTTCTATAATAAGGTTGAAAGATATTGATGATGCTCAGTCAAAAATGGAATTTTAAGTCGAATTCTTTGCTATTTCTTTCATTAGAGTAGAACTTGTAGTCTGTTCGCTATCAGTTTCTCCATAAGGTCCTACAGAGGAGGTTCGGAGAGTTTGAAACCACCAAGGGTTTGTTTAATTTGTCTCTGTGGCTACTTTTCACCTAAGTCCAGTGAACTCTGTGAATAGACTTAGCGTAGGAGCATGAGTGCTTGGCTGGGCACCCGTGAAAGAAATGGAAAAGGCAGAAGGACAAGGCCAAAGAGAAGATCAACGTAGTAAGAAGGATAGAGGAACATAAGCGCAAAAGCAAACAAGTGGAATTTGCTTTCGTGGTGCCAACAAATGAACAAAAGGTCTGACTGAAAGGACCAGGCTGTTGTTGCTTTTCCTGTTAGCTATGTGAAGGACCCCATGCAAATTGTACCTCAGCTTCCTCATCTGGTAACTAAAAGTAATAATTTTTTTTATTATTATTTATTGTTCTTTAAATTAAGTTACTATTAAGACAGGTGTAAATGCATATAAATATACCCATTAGTGAACCATGAGCAGACTCTGTTTAAGTCCCAGACACAGACAATGTCCTTAGGCACAAAATGAGGTGATCTAGAGACATTTGCCCTTGTTCTTAGAGAGCTTCCTTGGTTTCTGGAACTAGATGAGCTGCATTCTGACCAAGCTATTTATTTCAGCTGAAATAAATAGCAGGAAATATTTTTCTAGTGAGAGTGTAACACTAAGAGTGTGATGCTGCTGGTGGTACCCGAATATGCTCCAGCAGATCCGCAGGGTTTGTGCTGTATGCACAGACTCCCACGGGAGTCAGATCAGAATTAATCTGCGTGTGGCACTTTTCTCTGTTCCTGCCTTTGCCTTCACTCACCCTGCAGTTCTCTTCTGTTTAGACTTAAAGGCCTTGATAGCAAACATATCTCACTTGAGCCAGTGAAATCATAGAATCATAGAATTATTTAAGCTGGAGAAGATCCTTAAGATAACCGAGTCCAAATGCCTAGATTTGTCTCAAAATTTAAGTTGCAAATATTGGTTATTCATAGTAATAATTATTATGATTTTCATTTAACAGTCTCTGTCTTATTGTTATCACTAAGTTTTGAGTGATTTCGTTTGTCTCCTGAGAAGCTTTTTCCTGACCACCATTCATTTAACCAAGTGTTCTTGCAAGAAAGGGAAGGTGCAGATAAGAGGCATAAGTAGAGTTTTTATAATTCTTTAATAATTTAATGGGAAACTTCCCATTCCCACCGAGAGAGTTGGATCAGATTCTTAAGCCTGACCTTCCTCTGCATTTAATTTTGCCTTCCTTCCATCGCCCCCACACTAATCCTGGTGGCTGATCCCTCTTTTTGTCATGCTGCCATAGGTTTATGGAATCATCAGACATGCCCAAAGTACTTCTCTCTCCCACCTTCCAATAATCTTAAACATTGATAGGATTTCACACAGGCTTTTCCAAGAGATGTCTTCAAATGGGGCTGGATTTCAGACATGCTGTGAAGGCTTTTTCCTGCCTTTCAGGGTGGAACACACTCAATCCATCCTATTTCCATGATGCGCTCTTGTCCCTTTCAAATCCTGCTGAAGGATCTCAATACATGGCACAGCTCCCCTGAATGAGCCTGTTGTCTGAGGGCAGAGACAATGGGCCTTATTTAATGAGATTAGTTACAATAGGAAAAACAGCTACAAGAAAAAAAAAGAAAAAAAAAAAAGAGGCAGTTATAGCAATTGGACTGACTGTTAAACCATTCTTTTATGCAAGTTTGGCACCAACCGTACCTTTTCCTGGACATTTGCCAACATCCTTCACAGTTTAGGCTCAGTCGTTGATTTTTTTGTTACAATTTCCGCTCGACTTTACAGTTGCATGGCCTATGGTGTAATTCATTTCCGCTGTGAAAATGCTCCAGTATATTAACACTTCTGCCTGCTTGTAACTTGATCAAAGACAACGTATCTGCTTTAATTTACTCTTAAGGGTGATTTTTTTTATTTTTTTTTAAAGTAATATAGATTTATTTCAAGCTGTGTCCCCATTGAAAATGGGAACCTTGTTTTCAGCAGAGAACCAACAGCAATTCCACCTACAGAGTACGTTCAAATATGGAAGAACAACCCCAAATGCAGCTGTTGCGGGTCACAAAAATATCCTGGTGCTCTCTTCAAGGACAAAAGCACCTTTCAGAAGGTGACTTCTCTACCACTGCATCTAAGCAGCTGACTGTGTTTCTGTTTGGATAAGTAAAGCAATATTTATACATAACATGGTCTGGGGACTGGCATTGGGAGTGGTTGCAGCTAACCTGTTTCCTTTTCCTTAGTTTTATTGGAGGCTATAGATTTTAGGGCACTATGAGAAGCCCGGTAGTCAAGTGCCCCCTCTTTGAAACTGGACATGGATAGACTCAGAGCCATGAGCAATAATTGCTGGGTTCACTCGACATCTCAAGGTAGCAGATACAAAATTCAGAAAAAAAAAAAAATCAAACAAAGAATCTTCAAAGAATGCTAGATATGAAAATTCTGAATTTTAACAGTTCTAGGATGAAGGTTGTTTGTGTATGTCTGAACTTTTAATCATGTGGTAGCATAATAGTTTGGTTTCCATAGGACACAGCCCAAATTGTTTCTCAGGCCATGTAATCACTTATGGTTTAAAACCTAGAAACAGCAGAAAAATCTGACTCATATTACTCCACCACATCATTTGTTAATGGACTTTGCAGTTTCTTCTTCCTTCCTCCTATCTGCACTCTGCCAGCATAAATCTATCAACAGGATTCAAACCTCAGCTCACATGGACAGAGGTAGGTAATAGCAAGAGTTGGCTGTTTTTCCCTACCACCACATCAAAAGCACCCTACTAAGCTGCTCATGAGGTTTTCCCCTCTCTCCATGCTCTTTACAGACTGCCCAGCTCGGAGACCAAGAAGCTATGAAAGGCAGACAAGGATCTACAGTCTTCTAGGAGACGTGAGGGGCTGAATCATGCTGAGTTCAGACTAAACCGCTGGATAATTGCACTGTCTTATTACTGAGCAGTTTCCAAAAACTCATAGATTGGCCAAATCTGGGAAGGTTTTCACATGAACAGCAACCCTGACCTTGTTTTAGGTGATTCCTCAAGCAGGACTAATGGTGTCTTGACAATTCATTCAGTTTGTTCTTTGGAATAGCAGGATCTTTTAGTAGAAACATTTCAAAAGACTGAAAAAAATAAATTAAACAGCCACCACCCCTCAAAAAAGCCAACCCCAAAGCAAACAAAAAAATCAAATAACCGGATGTAAACTCTGGACAAAGAATTTTTCTAACCAAATGTCTTAGCTTTGGCAAAATTATAAAATAGTAGTAGCAGAATTTTATACTAGGAGGCAATCTGATATGAGTCCCAGCTGTGCCTATCCTAAAAAATAAAGACTGATTCTCTGATTCTTATTCACCCACATTAAGCAGTGTTGGGTGTTGACTTTCAAGTATTGGTACAATATGAGTGGAGGGGACAGTACGAATTAGGTCTTAAACAATTAGGTTAACTGAAGCTAAATCCTTTGGTCAATCAAGTTGTGTTACAGACCTTAGTGTGTTGCTTTTTTCCTGCTTTTATGGGTGGCATCAAGTTGTGTGATCACTCTATAACTTGACAACAGCACAGTTTAAGGGCATGAATAAATGCAAAATTCAGACAGAACTGTGACAATTAATTCAGAAAAATAAAGCAAATGGCAACTTGAAGAATAATTCACAAAACAGACAGCTCTGAAAGTGTCTGTAATCCAGCTATGATAACTATTATCTGTGTTAAATAGGCTGCAGCTCATCCTCCAAGCCATATTGCTTTCACGATGTTTGATAGTAACTCTTAACAGATATATTAAAACATGATATTTTCGTTGGCATTAATCAGTATTAAAGCATCTAAGTTCAAGAGAGGGACAGTCAGGACTACTAGCTTGATACTAAACAAGTAGAAAGAATTACAGCTCCTATCAGGTATCTGCAGTAGACATCACAAATGCCTCTGTTAGCTGGCTTTATACAAAATTGATTACTGGCAGCCCCTGATGGTCCACAGGCAAAGTCCTTAACCCTCTCCAAATGCAGGTGTGGTTATAATGCCTGAATAATTGTCAGGTGCCATGGTAGGCAGTCTAAATGCAATATTATGTTCTAAACTTGCTGAGTCTTTTTTAAATCCACCAAATTCTAAAATATATTCATGGCCAATATTGTTGGCAGGTCTTCTCACTTCAGCAGCCAAGTGGAATTCACCTACAATATAGACATAGAAGTTAGCCAGAAGCCTGGATTGAACTTAAATCACAGTAAAGCCATATTTGCACACCACCAAACTACAGGCTGAAAGGTACTACAATGGCTAAAAGCATCCTGTTACCACAGCTAGACCTGGTCTGAGGATGGATAACAATAATGTGTAGTGACTGAAGAGAAAAGGTGGGATGAGTGGGGAAGGAATTGAGACTTAGGTCAAGAAGGCAAAACCTCCATTGCTTAAGATTTGTGTTAAGGGCTGAAATGACTTCAAGAAATAATCAAGGGGACTTCTAACAAGAAACAATTCACGAGAGTCGGTTGTGAAGTATATGTAATCAACCTCAGGGTTGCAATGGACAAACATTTCATTTATATTGTAAGTAAAATACTATAATATATTTTGGCAGATTTGGATATAAGATTTCTAAACCCAAAAATATCAAGACTTCATAATTCAGTAAGCATGCTCCTGAAATGACCTTCAGGATCAGACTCCCCAGCTTTTGCATTAAAGATGAGTCCCAGTGGCATCAACAGTTAAGATGCCTCCTTATGCAGTTTGATTGTCGTAGATGAATAAGCAACCATACTATTGTTATTCATCAAAGCAGAGATGATGAATCTAAATTTCCTATTGCAAATGGTTCTTGGCCCTTATTAAGCCAAAACGCACATGGAAATCTTTGGAAGAGTACATGACCAACCCAAACCAGACATGTCTTAGTCCCACAGACAAGTGAATTCCATAGCACAGGACTTATCCTGATATTTAGTGAATTAGTAAAGTTGTAGTCTTGGGGAACTAGTATGTATCATCCACAAACTGTTCATCTGCAAGACAACCGTATGGCTGCAAAGAAGGTGAGACCCTGGGTGTAAATAAAAGTTATCTGTATTTCTCTCAAGTTACCATGTAAATATGAAAAAGGGAACTTAATATGATAGTACCATAAGGACATTAATCCGACATAGTAAAATAGCTCCACTGCATTGTTATTTTTATTTTATATCTCCCTTTATTGTTTTATTACATGTTTCATTGGCAGCCTTAGAAAGCACCCATCAAAGAGGAGTTTGCATTACAGAAAGAGCCACTCTTGTCTTTGATGCAAATAAAGAACTTGCACACACAAAGTGGAAGGTTTAATCAGTGCATCAGCATGAGAAATGTGCATTTCTCAGCTTGCCCCTGAAATCTTACTTAGCTCCAGGGGTAGCAATTTTGGTTTGCTTCAGGGAGATGGGGAGACAGTTATTTTTCCCACTGCTGTTAAGCATCTGCCTGCGGTCAGGCAAAAGGGAAGAGCATGAATTTACGCTTCCGGTTCATTTCAACAGGAATAATGAAACTGTCAACAAGTAATGAAAATGGAGGAATTCTGAGCAGGGTTATTTGTTCTCATCAGACCTCGTCTCTTTATCCAATCAGTAAAGGAAGAACTGACAGAAAAAGAAGCTGGTTAGGAACACTTTGAGAATATCTGAAAGTATATGAGCAAATCCCAATATACTGCAGTACTTAGAAATCAAACCTGTGACTACATCAAAAAATTACATCATGTTTGACTTGCAGTGCCTGTTCTCCTCTATCTTATATTTGGCAATTACATTAATGTATTTTCACTTACTTTCTGGTAATAATTATGACTTAAATAATGCTTCCCATAAAATGAAAACATTTTCTCATAAAAATGCTTTCTCTAACGTAGTTCTGTTGATCTTTCATTTACCATTCTTATATATTAACAGAGCAAGCTATTTCTTCAGTCATTTGCCAATTGTGTCTAAAATTGATTGTGAACCTCTGTGAAGACTTTGCTAACCTTATTTATTTATTTATTTATTTGATACTTTTGGGTACTAGGTGCCCAAAACAGCTTTCACTTGGTTATTGGGCCCTAACTTTTTTTCTAGTATCTTAAACTTGGATTTTCACTGTCCTTAACTTCACTCAGTTCCTTAAGTCAGTTACTGTCTTTTTCTGATTGCCAGTCTGTAGCTATTTTCCATTTATGAAATACTTTTTTTAACACCTCAGTACATATTTTACTGTGTGCCATTTGCTGATCCTGGTTTTAGCAGGAGTAATGGAAGACACAAAAGCTACGCACCTGTACAAACATACACATGATAGCTCTCTACACAAGATTTTTTAAACTGCAATAATTATCTGAATTAGATGATGAGCTTTCCAGCTGGGATTTTTTCTTTTTTTTCAGACTGGACCTTGTATAACACATTTTTAATGAGTTCTGAACACATTTCTTCTCATTTCATATCTAGACTTTAAGAGAAATCTGAGAAGTTTTTTTTTTGTAGTGCTGAGTCACTGGAGGGAAAGCTGAGAACTCCAGAAAAAGCATGCACCTTTCTGAAGAACAACACCCCGTTTTGCTATAAAGATGTTTCAGGGACTATAGTCAGTAAGAATTAGAGTCTTTCAATGAGATCTGAGTGCAATCTTGTTTCTTTTTTTTTTTTTTTTTCTTCTCCAGAGTTAATACCTCACATTTTATTTCCATAGCCCTACTATTCATCTTTACCTATACAATGAATTCTTTAGATTCCTTTCCTTAAGAAAGTCTCATATTTTCCAGGTTGCTTGAAAAAGAATACACTTTCCAATGAATTATGCAAAATAAGACAAGAGAAGATGTAAAAAAACCAAAACAACCCCAAACCAAACCAGAATCTTTACATTGTAGAGTTAGACATTGCAAGGCTGCGCACTTTTGTCCAGTAAAACTGTCTGAGTTTTAAAGAGCTAAAATGCTGAATCTTCCATTTTCATGAGGAATAAAAAACATTTCGAAGCTAAAGCAGGACAGTGGCAGTCATGTCAGCTGCCAGTGCCATGAGTCTGCGCCTGAAAATCCATTATGGAAATCAGCTTCAATAAATTATTTGCTTTGACTTTTCCCATCTCATACGAAGTAACTGTTCATTGTCCAACTAATAAAAGAGAGAGAGATTTAGAAAGCCCTTAATAACCAGTAATTAGCTTTCTATTTCCTGTTATAAAAATTGAACACACTAAAGAACTGAGTCATTTGTATTATTTTCAAGGAAGGAATTGTCATTTCTGTCATGGATCGTCTCACAAAGTTGTGCTTAATTTTAGCATCCAGATTCTAATTGATGGCCAGGATTGTCATCATCATAGAAATGAAGAGGATGCAGGAAATGGGAGAAGGAAAAATGTTTCCAGTTTTGTTTGGAATTATGAGTTCCACATAGACAAAAAAAAAAAAAAAAAGAGAAGTCTAAGGAAAATGTGGATGCAAGATAATTCCTCCAAGAGGCAGCTACCCACCCTCAACATTGGCAGGCAAGCATATCATTAATAACAACAACAAGGGAGCATTCATTGTTGTGCAGCAATGTAGCTTAGTGACCCTGTGCTGTGTGGAGACAGAGCGATGTTGAAAAAAAGCACAAAACACTTCTAATATTTCCTTCCTCCATAGTAGAAACCATCTGAAATTAATGAGTCTTATTAATGTAAATTGCACCACACTGTCAGACATAAATATCCCAATACCAAAGGGGCCCATTACCATTAACATCAGAAATGATCAACAAATAAAACTGTTAATGCCACAATATTTACTGGACAAATTGACTAAACTCCAAGATAGGCTTATGATCGTGTCTTGCTGTTCGATTTCATTTCCCTGCAAGATGCACTAATGCATGTTGTTATGTGCAGCTGTGGCCGCTTTCCATAAAAAATATCTGTTTTCTGTTGGGAGGTGTAGAGCTCAACTTAATCACTATTATTTTCTCCCCCTCGTGATAATTGAGCATTTTGGTCTTTTCAAAACTGACATAGAAAATCATAGATTTTTATTAGAAAGGATAGAAACAAGCTTGAAGACTGTTTCTCAAGAGAGAAAAAAAAAAACAAACCACAAAACAAAACACCAGACTAATGATTTAAGTCAATCACAAACAGATGTTCTCCTAGAGAGCTAATAATTTTTTTTTCTGATTTTTTTCCAATCAGAAATGCAAAACACAGCAGCGTTTGAGTAAAATAGATTTTTCTTCTGACATTTTCTCAAACTTGGAGTTTTTAGAAGAAACCAAATTTGCAACAGGAAAACTCCAGTTTATCACCAGTATAAAACACAGAAATAGTTTTTTAAATATAACATGAATGCATGAAGATGAGAAAGCTCATACAAAGATATTTCAAAATCTATGAAAATAATAAAAGTATCAACTTTAAATCTAAGAACAAAATTGCATAACTTTTTCTCTGGTTTTCAAACAGCTGAGTTTGAGTTGTTAGAATATACTTGAAAAGTTCAAGATATAGTTCTATCTAATAAGAACTTTATGTAACAGTAGGGTCTGTCCCTCTCTTCAGTGTGCATATAGCACTTAGTTATGTGGAGTCCTCATTTATGTCTGAAGATTTTAATCTCTCCTACTTTTAATTTGTTAATGAGTTCTCGGAAGCAACATTGTAATCTGTGTGAACTATTCTAGAGGTGACAGGGCAGAAATTAAAGAATGACGATAAAACAAAAAAATTGTGTATTCTACTTATTTGTTTCTGGTGGGTTTGTTTTGAAGGATGATTCCTATTCAAACAATTCACTTCTCCGATGTTTCCAAAAATTGGACCAGTGAGTATAAAACAAGGCAAATGGCGCTTGTTCTGCTTTACTGATAAAGTTAGGTAATTTTCCATATGGGGTCCTGACTGACATGCATCAAACTTTACTGCTCAACTATCAACCTACTACAGGACAAGGAAACAAGACTTTGAATTCCCCTATAAGGCAGAGCTTCTTGCACTTACACAATTTGGTAATGAACACTGATCTACCCAAAGTTTGGCTTTAGACATCTAATTCCCATTGACTTTCATGGGGTTTTGGATGTTCGGGTGTCCCTTAGCAAAGACCCCAAGAGGGTGAATACGAGTCATGCCTTAGTTTTATCATTGAAACACCAGGCATACATTCTAAGTCAGTCATCTGGGCTCCTTTAATTGTTGGTAGAGGATAATGTGCACCTCAAGAAGGCAATTTATGCCATGTGGAGAAAGACATCTAAGACATGTGGGGTAAATTTTGCCCTGAAGAAGTCTGCCTCTCTCCTTTCACTGTAGCAGCTGTTGAGTTACTATTACATGCCTAAATTTTAGGTTAAGTGAAATTAATCCTAAATATAATACCAATATTGCAACATCACTGTAGGCTCCACATTTTTGACCTTCTAGTTATTTTTAAGAAAAAAAATCCAGCCAAAAAAACCCCTAAGATCCACACCTGTACAGCAGCCAAGCAGAAAGCCCATGTTTTTCTGGTCTCTATGTCAATACATGCTTCTTGTGTTCATTATAAATTCAAGAACCTTAGTTTTGAACAAGAGATATCTGAGTAAAGGATGAATAGATATCATAGAGTTATACTGGACTTTCTTCAGCCTCACAAACTACATATTTAAACTGAGCCAGGGACAATTCTGGGACTCAGACTACCTGCTACAGCAGTGCTTATATCCATATAGCCATTCCCTATCACCCCCAAAGCCAAACTACGTGATGGGGAGCGCTCCAATGCTGTTACCCAAATCATTTATGTGAATTTTCTGTGAAAATATAGCTAAGCAGAATCCAGTGGCTACACTTTAATGGCAGGAACTACATTGTGCCAGTGACCTGCTGTTCCAGGTTTACTAGTTCAAAGACAGCCGGAGAGTCTGAACCAGCATCAAAAGACTCATCTGTAGCAACAGAATCAAGGAAGCCTTGACACAGTTATTAACACAATGATCCACAGCCAGAGGTGAAAGGATTGCTTAACAGAACCTTGGCAGCGCAGCACAGTGTTCCCAGGCATCATCTTACCCATGTTTGATTGCACACTACAAATATTGCCTTTTCCAGCCTATGGGCCTCACTGCAATGCGTGCTAATAATATTCCTTGTATTTTTCTGGTGTTTTATCCACCTCATTTTAAACAACTTAGTCACTCTGCTTGTGTGCCTGCTGTATGGTGTAATTACTGAAGGTCACAGCAAAAGCCTGAAGCAGAAGAAGCATGAACTCAACTGGTGGGGCCCCCAATTGACATCAGTTGACCTTCTTTTCTTGAAGTCAATGAATCTAGCAACAGTTGAGGGCTTTTCCTAATTATTTCTGGTTTAATCACAACTCTGTCCTTCTATGAGGACCACCACAGCTGGAAGCTGCACAAGAAATAACAATAACCTCTTCAAACAATGATTATAATAAAGTAGTTAGTACCTGCTTTGCTTATAAAACTTTATATTGATTCTGCATTGACTCAGTCTGTCAGGGCTGGGCAGTAGGCAGGCATGAAATGCCACATGTTGTCCTGAATTTAGCCAGCACAGTAAAAATATTGGCATTCTCCAGACCATTCAGACCCATAGCATGACAGGGTATCAGTACACAAGGCAGGTAATTCAGACATGGAAGTTCATAACAACAGATGCCACTGAGGTTGAAACCATAAATGCTTTCAAAAAGCCACTAGAAAAACCAATGAAAGGAAAGTTCATCCAGACTCATGAAAAATAAAGACACAGGTTGAACTTCTGGCTTGTAAAGTCTTTCAGACCTCCATTCCTGGAAGATATACTTGGGAAATAGATAGAAGTTAAGCTTTTTCTTGTTTTGTAGTCTTCACCTGAGGATCCACTGAAGGTCATTTCCAAAATAAGTGTGCTGTCAATTACATGTCAATTAAGCGTAACTCAATTATGACCGTTCTTAGTAAAATACTCTTTAAGGTTACCACTGAGATCCCTGTCTCTGCTTTCTGGCTGGCTTCCACATCTTCAGTTCAACAAACTCTTTCTGGTTTTGGGGGTTTTGTTTGGCTTTCCCCCCCAAAAAATACCCATATTCCTCTCATCTTTACTTTTGTCTGATTCTAGTAAGAATCTAAATATGGAATGCTATGTATATGTACTATATATGTGCATTTGTGCATACACATATATACTGTGCTTAATTCTTTGCAATTAAGCTTGGTGATAATTGTTTTTGTGCATTAGTCATAATCACTTTTTAAGCAGCAAAGCCTATTATTGCTGTAGTGTGCGTTTCAGATGCCCTGCAGATTTGAGTCATTTTGGGTAATGCAGCTGTGTGTGGTAAAAAGATTTTACAATGCCTATAAAATTTTGCCTCATGACATGTTCAGCAAGTGAATCTGTGGCACAGTGTAGCAATTTCACTACTTTTATTAAATACTGGGTACCATCGCAATATGCAGTTTTTAAACAAGACCCATCCTTAAAGACAGAGGTTGGAAAGCCTGGAGTCTGGTGTGAGGAGCAAACAATTTCTGCTCAGCTAATCCATTCCGGTCGCTTTACTTTTTTCCTATGTTTTGGATGCGTGAAGTTGGCTCATCTTCCCTCGAATGCCTTAGACATTGTTGAATACAAAATGTTAATGTTGGACAAACACTACAGTGTTGCACAATGAACCATTAGAAAAGATATTTGCAAAAATGGTTCTATTATCACACAAATATATGTCACTGCAAAATCAGCGGAAAAAGACCCGTTCCACTGTAGCCCAGGGTCTCACTTTCTGTCATGAGATGAGGTTCAAGCATTCAAATGCTTTTCTTCTCATCCCATTTAGGTGTCTAAATGTTATTTGCCTGAGTCTCAGGTAGGTGCTCAAGGGTGCTCTCACAGTCAATAAAAAGAGATCCTTTGAAATAGTGACTTTACTCTTCCTAACATAGGTCTCTACGGAGAAACAGGTAAAGAGTTCTCAGGAGGTACCAGTTTCCATCTACTGGTACAAAAAATGTCAAACCTGACGACATGAGATCCAAGCATCCAATGTTCAACTGTCTAACATTAAAAGGAGCACTTCACCATTTTCAATCCTAATCTGGATTGCTGGACCAAGCAATAAAAACAACTATATCATAGCTGTTTTTATCTGTCACAATCCTATTTCCCCCAAAGAGGTCTTTAAGTTGGAAAAATGGCCAAGATTCAGTTTCTTCACTTACTATTCCTGTAGAAGCCTGGGGACTAATGGGCACCAGCAACAGCTTTTGCAGCAGTATTCAGAGCCATCACTTAATACACTTTTAGCACTTTTTCAGCTTGATAGCTTCAGTAACAGGGTTATACAGCTCCTAGATAAACGTTGAGTATCATCACACCAACTCAAGGACTGAACTGAGAGATTTCGCCTTCGTCCACAAAAAAAGGGATAGAAACCTACCCTCGTTCATGAGAAAAACACTATTCTCATCCTGATCTTTTGTGCAAAAAGCCTAGAGGCAGATGCTGGTGTTTCTGTTGCTAAAATACGTGTTGGCTAAAACAACAAATGAAAATCATGATCTGCCCACGCAACGTCTCTAAGGAAAAGGAGAAGCTAAATTACCTGGGCACGTTGCTTGGTGTGATTTTCTCCATCACTTCGAATTGCCATGATGCAAAACACCATGTTGCAGCTGTGAGTGTGCAACACTTTTCTACGATCAATGCAACTTTCTTTCTGTTCCCTCTTTAATTGCAACTCATAGCCAAGACAAGTGCATGATATAAAGACAGGATTTGCAACAGCAAGAGTTTCAAGTGATTTAGAAGTGATTAAGATGGGATGAGCACATGGTTCTTATTAAATCTCTTATCCCTTTTTGGAGACTAGAGAAGGCTAACACAAGCACGCTGTGATCGTATCAAATGTCACGAGGACTGTGCCTTTAGAGATCATTCAACGTTATGTCCTAAATAAACCCACAGGCACAATTATTGAGAAGAAATGTGTTGCAATCACACTTAATTAGTTTCAGTTAAGCCAGGATAGAAACATCTTCTGTAACGAACTTTAACCTTCACAAACTACTCCCACTTTCTTCTTCAGATCACATTTCCTTTGAATATCCTTCTCCATCCCTCACCCCTGACCAGGACTCTCTTTTCTGAAAAGCCACTCTTCCATTGTATCTCTGCAAGCACTTGAGGGGACATAGCTTACATTATCAGAAAACTCTTAATTTCCTTCTTTTCTGAGAGTTCTGCCTTGCTGGCTGCTGCAAAATAGCGAAAACTGACCCAGCACCTCCTCCTCCCAAAACAAGACCAAATTTCCCTAAAAGAAATAGCCAATTTTCAAAAGGAACACATCTTGACATTAGTTTTCATGAAACATTTGATAAAAAGCAGGGAAATTTCCACTGGAAAACTTCTTGGTTTCTTGCTTGTTGACTTGGCTATCCTTGGGTTTTTTCCCCTCAATAACATACATGGCAGGTGTAGAGAAATCTCCCTAAACTGTGTAAATCCATGAGCAGCATCCTGCATGGAAACTTAATAAACCCAAGAAGAAGTAATCCTGGGAAGAAATCTATTTTCTTTTCCTGAAAATATCATTTTTCTCTCCTTTCTATCTTCATAAAAATATATTTTTTTTTAAATTGACTTGTTTGTAGGACAGATAGACTGATTTCCAGCCAGCTCCAGTAACTGTTATTTCAAGAACAAAGGCTGCATGAGAATTAATTAATTTATTTTTATTTTAACATCTTCAAAATTATTCATTTTCATTTTGACTATTTCAGCATTGTGTTGGATGGTTAGATAGATAGACAGACAAACAGACAGATAGAACAGACACATAAGTTGATAAGTCAGGATACTAGACTATTTCATCCTGGGAAATGACAAGACTAGATTCTTGAATAATTTCAAAACATTTTTCAGAATTTTCACAGGTGAGAAAAGTGTTAAAAATAATCTTTTCCTTGTGACAGTTTAAGCTTTGATGAATCTACACTCTCCGATGAAACAGATCACATTAAAAAGTTCCGATTCACCACCCATTTCTACTTTAGCCTAATTTTGATCCCCTGGAGTTTCTTATGAAAGTATAAAATAATCACTGACTACGAGCTCTGATTCTTCTTGCTCTCAACACATCCTTTCCCTTTTCTGGGTCAGAGCTGTTACTGATGCTAAGATCTCTGAACACGAAACAAGATTAACTGTAAGCCTAAAATCCAGGTCTCATGGATCCATCCTCTCTCCATCCCACTGAATGACCCCACGGCACCTTCCTGCCACTCTTTAGGAAGGGTGTCATAAAATAAGGAAAATCCTCATTCCTGACCTCAGTGCTAGGACACCAAGGCATGATTTAAGGCTCAACCAGCCAGCAGTGTTGTTCAGTAAAGTTTGCAGACCACTGCTTTGCTAGGGAATTAAAAGAAACAACACCATGTGCTGCGCTGCGCTGTCAACACCTTGGCAATATCAGCCTTTCCTCAATTACTTTTGCTTACAAATTACTCCTAATTTTGTTCTTTAAAGCTAGTTAAGAGCAAGTGCTGGTAGAATTGATGGGAAACTAACTGCATGATTAAGTAATTACATTTTTAAAGCTTGCCTTACACTACGACTAATGATTTGTCACACAGTAGCAGAAACCCAAGATAATGAATGAGAAATGTTTACATGTAGTTAGTTTCTTCCAAGCCTTTTATCATACCGTGGCTGGTGCCACGCATGCATTCGATTCTCAAAGAAAGAAAATCTATCATATGATCTCAACTTTTCTGAGCAATTCATTACACCTTTGATCACATGTACCATTTTTTATGCGATTTGTTCGACGATCAAAATTCATTTTTGTTACAACAGACTGAATTGTTTTTGGATAAATAACCTATTTTCAGAAAATGGTGGTTTCACTAAATTCTAACGTGCCACTGGTATACAATGACTCAACAAAATTCAGCACACCAAGAATAATTTGAAACAT
The DNA here is from genome assembly GCA_033628505.1 of Tringa tobata. Lineage (NCBI taxonomy): Eukaryota > Metazoa > Chordata > Aves > Charadriiformes > Scolopacidae > Tringa > Tringa tobata. The sequence goes on along the minus strand of JAHREE010000422.1, from coordinate 477,935 downwards.
TTTGTTTCATTAGCTTCAAAGTTCATAATTTTGTTTGCTTTACTTCAGTATGCTATTCACCTCAAAGAAGGCTTTTTGGGCGGTGTATATCTGAAGTTTTAATAAGATTGTTTTAATTTTCCTGAACAGAAATGCTTCAGTAATTCCATCTTCTAAGACATTTCTGAAACTTTGGGATTTTTCCCCTCAATTGAAACAAATGAAAATAAAGAAATAGTGTTTAAAAACAAATATTCCAGGTTTTGATTAGCTCTGATAATGATCTGATTTGATAGCCAGACAAACAAATTTGATGAGATATTTACTGTTATTTGAAATATGGGAGCATTTGGAGGCTTCAAATGCAATTGTGCCACAGCTGACGGAGGCACTGCACAACTGCTGGTGGGTTCATCCACAGCCCTGAGAAATTGATGGCAATAGTCCTACAGACTTCTGTAGACTTTGAATCTGACTCACAAGGAGAGTGGATCTCTGCCTCAAGCAGCTGATATACAGACAGAGCAGGCAGATGGTGGAGGAAGGAAGAAAAAGGCACTTACCCAAGGTCAGAGGAAACAGCTTCTGGTTACTCTTTCAATTCTGTCCTCGTTAGAAAATACTAATTCTAATAGTCTCTACTCTTTTAGTGTATGAACCAGACCTAAGTCAAGATGTTTGAATTTTTTTGTTTGTTGGTTTGTTTGTTTTGTTTTAAACCACATCAAAACAGATGCTGTAACTAAGCCAACAAAATAAGTGATTTACCATTTAGGGCTCTCTCCAGTCTATACTTTCACTTATCAACTGTAATTTCTCCTCAGGGTTGCCTGCTTGCTCAGAAAAGCAACAATAAATAGCTATTCTTTAACTGAAAGAGGAATATGGGATTGGATTTACTTCAGGGCACTCCAGTTACAGAGAATGGAGAGATTTCAGAATCCACTTTGCTTTGGAGCTTAGAGAAACTTATTTGGTGCTCTAGTTAAAACCACAAGTATGGGGGAAGTGGAAGCCCTGTTTCCTGCCCCAAGGACTGCCCATGATGCCCCTCACATCTTCCTACCTTCATGTCAGTCACATCATCCAACCTGACACAGGCAGAGGCAGTAGTAAGGTCATGATTAGTCTGCTCTCTCTTGAACAATGGTGTCTTTAGCATCTGTCCACTCCTGGTCATGCTGACTGCTGAATAATTAATAAAAAAGTAAAGAGTTTTACGTATTTATTGTAATCTCAGCATGGTAAAACCATTTCTACTTTATGCTTAGGCTTTTTTCATAAAACACAGGCTGAAGGTGCCTGTTTTAGGTGAGATAGATTGCTAGTGACCCAGAGAGCTCAGGAGCTACATGAAAGTGTGTCAGGAGGAGTAACAAATATGAAGTGATTGTCCAATGCAGAAAGCCAGTAACATGATGAGACATGAGTCTCAGATATCTTAGTACATAGTTTTATTTTTTTCTCCTCAGATACTTATGCCTTGAAAATACTCACTCCTTGCTGTAAAAAGGAACCTGACTTTTCATCCCTGTAGAAGTAGGAATAATTACCTTATAGCAGCAGTTGGAGCAGCTCTTCTTTGGTGTTGTCTGTAGACTAAATAAAATATCAGTCTTAAAAAAGTTTATGTAAAACTATCATTGTAGCCAAAACAAAGTCTGCCAAAGCCCCGTAACAAACAGAATTGCCTATACTAATGATGTTGAAAGCAAACATGAAAACTGCTTTGGATTTTGAGCTGAAATAGATGTGCCTGTGAGTTTTTCACTGTTTTTCTTTTTTTTTTCTGTGTGCTTTTAAAATTTTCCCCTTCCTAGCAGTTACTCTTCCAAACACAAAGGACAACTAAACTGACATCAAGTAAAGTTAGTATTCTCCTGTCATTTCTCTGGACATCATCTGTGACAGTTGTGCTTGCGGTGATTCAGTCCCTCACACGTCACTGTTTTCATGTCAGCTCTCCGTTTCACGTTGCAGAAATCCCTTCTGTCAGCTCCCATTCAGTTTGATAGGTCATGCTTACACCTGCAAGCTGGGGCAGTGCCTCTCTGACAGGATCTGTCACAGCACAGCAGTCACCACGCTCAGCCAAACAGCAACTTCACTCAGCAGCAAGTTTGTTATGACGACTTTTAGGATTTGAGGTTTTCTCTCTTTTTTTTTTTTTTAAATTTTTTTTTTCCCCTTTCCCTCTGCCTGCTCTCTGCCAGCGACACACACTGGGAACTACAGGAGAAATGACAACTTTCGTCAGTGGGAAGAAACCAAAGACTTTTCTGGCAAAGTCAGGCCAAAATAATGGCTTGTTTTTCCTGCCTTTGTCTGCGCCAAGTCTATTGCAGGATGTCATGACAGCTAAAGTATTCTGTGGGTGTGCGAAGCTCATGAATCATTTAAATACACGTCCCCGTATTTTTAAGCCATACAGCTCAAGGAGTCATTAAAATTCAAGATCACAAAAGCCTCTGAGGTCATTTGCTCCGTCCACTCCTGACAACTCAGGACCGCTCTCTCCAGGCACTGAATGGGTATGTCCTCTGGTCCTCTGTCCACTCACATTTAATTGCTTGTAGGATGCCACTGGGCTTTCAATTACTCCCACAGATCTCACCCTTGGAAAGTCTCTGTCATTATTCGACCTCCATTTGTTATTTTATCTTGCAACAGGTCTTGGTAAGTTCTTGGACCAGTGGAAGCTACAAAAATCAGAGGAGATGAAAGAGGCCTGAGGTCCAGAACTTGTAAGGTCATATGTTGTGCTGTGTGACCTTCCAGAAGCCACTTGGCCTTTTCACCTATGTAGATCCATTTTATTAAAGCAAAGAGTTTGTCTCTTGGTACGCTGTGCGCTCTGACTAGCACATAGGTATACTAATTGCTGCCCCTTTGTGAAGTTATATCTTGTTTATTTTACCACAAATAAATATACATTTCATCTTTTCACTGCCAAATGGCTAACTTCAGTGTGGTCATAGAGGACTCAATAAACCTTGGTTGTTGGGCATTTTTTATGCACGTTATGATTGTAGTTTGTGAGGTGGGGAGACTCCCTGCCATTTTTGCTCAATGTACTGGCAGGTATTTTCAGGAAACTGAATCCCAGAAATAAAGGTGGAAAGTCTACATCTTTATTCCCATCGCACAAGAAGAAATGGATCAGTAAAAAAGACTCACATGAGATCATGAGGACAATAGATCTGTGGTGTTACAATTTCATATATAGTGTGAAGGCAACCATGGAATATGTGGGTATGCAAGATTTCAGAAGAATTCAACCTTATTGTTCTTTAAGGTCTAGTAGCCTAATAAATCTGGGAAATATTTGATGGACAGTTGAAAAAGGCTACCAAGGCACAATAGGCCATATGAAGCAGAGAAAACTAGTTTTGTACTGAGGATACTTGTCTGATAATTTGAGGTGAACTTTCATTGCCAGTGCTGCAATAAGCTCTTTCATTAAGGTAAAGGAAATCAGTAGAAATATGACCACATCATATGTAGTAGAACATTCAGATGAATATGAGAAGACACCAGAGTAGTCTGTTTCTGGAGTCAGTAACAGTATGGTATCATAGAGCTGCACCCAGAATAATTAATTATGGGGGACACACACTAGTGAGTGGCTGTTGTATTTCTAGAGTCAAAGTTAATAATTCTGCGTCACCATCACTGTGCTCTTGTTCAAAGCAAGTGTGAGTCTGTCCTCATTCCATATATATCTGTATTGCAGGACCTTGATCCAGTCAAGCATATTTAAATATAAAAGCGATTCAATGTTTTATGCCTTGGAATTATTTTTTTACTATCTGTCATGGGCAGGTATCTGTTCCTACCCTGGCATGGGTCGCCCATGGGCCACAATCCTCTCAGAGTTGCACCTCCCCTTGCATGGTACACCTTCCTCCAAGAGTGCCTGTCCAGTTGTGTCCCCAGTAATGTCTTCCACATGTCTCCTCCATTACTTCCTACATTTATCCAAACACATTTCTTCATCTATCTCCTTCACATCTTCTTGGTGCCTCTTCTGCGTATTCTTTTTGTTCCTTCTTCCTGTTAATTTCTGGATTGTGAATTATTTGGGGCAAAGATTTTCCCTTTCTTTGTAACTTCACTGCAGAGATAACTGGGGCAGTTGGCTTGAAGTCTGAACACCCCTGTGCCCTTCCTGCCTATAAACAGCCAAAACTTTTCATTGCATCCTCCTACCCCAATTGCAAAGACTTCTGGATCAAACCTCTGTTTTCTATGTATGCATCTGTTTGTAATTCTGCAGTTAACATATCTTTTTCCAGTGGCTTCCAGGGAACTGGTCTTTTCTGAGACCACTCTTCAGTCTATCACAGCATCCTCAGTGCAAAGATTAGAAATGACAATTTGAATGAAAGTATATCTTTTATCTTGTTCTATTATTATTGTTTTATCTTATTCTAGTGTCCTTACTTAAAACAGACAAAAAAGCAGAGAAAAACAATTACACGGGGGAGCTAAGGTAATGTTACAAACCTCAGTTGAGTTTAACCTCTGTTAAATCTGCACAATGAAGGCATATCTTTTCTGTACGTTTCAACAGTGCTCGGCAGACTGTGAAGCCACACTTCATAGGGGAATCCTAGCACTGAAGTATTATAAAAATACAGATACACATACCAGCTAAACACCTCAAGAAGCAATGCACAATGAGGGGGAAATAGCATTTGCCTTTGACTGGGAATATTCCAGAAAAGAAATAATTCTTTGGGCTTTTACCAAGTGAATTTTCCATTTCAGTGTATAATTTCTTTATTTAGCATTACACCGATTATCCATACTTAGACTAATGATCAAATAACTCTCAAGTCCAAGATATTTGGCTAAGGCAGCCTGCAGGATTTTTCTTTTCCTTTTCAGTCCTTTTTTTCCCCTTTTATTCCAAATTTTTAGGGTGATTATAGGGTGCGTAAGATCGTTAAAGGATTGGCAGCATGCACAAAACTCAAATCCTTTATCCAGAGGCTAAAGGAAATGTGAGTTGCCAACATGCAATTCCTTCATTCTCCCACCAATGTCCTGAATTAATGGAGGAACCACGCTCTCGCTCCACTAAGGGAACAAAATAAGCTTCTCTGCTTCCCAAAGACCCAGCTGAACAAAATGCTTAAGCAGATGTCTCTCACTCTTAGGATGAGAACCATCAAACATACACTGAACTCAAAATATTTGCTTAATATTTATCAACATTATGGTTAGAAACATAAAAAGCCACAGGAAGAAGAGGCTTTGATGTTTGTTGGAATAGGTGTATGTCATGGTTTGGGCCAGACTGGCCACTGAGATGGATGACAGATGCTTCCTCTGACGTCTCTCTCCAAGGAGAGAAGGGAGAGAGGTAAAGATTTATGGGTTTCAAAGAAACTCGTAAACTTAGGTGTGGATTTTTTTATTAGATATCAGTGCAGGAGTGAGTACTGAAGAAGAAACTCGTAAATTTAAGGGACCTTTTTTTTATCAAACATCAGTGCAAGGCCAGATATTGTGTGCACCAGTGGTGTAGTGGTATCATGCAAGATTCCCATTCTTGCGACCCGGGTTCGATTCCCGGCTGGTGCAACTGTGAAGTCCAGTGGGGTGGATTACACCGATGGTCAGTTTGGGGTCACCTGACCTGTCTGCTCCCCCCCACAGGTGTGAGTGACTCCTTTACGCTTTTCTGCTTCCAACCCTCCAATAGGGCAAATAACCAAGTTAGATGACTTTGGATATTATAGCAATAAGTATAAGCAAAAGCCTCTCAGCATATCTTTCTTTGGTTTTAGCACTCTGAGAGCGAACAGTTTCTGCACAGTATGCTGTTAATTTCAAAGAATTTCAGAAAGTTAGAAGAGGCTTAGCTGCAAAGTAAAATTGCTGAATAGAAAATTGGTTCTGTTGTACCTCATACCACGACAGTGTAGTTATTCCTTATATCTGGGTTGAACTGGAGGGAAGGCTACTACTAATAATCTGAGAAGTTGTTCAGGTTCAAGTCAAAGGACAAACCAGGATCTTTTTTTCTAATAAGAGATGATGAATAAAGACCACAGATATACCTCTGATGTAACAGCAGACGATGTCACTACTTTGTGAGGTCTTTCTTCTCTCATTAATACAGTCAGAGATCACTCTAAAAGCCTAAAAAAACCCCACCCCTTTAACTGGGGAAGTCCTAGGTTTAGGTCTTTTCTCATTTGTGGATTTTCCCTTGTCATTATAATCTCATTACCGCTGCTCAAAAGATACAGCCAGCTCAGTACTCCTGCCACTTAGGCAGAGCCTTAATTGTTCTCCTGAAATGCTTTTACTCATATCCCCAGAAATGGAAGCCTGGATTGGTCTGTAAGTAGATCTAGATTGCTTCTCACAAAGTGAAAAGTTTTGCATTTATGACTGAAGAGTCTGAAAATTCAAACTCACAAATAACGGAAAGTAAGGCAATTATCTTTAGTATGAGTGGGAAAATATTTGTGCTGTTGTGGTAGCCAAGATATGAGCCACGGTGTCTCAAAGGAAATAATCTACATTTGAGAGCTGACTGTGCCCCAGTTCTGCACCTTTCCCTGGCAAAGGTCCATGCAGGTGTCCTGTACAGAGAGCACAAGGCATACCTGTCATACAGTTAGAGGAATCAGGCAAGAATTTCTAAAGTCATTTTTGTCTGCCTTTTTTTTTTTTAAAAAAAAAGGCAAATTCTTTCTCATCACTGAATTTTTCTGGGTTTTTTTGATCAAATAGGAGTATGATTTATTTTTTTCTTTTTTTTTTTTCCTTACTGTGTACTTGTTTTCCAGGATTATGAAGAAAGCATCATACTGTGAGTATTTCTAGTTCATCCATTTTCTTTTCCCATCTTTTTCTATGTTTTCCCCATTTTCAGTTTGAGTGATAACCAAAAAGGAAATAGGGGGGGGGGGGGGGGGAAGCTGAAAAAACAGACAAAATGAAAATTTTTAGCTAATAGATAGACATTGAACTTCTCTAAGGAGACCTAAAGATCCTACCACAATCAGTGTTAAGAATTTTCCCCCAGTAACCAGCTGTCCTGTTCTCTGTCTTCTTAAAGCAATCTGAACAGGTGGATTTTAAGGAAACTTTAAGTTGCTTATTGATGTTTTCAGACCGCACATCTTTTCCAAAGTTCATCTGAACTTACACTCATGTAGATGCAAGGTACCAAATGTTAGAATCACAGAATCACAGACCTGTTTATGTTGGAAAAGACCTCTAAGATCACCAAGTCCAAACGTTAACCTGGCTACTGCAAGTTACCATCAAAACATGTCGCTTGGGACCATGTCTACCAATCTTTTAAATACCTTCAGGGATTGTGACTCAACCACTTCCCTGGGCAGTCTGTTCCAATGTTTCACAACCCTTTCAGTGAAGAAATCTTTCCTAATATTTATCCTAAACCTCCCCTGGTGCAGGTAGTTGTAGAGAGTGGGACAAGACACCTACCCCCACCTCTCTACACCCTCTTTTCGGGTAGTTTTAGAGAGGGAGAAGGTCTCTCAGCCTCCTTTTCTCCAGGCTGAACAACCCCAGCTCCCTCAGCTGGTCCTCATAAGACTTGTGCTCCAGACCCCTCACCAGCTTTTTTTTTCTTCTCTGGACACACTCCAGCAGCTCAATGTCTCTCCTGTCGTGAGGGGCCCAATGTGTTAGAACATGTTTCTGGTGGAGCTCATTTTAGAGAAGAAAACAAAATGAAAAAAAACCAAAGTTTATTTAAATGAAACCCATATACTCTGGAGTCATCAGACTCCTCCTGCAACACCTAGCTCAGCAGAGTTGTTGGTGTCTAGGTCTAAAGTGATTAAGGATGACTCATGTACTGTGAGCTGCCTGGAAACAGCACTTACTCCAATGCAACCCTAAGCAATTTGTCTATTCAAAAGCAGAGGAATTAGTTTCTCATATCTAAGCTAATGCCCTAAACTGTCTAGGAATTGGTGTCTCTTGCTCTGTCTTGTGGGAGTGTTATTCTCCTTTTCAGTTATTAGGTACACGTGGGTTTTTTAAAGCATCCCATGCTCTTTCATGGGTGCTGGCTGAAACACCAGCAGTTTTCGTGGCAGCCACCGAGCCCTGTGCCTTCCTCTCCCAACCTGCTTGGCCCCGCTGGCCTTCGGTGCAACAGTGTCAACTGGTGTGTTGATGTGGAAGGAGGCAGGTGGTGCCACAAGGGACCGCCTTTCTGTAGGGTTCCTGCTGCTCCGCTTAAAAAAACCGCCGTTGCCTGAAACCAGCCCCCTCGAGCGAGGGTCTGATTCCACTTGCGAGCAGGAACCGTGCCATTCTAACAGATGGGCTCCAGTGCAAACAGCCAAGAAAACATGTATATTCATAAAAAAAAAAAAAAAAAAAAAAAAAAGGGTACTGAGGGCATGAATACCAGCCAAAAACATCAACATCCCTCCGTGTCTTCTCTTGAGCGTACAAATCCATGGTTAAGGGGATGTGTGGGCGCTGAGCTGAATTCATTTAAAAAAAATTAAAACAAAATGCCTGGCCACGTAGAAAGAGATTTCAGGGCATCAGGAAATGGGCAAGGTGCCCTGAGAGAGAGGAAAAGTGAAAGAGAAAAGCAATATTCTGGAAGAGCTGAGCCAGAGAAACGCATGGGGTCTGTCTGGTAATTCCCACAGCCTGTGACTTGTCTGGGTGCTCAGTTCATGCATTAGATCTGAGGTCTGGGGAAGGGGGTAGGTACAACCCCTGTCTCCTGGACTTTCTTCTTCCAATTCAAGCCATTTCTCTTTCAGTAGGCCAAAATTAAAACAACCAAATAAAAAAATCCTCCACCCAAATCTAAAGCTTTTAGGCTGATCACTGGGGTAGGTGGTGTAGCACAGCACAGACATGAGCCCTGGTGGGTTTTAGGCAGGGAACTGTGAGAGGTCACAAGTCAGAAGATGGTGAAGAAGAGATAGGGTTGAACTGAGAACATTAAAAAGGTATTGTAAATGCAGATAAGGAGCCCATCTCTCCCTGAAGACCTGATGGGAAGCCCTTCCTAACACCAAGTGGCCACAATAGGCCAGCCAAACACAGGTCCAGGCTGAGAAAAACATGAAGGTGCTGAGGCTACTGGCATGGAAAACAACCAGAGGAATACTTTGCTTAAGGCACAAACCTTGAAAATCAGGTTGCTTGCTGATGAAATGAAGGAAGGGTCTGCTTAGGTGAAAACTCATCAGTTTGTCTCACTCATCCCATCCTTATTGGCAGCAGAAGCAGCAAATGATCCTACTCCTCTTTTCCCCTTGCCAGTAACACACCAAGAACAGGGCACTCTAAACTGGGTTTTAGTCATCCCTTTATCCCCTTGAGGAAATAAAACCTTTCAGAAGGGTGGTACACCCCTCATAACCAGCAGACAGAAGTCTCACCTCTGCTCGTTTGGGAGCTTGGAACTGCATCCAGATTTTCTACTTCCTTGAAGACTTCACTGTTCCTGGAACAAGGAGTTAGTGTGAGATGGGCCTCTGCTTTTGAAGCTGTTCCAGTTCATACAGAACAGTTAACAAAAGAAGGCCTGAAAGCCAGATCTCTCACAGTACCGTGCTAACATAAGAGCTGTGGACTTATATTCCTTAGATTAATTCATATTTCATTGCTTTATGAAAATCTGAACAATCTCATCCTGAAATAGGAGGGAAGTCTTTGTTATAAGGCACCGTGGGCCAATTCAGAAAGTGGTGGGATCTAAATGTTCATCCTTTACCCATACCACGGTGTGGTTTTCAAAGGAAAGTAGGAGTCAGCAAGAAATTTAGAGGAACCCAAGGTAGTGTACTGAGCTCATGAGGGTACTAAAGATAGAAATAACTTATCAGTAAGATTTTCAAGTTCCTATGAGTTCAAATCAAATAGATTGGAACCTATGTTCTCTTGAAAACATGAGCTATTAATACATATCTACAAACATATCAATACCTCTAAAAATCTCAGTCTGAGCAAGCTGCATGAGGCTGTATTTGAAATCTCTGTGAAATTACAATATAGTATTTTGAATGTAGACTAATATACTAGTTACTTTGGTTTTAAAATCAACTCATAAAATACCTGTAGCATTTAGCATAGCATGCCTTTTCTGCAGTGCTTTGAAACCATTACAGAAATTAGTATGGAAGGCTATGTAAGGCCATGGTAATGCCATTTAGCACTGATGATCACTTGTCACAACCAAAGTGACAATGCTGATACTGCTTTGTGTACCTATCAAAGCATCAGAGAACCTGATCCAAAAATATATTAAGGTTATAGTCTGTCAAGATGAATTTGATCAGGTCTAAAGTGGTCAGTGGTAAAGAATATCAACCAAAACCACATGGATATCAACCAAAAATGCCCAGCCTACTGTGGAACCTCTGACTTCTTTGTAGTCATGATCACACATAATAAGCCAGGAGGTGTTTTGATGAAGAGAACGGTAACAGATGAGGCAGACAGTGGAAAAGAGGTAGAAACGGGAACATCGGTACTGGGATGCTTTCAGTGCTCTGTGGAGGTTTTGAGCTGTCAAAGCTCCTCTGTATTCAGCAAAAATCTGTTAACTTCTTTGTCTTTGATCTTTAACCTGTGTGCAGCCACATCAGTGCAAATCTTTGTTCTTTTCTCTCAATGAGACCAAAATCTACTATCATTTATGGTGCCAAAAGTTAATGTTCTCTCCCTGCTGTGCAGCAGCGATTATTGTTATTATTATTATTACTGTTATTATTATTATTATTATTCCTCTTCACATCTTTTCCCACCCTCCCCTGGCTTCTCCTAAATAATAATAACAATAATAATAATGATAATAAAAAAAAAATAAAAATTTGGATTCTGCCCTTTCTAATTACAAATCACCACCTGTGGTAAAATTATTGAAAAACAGATGAGCATTTCATTCCAGCAATAGCCTTAAAACAAGCAGCAGTTCCAACTGCCAGTGTGATGTATAGACACAGTGCAGGGCAGATGAGGGATTAATTAGGTCTGTCCCTGCACATTGCCAGGGGAGCACTTCTGTAGAGGTGATTGAAAACTAGAAAGAGTGGCATTAGTCTTCATTGTTGGTTAAAGGCAACAAAAATAAAGATGCAATTGAGTTGACAAAGCTTCCAGGTATGTGGCTGAGTCATTTGGAGGTGTCAAAATGATCAAACCATAATTAATTAGCTAAAGTGCTATATTTAATTCCTCAACTTTAATGAAGATTTCTGCAGCCAAAAACAAACGGCGACACCATTTGTTTCTGAAGGGGTGGAGTGCACTAAAGGGATGACGCCAAAGTATAATGACGCCTTTATAATCAGCCCCATGCTCTTAATCTTATTGTCATTTTCTGTACAGATGTAGAAACCCAGTGCTGCTGCATGCATTCATATTAGGACTGCAATTATGAGCCCAGAAGTGACTGGGAAAACAAATGTTTATTATTTTCAAGGAAAAAAACAGAATACAGCCAAGAAACCTTTCATATTTCCTAATATTGGTCTCCAGGGTTGACACTGTAAAGACACAGAAGACCTTAGTGTCAGGTAGTCTAAATATATTTCTCAGGAATTTCATACAGCTTATTTCGAAGGAAAGAAATTTGAGATTTATGAGTAAAGAATTGGAAGAGTATAATGTGAGTTATGCTCCCAGTTCCGCCACAGTCTGTGAAAGAGTGGGCAATCCCAACCTTGGGTTTCAGACTGAGGGGAGAACTGCCTGAAACACCCAGGCAGCTCTTCCTGAGTATTCATCTATCCTGGACTGTGACAGGTTTCTTTCTCTTTAGCTTTATCATCTTCCATCACAATCTATAATGCACCCTAATCCTATCATGTACGTGGACCTGCAGAGACTCACCCCAAAAAGTTCCATGACATTCACTAGGGGAGGTTTAGGTTGGATATTGGGAAAAAATTTCTGTACAGAAAGGGTTGCCAAGACTTGGAACAGGATACTTAGGGAAGGGTTTGAGTCACCATCCCTGGAGGTATTTAAAAGCCAGGCAGATGTGGTGTTGAGGGACATGCTTTAGTGGTGTTTGTGGCAGTGTCAGGTTGATGGTTGGACTTGAGGATCTTCAAAGTCCCTTCCAACCTAGAGGATTCTATGATTCTACGACTCTATACATCCCACACCACCACATCAAACAGGATGCCAAGAGCTCTGGAACAGACATTCTCTCATCCTGTGCACATTCACACACATACACACGCACATGTCGATGCACCTATGCACTTCTCAAACCAAAAGACACTTTTTCTGACACTATTCTTCACACACAGGTTTTATACAGGAATGGGTGTTCTCAGATGACTTTACATTGAAACACACCTTCTGATTGCCCCTTTCGTAAAACGGGGATATGTCCTTGGTAATCTTGTGTGTGTAGATGGCAAGTTTTTCAAAATCATGATGGTCTATGTGACAGGCATTCTCACAGCACCCTGCATGAAGGTTACCAGCAGCTTTGTAACAACATTGATGGAATCAGAAATAAGAGCTGAAGAAGCCTTGTGCTTGGTGTATACATGATAATAGTACAAGTGGTTTTAATTAGTAAAAAACATCACCTAATGATACATATTCTGCAAAGGGCAAAATACCTGTGTGCATGTGTACGCATGCTGCTGTGTGCGTGCAAAATCTCTGATTTCTGCAAACAAATGGTCATGTTCAGTAATATACAATCCATTCAACTGGCATTGATAGCTACACAAGGTGCATGGCACGTGGGAAGCAGGACCAAGATACTCTCATCAGTGTCTTAGATATTAGAGGGTATTTTAAAATGTCTCCTCTCCAACAGTCTGTGGTTGGGATAAACTGTTTTCCACAATCTGCACGGCATCACAACGTTCAACAACTCCTCTCTGCTGCTGGCACCCCCAGCCTTGCATAAACGGTGAGAAGATGCTTTCTCCCACAGAGGAATTTACTGGATTAGCTGACAGTCAAAGTCTTAGCAGGAAGGTCGGTTAATCTATTGTTTCATCTACAATGTAAAATGTAAGCAATGTTTTCCTCTTACTCGACAGCTGTTACCTCTACCATAAGCTGTTAAAACTCCCTCGTTATTCTATGCAGCCAGGCCAGGCCTATTTCCTGCACAGTTGTCATCTCCTTAATATATTACGACATTACAAACTTTATTAGTATATTTTCAGTGCCTTTTTATTTTTTATTAGCTAATGGGCTGCTTTCGTGCACCGTATTTTCTTAGTCTTTCAGAGCTCAGCCTATAAAATGGCCAAACGTGATCCCATCTGGAAGCCATTAAAGATCAATAGACACAGAATCTGAAGAAGAAAGAATGAAAAAAAAAAAAAGAGAAAAATCTACTATCAAAACAATTGTGAGCAAAACCCTGTCAGCTTCTGTTTTCAAATCCGAGTATGCTAAAGCACATCACACTTCCAACGTGACAAAAAGCACCATGGTCTTGTTAACAACAGGAACAACTAATCTAGTTTAAAAGAATCATAAATATGATTAAAGCCCACAGTTTCCTTGATTCTTTGTGAAAATGGAAACCCTTCTAGCACACATTGTATTCTTCTGAAGTGTTGGGCTTTTTGTGGGGAAGCAGCTCAGAGGACAACTGCTTCCGTGCCAGAAATACGAGTTATTGTGATGTGTCCCACTGCAGCTTTCATGGCTCTGTCAAAGCATCTGCGGATGTTAACGTGGAAGGATTGTGTCCATAACGAGGAACTTTCATTGTGAAATGCAGATTATGGCAGCCAGACTTGTAAAGCCCTATATGGCCCTAAAGAATATCAACGCTGTGTCTTCAGGACTTAAATATTTTGGCAAATATGCAGGTTTGCGAAGGTTTTGAAATGCTCCTGCACCAGATGGGGTGCTTGGCTCCTCAGGTGCCACCAAGACAGTCACCATACAAAAAGGGAGAGAGGATTTGAGGTTTTGCAGGAGCAAAAGGGATTGTGAATGTGAATCTTCCACATCCTCATCCCCGACCCAGTGTCAAAATCGGCTTTGAACATGGCACCCAGTCACGGAAGATGTGCTCAGGGCTGGCATTTGCCCGTGGTGTAACCACTGAGTGTTTCACCCACCATGAAAATAAACACTGCTGTGTTTTTTCTAAATAGTTGGTGCTTGGGGACTTTAAACAGTGAAAATGGAGGCAACCTCACTTACCTCAGATTCCTACAGTGTAGACAGTCATGTCTGCTTTCATCACTTTCCAGTCACAGAGAGAAGCAGACATTTCCAGGGCTTGACCCTGCTTTAGAAATGTGCCTCAGCATGAGACAAACAACATCCCAAAAGGACCTTTTCCCCATCTACATCTCCGAAGGCAATTTAGATGCTTAGGTCAGATATAAGTTCCAGCTTAGGTGACAGGTGACACCCATCTAGAACCCGTGTGGTCAGTGGTTATAGCTGTATAAAACTACACACTGAGAGATCCTGAGCCAATGGTCACCATCCAGCCCTGATCACACAATTAAATTCTCTTAACCTCCAGAGCAGTGTGGCTTCTTCCACACTACCTGCTAGGAGTGGTCTTTGGGCAGAGAGCAGATTCCTAAATCTATCCCTAGACAGTAGATCTGTGAGTCTTTGTGGGAACTAAGGAATTTGCCCAGAGTTTAGCACTTGCCCTCTTGCAGAAATCCTTGTTCGAGGGAGTTTTCTTGCACTGAGGACTGCAGGGAGACTTAGAGTAATTCATTTCAGCCTTGAGAAGAAGAGGAGGCTCTGGGGGATCTTATCTCTGTGTATAGCTATACTATACAGGGGAATAAATCAGACAGAGCCAGGCTCTTCTCAGAGGTATCCAGTGAAGGGACATGAGGCAATGGACTCAAACTGAAATACAGAAAATTCTGCTTAAACACTAGAAAGCCCCTTTTTACTGTCAGGGTGACCAAACGTTGGAATAAGTTGCCCAGAAAGATTATGGAGCCTCCATCCTTGGAAATATTCAGGGAAGCCTGGTTCTAGCTGATGCTGCTCTGAGCAGCAGAGTTTTCCTAGATGATCTAGCCCAGAGAAGCTGTGGATGCCTCATCCCTGGAGGGGTTCAAGGCCAGGCTGGACGGGGCTTTGAGCAACCTGGTCTGGTTGGAGGTGTCCCTGCCCAGGGCAGGGGGTTTGGAACTGGATGATCTTTAAGGTCCCTTCCAACTCTAACCATTCTATGATTCTGTGATTCTATGATCTCCAGAGGTTCCTTCCCACTTCAAACTCTGATTTTTGTGATTTTCTTCTTAGTGAAAAAATGGATCCAACCTCCTAATGCTGTGCTTGAACTGTTGTGCTGAAGGTCTGTCTGGGGCAGCTTTCCCTCTGCTGTCACAGCTGGAGCAGTTCAGCTTCACAGAAGATACTGATTTGGCCTAATAGGGTGTGCAAATAACTCTATAGCTCAGTGTTTGGGGGCTGTACCTGAAAGACAGCTCCAGTCCCAGCATTCAGGAGTACTTAAGTATATTTTACGAAATGAAGTAGATTTGATGAAAGCTGTAGTCCAAACATCTCCATGGTGTATTCACCTTGTAAAAGCTGAGAGATGTTGTTTACTTCTTTGTTCTGACTTCATGAGAGAAGAGATCTGGACCTAGGACTGCAGGATCCTAAATGTATATTGGAGGAAACAGAACAACATCCAGGTTACCTCTGATTTTTTTAAAGAAACTCTTAAGTTTTCTTGAAAAACATTTAAAAAGAAATGCAAACCATTTTTTTTTTTTTAAATTAGATATCTGGAGGAAAAAAATGAAAAGAGAAAATGTAGCTTTAGACTGACGATACAAGTTTATTTGGGTTTTTTCTTTTTTTTTTCTTTTTATTTTCTCTTGGTGAAATGGCAAGGCTGAAAAATCACAGATTTCAAAGAGCTTTACTCCTGAGTCCTAACCTTGTGCCTTGTCTATTGTGATATAGTATAGAGGAAATTTGTGCTACTGCGGCTGCTTTTCATATCGTTCCTTTTTTGACTGACAGCTCTGGGGACAGCTTTCAGCAGTGTTAGATCTACTTTGGGGAAAAAAAAAATAAAACTAATAGAATGCAGCTCATCTTTTCCTCAGGCTTCTGATGCACCCACAAGTTTTAGAGAAAATTTCACTCTCGCTAGCTGAAAATCTCCCCCATAAACATTATGCAAAATAATAATAATGATAATAACAACAGAGATGATGAAAATAATTAGGAAGATGATGATGATGACGATGATGATAATAATAAGAACAACAAAACCAACAACAATAGAAAGAAACCTAAAATGATATACCTACAATTTGGTATTTACAGGGAAAGGGTGATTTCTGTTAGAATATTGCTAGAAAAAAAAAGGGAAGGGAGGTCTAAATAACCACCCTTCACGATTTTAGCTAGAGCTAAAGAAAGCCCTTCTCTGCACTGGACACAGAAGCTAACTTACATTTAAGACATTTTGAAGCAAATAGGAGAGAAGGAGTGTAGTGTGCATTAAAAATCATAATATTTGCCCAGGAAGACCAAGAAAATGGGAAAGAAAGCAGGAGATTAATACTACAGTGCTTTGGTACCAAAGCAATGGACACTTGAGGCAGAAAAAAAACAGATAACCCTCAAATTTTGCAACAAACTGCTTGATAGCCAAAGTGACCAAACTGTCCAAGTAGAAAAAAAACATTTGAGAGCATTTGTGATTTGCCAGCACCAGGAGAAGCAATGCACAATTTAAAAATACTGCCCCTCAATGGGAGAAAATGTATTTCTATTAAGGGACCGGAATTGCGCTACGCCTGTTGGAATTTTTGCTTGTGCACAGGAATTTAGCTCCAGGTTCATGTCTGTCACTAAAATTGACAACTGCCTATGGCTCTCTACAATTGAAACGTAGATCTTAAATTTCACATCATTATCCAAATAAAATATATCTGCCAAGGGGGACTGGTATTACACAGTTAGAGAACTGTGATACCAGTTGTCTGATTAACATATTGAGAGGAATATAAGAATTTCTCACCTATTTTCCAGAGGGAGACTAACTGGGGAGCTTGTGGTAAAGAGACTAATTGAACATCCTCCCTCTGCTAACTACGGAGATGCCCAGAAATATGTCTGCTCTGTGCAAGCAGGTTTTCCCTCTGCATATTACATTTGCTTTTTAGGACAGTCAGGAGGAAAATCATTAAATCTTTTTTTTTTCTTTTTTTTGCATCCCCTTTACTAAAAAAAAGTTAGACAAGTTTTCATGTTGAAAAGTGTATGGATTTCCATAGAAAGCTTTATGGCTGCATAAAGCAACACATGGAAACAGACTGTGTCTGAAACAGAGAAGCTGCTTTGGGAAGCAAGGAGCTCTTTTTCAGTATATATCAATGAAGCCGAGATCAGACAAAATCTGGCCAAGCTTCACTCAGACCCTGAAATATTAATAGCAGAGACAGATGTGAATTTGCACATTACAGACAGAGTCCAGTTCAGAACTGGATCCACATTTCATATGTGACTGAGGTCAGGATTTTGGATCAGTTCATCAAAGCCACTGGCCAGCGAGGATGCTTAGAACCAAATCTGTGTGTGAAATTCTTTCAGGGTTTGGGTCTGAAATGTTCATGACATATCAGAAGGATCCTCTTTCATCTCTTTTGTTTTGCCAGGGCTCAAGAAATACAGAGCTGGGACAGAGAACGCAGACAGAGAACTGAGTGTTGTTGTAAGTCAGCTGAACCACAGTAGGAGTTTCTGTGCACATTCTTAGCCCATGACATATGTGAGCTAATGAGAATCATGTTACCTTCCAGTGAAAAAAGTTTAAGCTGGCACAAATTACCTGCACAATTGCCACAGATTAAGAACATGCCCACAGATAGTTGACACCGATAAGTTGATGTGCCATCCTCTGTGTCTCACCCTGCAGACAAATGGACCCATTCCAAGTTTATTCTGTCTAGGAGAGTAAATAGAATTTGACCCATACCCAGCTCTGTGCAGGTGTAGCTCATCTACTTGCAGCCGTCTCAAAAGAAGAGCCTGCCACAAAAAGACTGTAGCCAGTAGGTCAAAAGAAGGGATATTTCCCACTACTTGGCTCTCATGAGCTGCATCTGAATAGTCTGTCCACTTTTAAGCTTCTTTATAGGAGAGACTGAAAACTGGAGATAGTCCAACAAAGGCTGCTAACACAGTTACAGAGTTGGAACACACAAAGATGTATGAAGACATGCTGAGGGAACTGTGTTTAGCTTGGAGAACAGACAGCTAAACGGCAATCTAATAGTTGCTTTCAACTACCAAAAGTGGAGTTTTCAAGAAATTAAGACTAATTTATTTCCTCGGATGTCCATAGGATCTACCTTCTTGTTTTTTTTTAAGATAAGAATGACATTTGCTTTTTAAGAGTCCTCAGGGACTTTCCACAGCCACTGTCCCTTCCTTTTAAAACATAAATGAGTGTCCTCATAATGACTTTGTCCAGCTACCTCAGCATTCATGAATGAACCTATCAGGTTCTATGGACGTGTGCATGTCCAGTTTGTTTAAACATTCCCTAACCTCCTCCACTGAAGGTAAGTCTTCTTTGCTCTGGGATTTCCCTCTGGTCTTGGGGATCTGAGATTCACGAAGGCCAGTTTTACTAGTAAAGACAGATGAAGAAGTCATTGGGTCCATCATCTTTTTCTTGTTCTTTGTCACCATGTCCCCTGCCCCATTCAGTAGCAAACCGTTTTTCTCCCTGGTCTTCCTTTTGCTGCTTATGTGCTTGTAGAATTTTTTCTTCTTGCACTTCATGTTACCCTTGAAACTCAAATTTAGAATTCAACTTTAGAACAGAGTAGACTATTTGACTTGGAATGAACCTACAATGATCATCTAGTCCTAGTGCCTGACCGATTCAGGGCTGCCCAAAAGTTAAAGCATGTCTTACATGAGAGGAATATACAGCCAAACACAAAAGCAAACATGAAAAACATAGCATGAATGCCTCCATTTTTGATATTTTCATACAAAAAAAAGAGTGGCCTATGAAAGGTTATGGTTTAGCCAGGAATAGATAATTAGGCTCCAAACAGATGTTAATAGGTAAAACTTTATCACCTGTTTTACACAGAAAATTAGATTCAACAATCAAATGTGGGTTTTTTCTGGCTATAAAAATATATGATTACTTCCAGAGTCAGAGCAGGGATTTCATGTTGTTTTCAGAGGAAAGACATTGGAAAATGAGCAGCCAGAGGAAAATCTGCCATTAGAAACCCTCCATTACAGAGTTTCTCGTGTCCTGCAGGAGGCTGTAATTTCTCTGGGAAAGGGAACATCTCTTAACATATATCTGAGCAACATCTATCACCATGCTTCCTGAGACCTTGCAAAGCTTGAAAATAAACACAATTCCCAATTTCTAGTGGTGCCAGAAACCCTAGACAGGACTGTTATTCTAACTTGGTTACCTTCCACCAAAGAGTTGGATTTCAGGCACACCATCCACACTCACAAGAAAACAAGAACATTGTGCAGGTTTACAGAAAAAGGAGTTTAAAAGTGTGGTGCATTCTGCACATTAATTCTAGAAAATATTGCTTTGTCATTTCTATTGGTCATTTGGGTCTCATTTTTTAAGTTCTTATTAGAAAAAGAGAAATAGGAGAAGGAAAAAAAAAAGGGTAAAAAAAAATGAAGAGAGAAAATGTTCTGTTATGCTGAGCCCCTTTTCATGATAATTTAGTCTCAGAGTCATTTCCAGTCACAGGCACAGCAAATACTGAGTCACTATCAGATCTTGATTCACTGCCATTTATCTTCCGCACCAGAAGGAGACGGCTTTGGTTGGACATGCACAGTGTCAAAATGCTTAGCAAATTATTCTGATCTTTTTTATCTCTTCAACAGCTTTTCGGTCTTTCAACAGCTCATTCAGTAGAGAAGAATCAGGAATTTTTCCCATCTGTTGTAAAAGTGAAATGATTTTCAACCAGCAAATTATTTCAGACTTGGTAGAAGGACAGACATTGTGACGTGCTGTTAGTGTGCCAATATTTGACATTCTCCCCCCATTTTTAGGGTGCTTTACAGCAGGCTTTTTTTTTTTTTTAACTACAGAATAGACTCATTGAGTGTGGGCTTGCAAATAACAGTAAATTTATATAGTTTACAGAGCAGACATTCATAGTGTATGGCACGTAAGAAAAATGTGTAACAGCATACAAACATCCTTATCTTAGAAAACCGACATCCTGAAAAATGTGAATTCTGTGCCATAGCACAGGCCAACACATCTATTTTAAGGTATTTGTAGACATCTCCAATGCAGATCTGCATATTCTGTGCGTGAGTGAACCAGCACAGATTCCCACTGTATTTAAAGGAGAAAAACAACGCCTCATATGAAAAAAACATATTTAATTTTTTTTTTGTCCACTACCTTGCAATCTTGTACAATAGTAGCTTCTTGAGCATGTGCAGAAGTGCAGCATAGCAAGACATGAAGACTAAAATTCATATCTCTTGATGAATGAAGGAGCCTCACCAATATTCCATTCCCAAATGGAAACTCAGAAATGCCAGAACCAGTATTTACATCTACCAGTACATTTACCAGCTACTATTATGGTCTGTGCCCTGACACTGAGGCATTGCCATGACATCTCAGCACAGAGCAGTGCATTTCAGGCATTGAACTTTCTAGGAAAATAGGTTCTTCATGGGGTCCTGTTAGGGGTTACCTCCAAACAATATAGCATTATGGCATGTACAGGTGAAAATTAATCCACAGTGTAAAGTCCCACCATTTTTAACCCCAGAAATAATTTCTCTGGGGGTTTCTAGATCTAGTCTTGAAAACGACAGTCAACCAGAGTGGAGCAAAGCTCCTTATGAATAACATGAGCAGTCAAGCCAGTCAGAGCAAGCAGGCTACAAATGATTCACAGGAAGAAAAGCATTTATTCCTTCTGGTTGGCAAATATTGAATGTTTTATTTTTATCTTTTTTGGAGAATCCAGGATCAATGTGTGAATGATGCATGAGCAGCAATAACCCCTCAGTGTTCGTTGCTTTGTCCTATTTCCCTCGTGTAATCCAGTCTTCTGGAAGTTGGCTCCCATTGAAATGCCATGGGAAAAGTATCCTACAACTCAGGCTACTACACTATATTATCCCTTACTTTAAAAAGAAAATGAACTTGCTGTTAGGGGCCAAACTGCTTATCCCAGCTAGAGGACACCTTTTCTTAGTTGTTTTTCCTCTAAGCCAGGTCCTCAGCTGGTATAAATCTGAGCAGCTCTGTTTAAATTAATAGAGTTACACAGATTTACATGATCCAGCTGTTTGATTTCAGCTAAATGACTCCTGTTAGAAGGCGATTTTTGGTATAAGGGTATAAATCCTTGACCCACACTGAATCAAGTAGAGAAAAATCAATAACGATCATTTTTCTTTTTTTTCATTTCATGTACCAGGAAGGGGAAAAAAAAAGAATCAAATGAGATCTGCAATTAAATATATATAGAGGTTTACAAAAAGAAATGAGTGGGATGGACAGAAAGAGAAACAGAGCACATATTGAAACAGTGTGCCCTATTTGCTGAATGCAGCCTTTGTGAAGACTGACGGATCAGAAAAATACTGGAAGCTGCAGTGCTCTGTTTATCCAAAAATAAAATATTGCATAGGTCAAGCAAGCACAATGCAATCCTCCCTCCCTTTCACTGTATCTCAGCCTTGACCTGAAAAGACAACTCTCTAATGTGCTGAAAGCCTTTCAGGTTCCCATTCCAGGCAAGGACTGACAGCTTTCCTGAGCTACACCAGAAATAAGATAGATTTACAAAAATTAATCAAGATCCAATTTAGCAAGAGCTTGAGCCCACATCTAACTCCTTTTACCCTTAAAGCTAAACACTCACTTATATAGCTTGCTAAATTAGTGTGAATTAAAAAAAGAATGAAAAAAACCATCCCAAACTGAGAGAAATCCTGTGGGAGAAACTTTCCAGTTACGTTATGCAGAAATGTTCCCAAAATTAATTTGAATCGGTTTTATCTTCTCCCACCCCTTTTATTCTTCTATAAAAATTGGTAAAAATGCTCCATCAGTAGTGGGGGAAAAAATCAAACTAAAGTTTAAAACCACTGACAATCAGCACAGTCCTCACTTTCATTAAGAAAGATGTATGTATATATATATGTATTTTGTGAAAAACGAATGTTGGAGCCAAACCAGGCCTTTTTAAACTCATAACAAATTTCTGAGTAATTTATAACCTTCTGATGGCAAAAATCACATTGCTCCGGAAAGCCTGCTGAGACCATCATACTCATTTCTCTTAGATATGTTTACAGTTATCTTGCCAGAACATATGGTTATTCATTCATTCTTGTCTGATCAAACTCAGTTTCAATATGACCTTTGAAATAACAGGCTAATATCCCTTTCATTCAGAAATCTAGAAACCCTGATCTTTCTGAAAACTGAGACAATACTACCAAGAGGTGAATCTCAAAAGTTACGCAACTTCTTTTGGGCAAAATGCACGATTCTCATAAAAACTAGGTACAAAACCACCAGTGAGTTCACCAGTGCCAATATATCTACCCATGTAGGGACTCTCTGTGGGAAGATGGATATAGCTGAAATTACCCCAGCTATCCAAGCTGTTGTCTCGGATTTGAAAGTCGGTGCCACGGGTCATAAAATGACCTGTGGTCCTCCTTGGTTTGTTGTACTTGTGTATCTGCTGTTCTGATTTTGAAAAGAAACAAGCATGAAAAACATAAAGCACATGAAAATAAAAGAAATAAATTGGTTTCATTTGCCTTACATTGTATTTTATTTAAGAATATAGGCAAAAAAGGCAGTACTATTGAAGTAATTGCTATAATCTGTTTGGTTTTCTTTGGACCAACTTAAAAAAGGTGGTACATTTGTTCCAGTTCTTTTTCCACTAGGCAAAACTTGAATATCCTCAAAGAGACTGAAAAAAACCCCAACCAAAACCTTGAAAAAAAAACTTTAATTAAGAAAAAAAGCCCATCTTCTTGGCATTTTTGGTTTAATTATACGGTATTAGCATTTTCTCTTTGGATATGTGGGTGCATCATCCAGTGCATACTGTGTCTCTGGGGCACTTAGCACCTTTTTCATCTGCTGGTGTTTTACAACAAATTAATCTATTGCGACACAGTCAACGCTGCAGCTGGAGTAAAGCTGTAGAGAAGCTGAGACACAGAGCAACAACCAGGGTGACGTGTGCTGTGTCTCATTTCCCCACAGAAGGCTATGGAGCATGATTTCGGAGGGTCAGAACCTATTCATAGTGGTCGTCCACGCTTCTCTGCATTGCTTACCTGTCACTTGGTATCTAACAGGACATGGTGACAGCATCTCTGGTGAATAAGAGTTGCAGAAACTTTAAACCATTGAGGAAACCATTGAGGAAACTATCAATTACAAAATTCAGTGCTGGTGTCTTTTCTGGGAAAAAGTTTATACCACCTTGATCTTTCATCTTCTATTACAGTCAAGGCAATCTGTTGACAAAAAAGAAAACCCCAAAACCAAAAAAAAACCCACCCCAAAAGGCAAAGAAAATAGAGAAATAGTGTTAAGAGCAAATCATGACCAGGCATAACACCTCATGCTGTCCCTGAAATCATACCCCTATCCACACTATTAAATAATGATACCTGGATCCAGAAGCAATCACAATTCCACACAAAGCTCTTCTACTGGAAAAAAATTATGGTCAGAGAAATAACAGAGGGTGATGGACTCAATGTCAGAGAAGGCAGATGTTTCCCAAGCCTGCCACTGCTTTTTCTTAAGAAAGCTCCAGGTTTGGGGCTGTTGTTGAAAAACTTGCTCGGTGATTGGAAAGAGTGAAAGACCTGGAGGGTATTGGTGCTAGGCATGGGAAAGTCTGGGCTTGGAGCATCCGAAGTGGCTGACACTGTAACTTTGCAAAGTCTGTGTTGAGTAATGAACACCTGAACACGCACCAGTGTTCAAGCACCTTCCTAAGACACACTTGTGTAACAACCACAAGAAGAAAAACAAAGAAAAAAAGAGAAAATCTTTAAAACCTAAAACGCATAAACCCTCAGTTCATTTTCTCCCCAGAGCACCCCAGCTTCCTTCAGGTCCAAATTTTTTGTTCCTCTGTACAGGAACTGCCTTTTCCTGGCACCTCATGTTCTGTATTGTTGGCTTTTAAAAACCTTTAACAAATCCAGTGGTCAAACCACTTATTTAAATGCTCAAATTAATTACCATAAAATACCAGATTAACATCTCTATGGGTGCCTGATCTTCAGCAGAAAGGATGTTTCCTCCTTCAGCCTGTGAATATGAAACTCGCATCCCGCAGCCATAGAGAGTGGCCCAGAGACTGCTGTGCAACGGGGCAAGCGCACCATCCTTTGTTCCATAAACATTTAAGAAGAGAATAATGTATCTAGAGTGTTTACTTTTAAGATCTCTCTAACACCTCCAATCACCCCAGAAAACAAAACGCAGAGACCTGCACCCAAGCACAAAGGCTGGAAACTCTTTGGATCTGATCCCGCTCCTAATGGCAGGAGTTTTCTCTCCTCTAACCGCACAGGATGGGGCCCCTTCATTATCTTCCAACCAGCCGATAATTAGCAACTTTGGTAACAATCATGTCAGATGAGCAGCCCGGGGAAGGGAAAGGAATCTATTATGTGGCCGGGGCCTTCTGTCTGCCCGATCTTTTAAGCAGATTGAAGTGGGGCGGCCGTCGCGCACAACCGCCCCAGGTAAGGCGGCGCGGGGCTCCTGGGGGTTATCAAACCGGCCAGGGCTTTCAGGCAGAGCAAAGCCTTCCGCCGGGGAAGGTCCTCCCAAAGTGCTGGCACCGCATCTCCAGGATTATCCCCACCGCACTAACATATCATCTGGCTTTAAACTTCACCCCCTCTGGCAAAGTATATACTCAAAACGCCGCTCCCCCCCCTCCCCTTCCCATCGCTTCCCCAGCCCTTCTTATCCTTTAGTCCCGTCTTCCCCCCTCTTCCCGAGCAGCCACGGGGCTGCGGCCGCACCGCTGCCAAGCACCGGGCTGGATTAGCTGCAAGCCAATAGCTGGGGGTCAGGATTAAGAGGCCAGCATGCACTTTAATACAAGCTGCCTATAATTAATGGCATTATTAATAGCTTGACTGAAAAATTCATTAAAAAATCCATTAAAAATAAATACCCTTTTACAAAAGGCATTGCCTTGGGTAAGAAAAACAGAAAAAAAGATAAAGGAAAATTGATTGGTGGTTTTCAGTTCACAGAAAGACAGACCATAGTTCAAGCTGATTAAAATTGAACATTTTAGATTAAGCACCCTTGCCAAAATATTCTCTGTAGTTACCCAATATGAAAATATTATGAGATGTCACGTTTTACATTTTTTATATGTGAAGGTTTCAAGCATAAGACACATCCACCAGGCGCTCAGATGCGCACACGTGCATGTGCCTGTGCTCATACTTGCAGGTAACTTCTTTCCTGAGATATTTTTCCTCCCTCAGGAGGAGCAGGACTCCTCCTGCACCAGAGGTTAACTGTAAGCGATAAACTCTGAGACTCTACTGCAGAGAACGTTTTCAAATACTGCAGAGCTCCCCGCCAGCACGTATCTTCACCTTTCCTTTTCCAGGACTAATTGTTACATCTAAAGGGAAAAAAAAAGAAAAGGAAAAAAATAATCAAACGTTAAATGGGTGTCCTTTCGATGCAGGTGTGACTCTTCCGATTTCACTTCCCAGTGCTCATCAGTACTTTGAATGCACAAATCAGGGAAGAACAAAAACAGATAAAACTGATTCTCATTTATATTAAGGCCTCTTGACACCTTTCTGGTAGTGCAAAAAGACACTAGAGTGAGTAAAAGCATAATTTTCCCCATTTTAAACCCACCTTTACGCTGCCTGAGTACCGTACAGCAGACTCAGACTAAGTGAGGGACAGACCCAGAAGGGGCCTTGAACTTTGCTTCCAAATCCTCCTTCTCCGAAATGTATCTCATAAAGTTATGGATGAGACCACACAGCAGTAATCCTGCGTTATTTTTCTCACTGCCAGCACTGAAACCTGAAATCCCATACATAGTCTCAAGGCAGACACTGATTTATAACTTGATACGTGAAGAACATGCTTGGACACCAGCAGGCCATTTCTAAACCACCAGCTTCTCTGTCCTTCAATAACCACCAAGTTACCTACGCCAACAGAAAAATGTGGGAAGGATTAGACCAGACTTAGTGAACAAATAATGGCTGACAGTCACCAAAATGAGATGCTGGAGTAAAAAAGAAGCTCTGACAGAACAAACTCCTTATCCTCGAGAACCATACTTTGTTTAAAATGGCCAAATAATCACAAGGTACAGCAGGATCCCCTTTCCTTCTCCCTAAACAGGAGCCGGTTAAGGATGCAAAACCCAACTATTGCTGCTTCTGCCAACCTTGCTGATGCTCTCAGCATCCCTGCTCTGCAGCCAGCGTTACCTCTGCCAGCCGATAACGCAAGAAGTTCACTTTCCATCACTGTTATGCTGAAGATACAGAGGGTGACTCATGTGTTAGTGTCTCGGTTGCTGTTGCTATCTGTTGGACATCCAGTGTGGAGTATCAGTGAGCTCTCTCGCACTTCATCCCAGGAAGGCAGAAATATTACTCCTTGGCTCCGCATTCCTTCTTGGCTCCTTGTGTTGCCAGCTGTTATGTTTAATGGCCATCAAACTGTTTGTGCCTCCGAATTAAAAGTCTCCTGGAGGCTATGTTAGATCCCGCCTTTTCTCTTGAGAAACATAGCGATTCTGTGCTTAGATCGCCTTTGCGCTGTCTAATGAATATGGCTAAGTTGTTTTCGAGGCTGCAGCGGTGTTTTTTTGCCCTTAACTAGATGTAACAAGCAGTAAAAAATTCACTCCAGGACTAAACTTTCCCAGAAGATATTGTAACAGACAAATGTTGTAAGATCCTGTAACTGGTCTACTGTTTGTTGTCAAGTCACTCGGGTTCTTTGATCAATGCTGTTATTTTACACTATTAGGGAAATGTGAAAACAGCACGGAGTGAGGACTGGCAAAACACATGCCTCCCCCCTCACCTTAATTCTATTTTTAACATTATTAGATGCATTAGGTGGAACATCTCAAAATTGGATGCTCAGGACCTCAGGACACAGCCCTCACCTTCAAGCAAAAGAAAGCACAGAATGGGACACTTTCCCTGTTTTCACAGCTGTATGTTTGCCATGCAACTTTGCAGATTTGCAGTCATAAGGCTGTTTCATAAACTGTTCATTAAAAAAAAAAAAAGTGAGGAAACTTACCGAAATCTAAATGTGTCATAAGAATGAATATTTATTTGAAAAAGATCTGATTTGCAAAACAAGAAATATTCAAGTGAACTTTAAAGTGATCAACATTAAAGCTTTTAATTTTCAGTTTTCAATTTTCACTTCATAATTTCCAGTGAACTAAAATAGATTGCCTATTGTGATTTTTTTTATCCAAATATCTGAAAATGACCTATATTTTAGAATTTTCGTCTCTCGTTTTTAAACACAAAATGTTTCAATGGCCTTCCTGTCGATCATCTGCTATCACATTTGGTTTCCTTTAACATGGTAGTCTCTTGGGTCATTTAGAAAGAAAATTTAACCTGATTAGGAAATTTTCCTCTCTGCAATAGACCAGCACAAATCCTGTTCATTCACAGTAGATGTTGATCAAGCTGATTTTGCTTTAGTAACCTAAAGTCTTCTCGGTGAGGTACAACCACCTTCAGTGGTAGAAATCAGCCACCCCATGAAAGCCATGGCCACACCATGCAATTTTAGGGAAGAAAGAGAATATGGCAGTTGGCAGAAGTGCTAATTTAAAGCTACTTCTGTGTACTGAAACCTGGCAATCATTCTTCTATGCTTCTAAAAAATGATACTAGACATTTTCCAAATGTTAAAGAGGTGATAGTCTGCGTAAAAACTACCCTTCAGAAATTGTAAGCTCGTAGTTCACTACCAGCATATGAAGAAGAGTGTTTCCACTGAGACATGCCTATACTACTCTATGCTTCTCTGTCATCCTTCTGTGCTTCCAGGATCCTGCCACCTTTAAAACTAGGTGCCTCGGGTGCTTTTGCATGCTTGCTGCAGGTCTTCTGGATTTCTCCCATAATCTTTAATTGATTCTGTCAGCCTTACCTTAGAATTACCTTATGAAGGTGGCTATTCCTATCCACATGAGACTGGAAGGTGGGATGTAGGATGTACTAGAGACCTGAATCTAGAGACCAGGTAGAATAACCTGGCACCAAAGTGCTGAAGCATCTACCTACAGGCTTAAATATCATAATTTAGTTAGTAGTTATAATAAAAAAAATATTTTAACTCTCTGAAAGATGTGAGGTTCAGACAATGAAAAGGAGTGGGCAGAATTCCAGGTTTGGGTAGCTATCATATCCAGCATACCCCAGGTTGCGGGTGTCTTAAAAGTGATCCTCTCACCAAAGGTACCACTGAAATTAGCCTCATTGGCAAAGGGATACATCATGTACACAACCTAAGGTGAAGCATTTGCTTCACTGCTGTTAGGGCCTCAGGGCACAATACAATAAAAAGTGTGTAACCGTGAAAAGCGTTAGGTACCGGAAGAGATTACTACTGATAATATGGAAAACAAATAAAATCTTAGTTTTAGGACAGGATTTTAAAAGTTTTGAGGAGAAGCCATCTGACATGGTTAATCTCTATGGCAGCAGTCTGAACATGACGGCCAGGAAACTCTTTTCAGTTCTGTGTCCATAATCTGAGGTCTTGAAATTATGTCTTGAAGTAAGAGGGAGCAGCTTGATCTCCTTTGTTTATCACAAAGAAAGGACTTGATAAGGATCTGTGAGCTCATACAAAGGGAAATGGGACATGTTTCATCTACAACCAGGGAGAAGAGCAAAATAAAAATTATACCTAAGGGAGATTGTTACTGATAAAGACTACATAAGGTGGAACTTAGCAAAATGAAGCCAAGGGGTGGAGCACCTGTTAAACTGAGTTTTGGATGAAGTTTCACACCTTTACATCTCTTTTGTAGCCTGTTTTTGGCTAAGCCTGTCTCCAAAGCAGATATGAGAAAGGTCCCTCCAAACAAAGTGGTGCTCGTTTCTCTCTCTGATGCTGCAGAGAGGAAGTACAGCTGGCAGGAAGAAGCTGGAAAAAAGGGATCTGTTACAGGTCAGGTCCATGTCTGAGGAAGGAGTCAGGCTGTGGAGCTCAGCTACTCGTTTTATCCCTATAACACTCCTTAACTGCTTCACAAGATAGCTTCATCCCATGAGTTTACAGAGACCATGACCCAGACAAAAGGACGTTCTTGGTCCTTTATTACAGCAGAAATCACTGAAAGAAATTCTGCAGCCTGTACAGTGGACAGGACAGTGAAGAGCCTGACATGATGTCTTGTCTTTTCTGACTTTGGCATTTCCTAAAACCTGTTGTTTCACTTCTTATTCTCCCCGGTCAAGGTCTACTGTGTATAAACTACATCATCCTCATCCACAAAATGTCAGAATAGACTTCAGTCTGGCTGCTTTATGGGTGATTTTTTTTCAAAACTCAATATTATGTCCCAAATTAAATTTTTCATATTTTTAGAAGAAACAAGAAACATACTGACATAGTGCTCGTTTTGGCCCAAGCAGGAGCATTTAATTCTTCTTTTTCTGGTTAGTTTATGTTTGTATACCAAACATGTACATATATATGTATGTGTGTGTATGTTTTAAATCTAGAAATCAAATTGCCTCTCCAAAGCTACTTTTTTTGTTGCTTTGAAAAGGTCAAAATAAAATATACCTCCACTAAAATAATTCACGGAGTTACATGTGTATGCATAAAATACTTCACTTAACACCAAACTGGACTTCTTCAGAATCTTGATCACCAGGGAAAGTTCTAGCCACTATGGGCTGTCTATGCTCTTCCCTGGGTGGTATACCATCAGGATGCTCTCCACTTTAGCTAACTGTGCTATTCATGTCCTTTCCCTCATCACCAAAGATAATTGTCAGAATGATGCATTAAATTGTTTTAGTACTGGAAGCCAACATACTCTTTGTTCCCAGTTCCTCCTCCTCTAACGAGTACATTTTGTGTCCTGCCCTTACAGGGCACACCTAAGTTTTTGAGAAACACCACGCCAAGCACAAGCCCAAGTGCACATCAACTCCTTCTCCTGGAGGACTTAAAGCCTAGAGATTTAATGAGTAGGGTGGGGACTCTCACAACATTACCCACTGGCTAAATAATCCAGTTTCATTTTGCACACACAATTTGATACTTTTCCAGAGTCAGATAGCATCTCAAAGAGATTTCTTTTATCTTTAACCTTGTTAAAACAAGATGTCTGGGTGGTAATATTTCCGTTTGCTCTCAGCCCACAGACTCTGAACAATAATACACTTCACACGGGTTAATCAAACTGAGATAATAGTGTCATCATTGAGCCAAAATTCTGGAAATCACATAAATCAGCAGGAGGAACAGCAGTTCATTGAAACTTTTCCTTTGCCAATGCAACAGGTATAACTGCAGTATGTAACCATGAAGAGAATACAGGTAGGGTTTTCTTTCAGGGGAGTGGTTCTCAGATATTTTTATGACAACCAGCTTTTTCTCTCTGAATAAGGTACTATTCCCTTTTATCATATATGGTTACATTTATTAACCTGAACTTTAAAATTTCAAGTTTTAAAATTCCTGTTAAATGGTGCATTCACTGCTTCTGACTGGGAAATATTGCACAGCTGTATAGTTCTCCAGTTAAATGTTATTTCAGCTCCTCAGCTTCACTTGTTATCCTACTGCATCTCAAAAAGCTTCTTGTCAGCTCCTAAATACTCACTATTCAAGCCTTGACATTTACACTCTTCAAATATTTGCATACCGTTATTATGCTTCTGTTAACCATCTATGAGCAAAGCTATATTTATTCTACCCCTGTACCCATTCCTAATAAATCAACCTTTCCCAGCTTTGATCTCTTTGTTCTTCTTCCCAGAATAAATCTTGCATATTGTCAGCACTTTTTTATTTTGGTGATGCCAAGAATAAAAGCTTATCCCAGGTGAAGTTACCGGAACTGATGTAGAGGTGCTGTCATATTGCTTGCTTGAACTGTGATATGGCATCCTCCTGAATGCAGACTTTAGGATTATATCAGATTCCTTTACTTTTTTCAGCCTTCCAGCCCACTACCATTCTGGTTTACAAAACAGAGGGAGGTTCTGCACCGGGTAGTTGAAGACGAAGGTGCTCAGAGCTAGGACTGAATGCATGAATCTGGAGACCCTCATCACTCAGCTGGTGTTCCTACCTGTTCTGCTATTTCCATGTAGATAACAGCTCTGTAAATTCGGAAAACACAAAGTTTCTTTAATAAACAAAAAAGAATGCAAGGAAATAAAAAGTGCAAGGCTGCTTATGGAGGAAACAATTCATTAAACCTGCTAGTGCTAGTAGAAATGCCCTTCATGTTACGACATTACCTACCACTAGGAAATGGAAGTCATGTCAATGCCTTATTCTTCTTCTGTACAATATCTCTTGGACAAAACATCTTTCCACTTTACCGCTAGGTCTATGACATTTAAGGGTTCCTATACAGTTCTGCTACATTCATGACATTTATAATTAAAACAATAGAAATTTAACTATATGTAATATTATTTCCACAGCTAACAACATTTTTATTTTAAAATGAAGATTCCTCTCAGCCCAACTGCTTTGTAGTCTGCTCTGTTCAGGGCAACATCAGCAACTGAGACACATTAATGTAACTGCATGTGTGCTGTTCTGTATGCAAAAGATATCTATGAGTATTAACTAAATTTGCAAGATGAATTAGGATCAGTAATAAATGCTTTAGCAAAGAGGCTTTTGGGAATAAAAAATATATCTTCAGGCAAAATTCTCATAAACTAGACATCATATTTGATTTACAGTTTATAGTATTTGCTTCCCTGAGTCCAATATTCCCAGCTTCAGGGCTCCTGTTCTGTTTGTTGTGATTGACTGTATAGGGTAGGAGGGCAGTTCTATAGGCTAAAGTTAAGTCAATGCAATCATGAACTTAGGGAAATAAAGAACATGTTCAACTTCAGTTTATACAAGCCGGGTCACTAAGGCTGAAATCCCTTGGATTCACTCACTGGTAAGGAGCTTCCAGTTCTTAATATACAAATATCGTACTAACTATAATGGATTCAGTGGCAGAATCTAATCATCTGGTTAAAAGAGCAAGTCATGGCCATGTACACAGAGTGAGGAGGAAAAGGTGAATGTTTCTGGGATGCTCCCCTCCTGTTCCACCTAAAAATAGCAGTCTGTCTTGGGTTCAATGGCAGTTTTACCTTAGTAACAATTTTGACACCTCTCCTCAAATCCTTGTCCACCTCTGCTTTCATAGATTCATCATGTATGAGGCCAAGGAAGGACAATTATAACTCCCTTGTCTGACCTCCTGCATAGTAAGTTGATTATTGTGATGTCCTCTGTCCTTTGAGTCTTTAGATCACACTGTCCCATACCTTGGCTATTGAAGGATTGTCCCCAACAGGATTTTTAACTTTTCCTTTTTTTTTCAGTTTTAAATGACTTTATTAATGGAGCTTCTACTGGTGACAGGCTGTTTAAAAGTTACTTCAGGACTCTTTTTTCCCTTCTGATAGTCAACCTATATATTGCTTTGGTTAATTTCATTCCGTTGCTCATGGCAATGTCCACACCCTAAATGATTCTTCACCCTCCTTGGCATTTAAACTCTTCAAATGAGTGTAGGTAATTTTCCTGATTCTTTTTAGTCATTTCTTAGCCAAACTACATGGATATTAGTTTTTCAGATCTGTCCTTATGAGTGAATCTTCCCCAGACTCTTAATTATGTCTTAGCATTGCTCTTCACTGCCACACCAGAAGAGCTTCAGTTCTCTTCCTGCATTAACCCCTCCAGACCAAACAGATTGTAGGCAAAATCCCAATCTTGCCAACTCCATAAAAATTGCCACTGGCTTCACTAGATGTTGGATCAGGGCTTATAATATCTGGCCTTCCTTTTGGTGAATGGTCCAGGGCAACAAGTTAGCCGCTCTGTAGCTGTAATGCTATCTCCGCAAAACCATCTCGTTTTCTATGTCCTGACATAAGCACCTCACAACTATTTTGTAGACCAATTTTATTTATCTCTACTAATTTTGCCTTCCGAGTCTCACTTTCCACACAATCTTTATGTATGAATTGATATTTTTCTGGGTACTTTACCTTGAGTTTTTCAGGTTGAATTTTATTTTACACTTCTCGCCAGTGCACTCTGTGTGACCCTCCCTATTATTTCTCTTTCCCCTAAGGTGGCTTCTCCATACCTGGTATGGTCTCACTAAGACGGGTTTTCATTGTGCCCCTCAGTTTTAAATGAAGTGTCCTCATTTCAAAGAGATATCAAATGAATATATTTGGCAAATGCAATTATAGTGTGCTCTTTACAATAGCCTTCTTCCACAACATTAATGAGAACTTCCAACTTTTATTTTGCTACACGGTATAACCAAGCGGATCTCACCGGGACATCTATACAGTCCTCCACATTATTCAAAGAAGCTTTAGTTTTCATTAACTTCTTGCTGTGGATTTTCATTACACTCTCAGTCCATGAAATGGTGTTATTAGTCAAACCAGTATAAATTAATGTGTTGAACTAGATTTTGAATCTAACACTTCATAACTACATGTATTACACTGATATATAAAATACGTATATGGTCACATGAGTATATTTCTGTACCTAACCAGGCAAACATGGCATACATATCACTGCATATAAAAACAGATTATTTCCATCTTAGGAAATATACATATGTGCGTGTATGTGTGTGTAATGTTAAGCAGCTCTCTGTGTGTGGGTACATACACAAAGCAGGACAAAAAGTACAACTGTAAAAGAGCTAGTTGCCTGGAGAAAGTGTATAAGAATTTCAACCCTAGTCATTCAATGCAAAAAGAAGATTAAAAATCAAGCTGGCAAATTCAAAACCAGTGAAAAGGAGTATAATATATCATGGAGTTTATCTCAAAAAAAACCCCTCTTGAAGCTAAAAACTAAACTCATATAAAAAGGTACAGGTAGCTACTGGATACAATGTTGAGTATTGAAAGGTAAAATACTGATTGTGAACAGACTTTTGCAAGGATGGAAAATTACATCACTCAGGGCTTGAATGCTACCTCTGTAAAAATGAGAGCACAGGAGGGACACATGCGTGTCATGGCCAGTGCATCATAGAGGACTCAATTTAATTGCCTAAAAGTGTATAGAAACTGTCATTTGAAATTCCCTGGGGTATCCAAGACATTCTTAAGGGGCTGGTAAATACAGGACGAATGGAAACCCTGTACTCCTCTAGAGTGATAGAGTTCCTGCAATTCTAAGAGCATATTTAATGTACTGGAATATGCGTCCCCAGTGTACCCTTTGTTATTACACCATCATAAGGTAATCTAGTATCATCTCTGTTCCTTCTGATTGGTTTCTTTAGACCAATTTCCTTAAGAAACAAAGCTCTTGTGAAACCTCTACAGATGTGTATTAAACTCCAAACTTTTCTTTTGTACCTACCTGTCTGTCTGTGCATTTCCTAATTACCCTCGCAAGATAGAAATCCGTAAAAACAGACTTGACTGCCACTGCTCACCACTTTTTTTTTGTTGAGAAGGAGAAACTGTTGTAGAGGATTAGCTAATTTGTCCAAAATCAGAGAGGAAGCCTGTGGTGGAGCTTGAAACAGCTTGCAGGTCAAAAATGATTTTCTCTCCCTGTATGGACAGAGAGAAATTAAGTTAGAGGGAAGAAAAACTATGGTAAGGCAGTAAAATGAAGTTGAAATCAAACTTTAACCCTTGCTGCCTTCGTCTACTGAGACTGATTCTAAATATCACCAAACAAGGACCATTTGCCCGGCCTAAACAGAGCTGCATTTCTCCATGTTTTAATGAACATACAGAGAGTTGAGAGAATTGCAGGATGAAAAACAGTCTAACGTTGTCATACATGCAAGATGGATATGGCCAACTACGACAGCACATAAACTTCCCAATCAATCTTTGGTACTGCCTACACTTTGACACACTCCAGGGCAGGAAAACCCTGCACTCAAAATATTTAATCCTCTAAACCTCTGAAACAGGGTAACTACAAGCAGAGTTCCCATGGAAAAGGTCCATGACCAGTTCCACCTCCTGAGCCAGGACCAGAAAATTAGAGGACAGTTCTAAAGGAGCCACTTCTTAAGATTTAACAGTAGAGAAAACTTAGTTCTAGTGCCTGACAATGTTATTAAGTGTTTAATTTATCAGTATAGCTCTAGTCTTCTGGGTCTGGTCAGTTGTTTGTTTGGCTGTTTTTTCCTAAAGAGTAATTTCATTCATAACACCAATTTTGATTATGTATTTTTTTAATGGAATTATAATGGTCACAAATTCCCATTTTGTAAAAAAACCTCAAACATTACTGTATCAAAAATGTGTATTTCATCATTCTGAGCAAGTTTTCATTTGAAAATGGGCTTTATTTCATATAAAAAAGCAGACTTGAATTTAAATATTAAATTGTTTGCATTTGTGAAAATTGGATTGTTTTGATTTGGTTTGTTTGACTGCTGGCCTATTTTTTTCTGTTGAGTTTTGTGAAAAAATAGAGACAGTTTGTTCCCTAAGGAGATAAGAGCCCCTCCTTCCTCAAATACTTTCTATGAATTGCTTTTAAGACACCTCCACACATAAAAAAATACCATTGAAAGGTAACTAAATATGACCATCTTTAGTTTAAATGAAGGGGGAATTTAAGAACAGAGATTTGAAGGTGGGATTTTGAGAATCACTTACGTGGCTCGGGAGCAGAAGCCTTATGTAAAGACATGTTGGTTTATGTACCAAAGTACCTTGCCCAAAGTTACCAGTGAAATATTAGGAAGACCCCTGTGCACATGTAGCTTTATATTTTCTCTATCATTTGTCTGACCTACTGTGTCCTAATGTTCCTTTGTTCTCATTTAGGGAAATTCCAGTTTATTTAATGTTTCTGCATAATCTGGTTGCCATCCACTGCAAACGCATCACAGGCCAGAGACTCCATCCACCTGACCTGGCATTTACTCCAGCCCACAGATTCTTAGTGCAATCCGTCAAGGACATTTGGCATTGCTCTGCCTTGCCAAATCCACCTCAGGGTTAAGCTTCATATGTTCCCTTTTGCATCAGTTCCTTTAAAGATGGTACTTTCTTTAATGAGCTGTCAGAGCTAAGCATTTCTCTGTAGTTAAATGGTACTACAGTTGCCTTGAATTTATTCGTGCTAATAATTACTGAACGGCTAGTCACACCCCAACACTGTCCCCATCTGCAAGCTGAGAGTTAATGAAAGNAGTGAGCTATTTTTGTATGTCCTGACTTCTCCACTTTGTTTTCCCTTTTCTTTAATATTAAACCTGCTACAATAAATTCTTTCTTGAGTAAACCAGTGGGTTCAACAAGCTGATATTTTCCAGTCAACTACTTCCAAATATTTTGTTCAAAAATTTCACAACCCCTCTGCTTTATCATTGCCCTGCTATGCTAATGCCTTACTCCCCTGCAATCATGAGACAGGGTCAGTACTCAGTTTTTCCCAGTATAGACACAAAGCCCATGGGAATGTGCACATGTTCGACTTCTTGCAGCCTTTTAAGCTGCAAGTGGCACCATTAACCCCAATAAGACAGTTCACAGGCATGTGCCACAGCGCCCACTGCTTCAGGCCTTGGTTCCCAGCACGAATCCTGCTGACACAACAGAAAAATTTTGCTGATAACTACAACAGGAGCCAAGACCAAATGTGACTTCTTCTCCCCTGAAGTTTGTGGTGTACTTACTGGGTGATTAGCTGGAGCTCACTGCTTCACTCAATAATCCACCGTGAGAATGAGAGCAACCTCCCGAGGGCCAGTCAACCTGCTCCCTTATATACCTGTTTCTTCTGTGACTCTAGAGAACAAATAGCTTAGATTGGATATTTGACTTCTGGCTAGCTAACGCTGGAAGGATTAATCCCACATTACTTCTTTATTCTGGTTTGAGTCTGAACTCAAGCTTGGAGATGCCAAGGGAGCTCTTCCACTGACACCCACAGGCTTTACCTTGCATCTTTCCACCACAGCCACGATTAAAACAAAAGATCAATGCTCAAAACCCTTCTTTGTTTGCCACTGTCACTTTGGATGCAGCTTTCCTCCTATAAGAAGAGGAAATGCCAAAAGTGTCACAGTAAATGTAATTACCATGGTCTGGTAAATGTTTGGGGCTTGGGCTTTTTTGTTTGTTTGTTTTCTTCTTTGACAAGCAGCGCGCAGCTTTCACATCTATTTTTCCAGCGAATAGGTTTACACGTTAATAAAATCATGAGTGAGAAGACCCCATAAAAAGGAGATGATCTGACAATAAAGCAGAAGTTAAGGGACACCAAACTCTCCCTGTCTCACACACACAGAGGCACACACGGCGTCCCATCTGCTTGGTCCCGATAACTCATTTGCACGGGGCACGACGAATGGCTCGGTTTTGAGCAGTCGGAATCAGCTGCAGCACACGTGCCTCTTGCTCTCTAATTCTTTATTGTTATTCCATGAACTCCGGTGGCCCCAAGCAGCGGGAGGCAGGGACACATGTAACAGCTCTCACCCTCTGGCCCAGATACCAACCCCCCTTTTTTATTCTTTTTTTTTTTTTTTTTGTTAGGCTACAAACACTTCCCAGGACTCTCATTCACTACCACAGAGCTGTTCTGAGCATTCGACAGACACTCGCATGGAGCTTGTTTTCTGTCCCTTTTAGCAATGCCCCTGCTCAGGAGGAAAAAACATTCACAGGCCATCCAGGCTTTCAATGAATAAACCTTTAGGAAAGCACCACCAGAAAAAAACACACCCAAAAGTCTAGCAAATCCATCTTTGTATAAGAGATGCAGCAACAGGGAGCCAAGCAGGCATTTTTTCCCAAGTAACAAGGAGGAACTGCCTACACTTGGCTTATCTGTGCTGTGATTTGCATATATAACTCTCCGTGAAGAAGAGGTATCCGCTCTCTTTGACCTTAGTAAATCAAAAGCAGACAGGTCACAACTTTAACTTATTTCTTTGGATACCAATCCGCCAACATACAGAATTGTATAAAACACATGCATAATACATAATACAGATCTGGTGCAGACCATCTGACTTGTTTTAACCCCCCTGGTTCTGTATTTTAATGGTACTGAATTTAGACCTGTCATTTCGGGTTCTTTTCGTGTCTGTTGAATATATTTGGCCAGAGTTTGTTCTTTGCATTTCCAATGAGGTCAGTAAGTAACTCGGTGTTTACACAGATGTTTTACAGAGTAGAATCTGTCATTAATATTTAAATTGCATATGTGTGTCTGCCTCAGTGTGTATATATTTATATCTAGATAGGTATAGATATATAGAGGTACATAGATGTTTATATATCTATATGCACATGAAGACATACACAGGTAAAGGTATATGTATAAGATTTGGGCTAGCTGGGAAGGCATCCTTCTTCCTATCACGTATGGTTACTATTATTTACTATAAATCAGTATATAGTGTTACGATTCTGCGTCTGTTGAGATAGGTGTAAATATCCTTAAGCAGCTTCAGACTTCTGAGTAAGCAGAGAAGAGAGCTGGTTTGGGGTGTCAGCATTAGGAGTCTGCCTGATGTCAAGTACAGTCTTGCAGCAAGTGAATTTCATCATATTTTAAAAATTATTTTTACCCTCTTTGCCAAATCTGCAAACAGATCCACCTGGAGCACAACTTAATCCAGCGCAGATCAGCAGTCAGGCTGCTTTTCAGAACAGGCTTTCTGCAACAGGAATGACCTGAAGATGAAGGACCAACGGTGTGACTACATCATACTTTGCCTTTGCAACATGAACTCTTTGGAAAGCCCGAAAGAAAAAAAAAAAAAAAACAAGAAACAAACATCTCTATAAAACAAATTGTTCGGGTTTTGCCCCTTCATTCTGGGATGGCCGTGGAATCTTCAGTCCCCATCGCAGATATTTCAGGAAAATTGAAAATATGAGAGAGGTAGAGTCACACCACATCCCTGTGAAATGTAGTTACCCCTAATTTTACTAGATTAAGAGGTTAAAATAAAACATTTTAACCTCATATTTTCACAGAAAAGATGTTCTGAAGAGAGAGATGTATATCAGGACTACATCTGTGCCAGTGGATAAGTGAGAATCTGATTTTACCTGACATGGCTAGATTGCATTCATGCAGCTAAACTGCTCTTACCCCTTTCCCTCTCACTCCTCCTCATTCCTTCCCCCCAAAAGACCCCACGGGAGAGTGTTATACATCTTGGCTATATAGTCTCTGGCCCATGCAGTCCCACAATGACCTGTATCAAGAAAGACTGCAAAGGTAAATCACACCTGATGCTTCAAAGGGAAGTACACTGCTAACAAACCAATTAAATCAGTTAAATAAGTAGCTAATACCTCAACTGTATTTTTTATAAAATTGTGCTACAGCAAGTGCTTCATCATCCAAACAGGAGGGAAAGGGTCTGTTCTCACTTTTATCTTGTTAACTCAGCAGTGTGGAGGGAAAAAGAGGTTTAACCCTGGGTTTAGAACATTTACAGCACAAAAATCTTTGCTCCAGTCCTTGCTTCCAGCATTGTTTCCCTGTTACATGAAATAACTATTTAATGCAAAATAAAGAGTCCTTTGAACAAGGACCGGGGCCCACACCCACCTCATGTGAGTGCAAACCACTGAACTCATGAGTCACGTTGCTTCTTGATCTCTCCTTCTCAGGGAACAGTTCGTACTTCTCTGCACGGAAGCCTGCTTCAAGAGAATGGGTGAAGAATCACCCCACCACCACGTGGCTGATAAGCAGGGAGTTCAGGATACTCCTGGAAAGCATTAGCTTGACATTTTCTCAAGATGAAGTGGAGCCAAACCCCTTTCCAGACAGAAACTGTTGCTGTTTGGAACAGGAGGAGGATGGAGGAGGAGAAAGCCAACAGAATTCTGGGCAGCATCAAAGGAATCGTGGCCATCAGGTGAAAGGAGGTGATTCACCCCATCTACTCTGCTCTTGTGAGACCCCCTCCTTCAGTGCTGCATCCAGCTCTGGGGCCCCCAACATAAGAAGGACATGGACCTGTTGGAGAGAGTCCAGAGGAGGTCCACAAAGATGATCAGAGGGCTGGAGCATCTCCCCTGTGAAGACAGGCTGAAAGAGTTGGGATTGTTCAGCCTGGAGAAGAGAAGGCTCTGGCAAGATTTTATAGAAGCCTTCCAGTTCCTGAAGAGGGCCTACAGGAAAGATGGGGAAGGACATTTTATGAAGGAGTGTAGTGATAGGACGATGGGTAATGATTCTAAACTGAAAGAGAGGAGAGTCTCCCAAGTCACAGGCGACAGGACTAGAGGAAATGGCCTCAAGTTACGCCAGGAGAGGTTCAGACTGGATATTAGGAAAAATTTTTTCACCGAAAGGGTTATCAGACATTGGAATGGGCTGCCCAGGGAGGTGGTGGAGGCACCATCACTGGAGGTGTTCAAAAGACGGGTTGATGTGGTGCTGGGAGATATGGTTTAGTGATGGTGTTGCTTTTTTTTTGTTGTGTGAGTGTTTATTTTTGTCAGAATTAGGTTGATGGTTGGACAAGATGATCTTTAACGTCCCTTCCAACCTAAAAGATTCTGTAATTCTGTGATTCTGAGATTTAGATTAGACATTAGGAAGAAATTCTTCACTGTGAGGATGGTGAGACCCTGGCCTAGGTTGCCCAGAGAAGCTGTGGCTGCCCCATCCCTGGAGGTGTTCAAGATCAGGTTGGAGAGGGCTTTGAGCAACCTGGCCTAGTGGGAGGTGTCCCTGCCCAGGGCAGGGGGGTTGGAATAAGATGGTCTTCAAGGTCCCTTCCAACCCAAACCATTCTTTGATTCTATGCCAAGTGGCCACAACTCCAACAGATCTGGGTATATACATGTGAAGACTGTAGGTGTGTATAGAAATTTAATGCAGGCCCAGTACAGCAAAATTTTCCACTCTCTCCTCACTCCAAGGGAGCCTGGCTACATCCAGACAGTCTGTGACAAATCCTGAAAAGTGCCAGGGCATTCACCAACATAGTACTAAACAACACAGACCAAAAAGATACCATGAGCTGTTCTAGCAGCTAAACAGTCTGGAGAACCACAACTCCATGCTTGAACCTCTGCTCTGTCCTGTTTTATTTCCTGGTGCAGAAGTAGCCTTGGTGCCTTTATGCTTCAGCAGAATCCTTAAAAATAAATAAACAGTCTGCTATTTCCATCCTTCAGCACTACCATGAAGCTTTAACAAGCCTAATACGGGTGGATGATGCTGAATTGATTGCTGAACTCACACTGATGGTTGCCTAGGTGCACATGGCCTCATGACCTAATTCTGCTTGTGATTTGCAAGCAGAATGTACTTCTAGCTACTAATACATATACTGGCTGCTTGGAGAAAGACTGATTTCCCTAAGCTGAAACCAACCAGGAGTAAAACTGATCGGGAGAGAGAAATGGAAACTCTCCCAGAAAAGAGGGATCTTCTGGCATTTCTTCATGTTATTTATTAAACATGCCACAAAATCAAGCATTCTCAAAGTCACAAAAATACAGCTTGTTCAGGGGAAAATAATAAACGAACCCTGGTTTAAAAGCAAGAGAAGAATGGTTATCTTAAATATTTAAAGACAAGACACAAGATGGAGTAAATGGAGATGTGGGAAAACTCTTAGTGGGGAGGGCAAACAAGCAGATGGGGAATTGCTTGTATCAATACAGTATCTATGGCCAACAGGCCTAAAAACAACCGTAATTATTTAAACTTATCCAGGACAAAATAAATAACTGAATCAATGAAAGCCTTTGCTAAAGAAGTTGCTAAAATGTGAACGTTACCTACGTAAAGATAGGGAGAGAGCATAACTCGGCAAATTTGCCATGGCTACAAGAGTCCACAGCACACCTTCATCTTCAACTGGATGTTCAGTTTTGATCCCTGTCTCAGGGGAAGAGAACAGAAAGGGTATAAATGGAGCAAATAAATATGACTACAAGTTAAAAAAGTATAAAATTTGGTGTATAAATAAGGGGGGTAAATCACATGTTTATATTTATATTTTGCTTTTGAAGAAAATAAATTTGAATTTGGTTTTCCAGTGGGTTTTAAAGGCAAAACTGTTTAATTAGCAAAAGAAACTATTTCATATGTAATTAATCTATGGCATTTGATATCACATTCTATTACTGCAGCAAAATGCCTAACAATATCTTAACATATGTTAGGATAAGATTAAGTTATTGTGTTAAATAGAAATGGAAAAACTATTGAGATGCATGTTGCAGTCTAATTTCAGTCACATGAACACTGCTTAGTGTTTGCATTTATAACACTGTTTAAATTTGTATTTATAATAATCCCAACAGTTGTAATCAGTTTTACTCACCAGTAATTAGATTACTAGGATGAGTTCTTAATATTTACCTGGATATTACAATCCTATTTTTCTTTTTCTTCTTTTTTTTTTTTTTCCCAAGTGTTTGTTGTCTTAAATTTGTACACAACTCTTTTTGGGTTTGGCTTGCATGTCTTATTTTAAAAATGTCCCTTACATGTTGTTCAGTATGACATGAGATAATCTCTGCAAAGTGCTGTGTGATGGTGTCCAAGCTAGACCTTCTGTGGCATCTCCTTCATTAAAGGCCCTTACAAACAGGTTAGAAGATCATCTCACAGAAACAACAGAGGTAGAGCTCATCCTGCCCTAAGGCTGGGGCATGGAAGAGGTGACCTTCTGAGGTCCCTTCCAGCCTTACAAGTCTCTGTTTCATTATTCTGATACAGCAAATTGCTGTACTCCATTAAAATGAATACACTAATATAACACATATTTATGGAGGTCCCAGGAGAGCTCATTAGAGTGAAGTGAGATTGTGTTTTAAACCTTTTTTTTTTTTTTTACCTGTAGAAACAAACCAAAAAGTAACATGTAACGAAGAGGCAGAAACACACAGATAAACAAATACCCCATACTTATTGAAATTAAATCACCTTACAATTGTCCGCTTTGGGATCTCCTTCTGAAGCACCTTACTCTGGCTACTGTCAGTCTGGCCATTGGAGAAGATATATCTGATGTGGTTGAGCAATATATGTTCTTTTTTACTGAGTTTAGAGTTTTACTTCTACAGCTCAGGGTTCATTCTGAGTAGGATTTGGTAGGATCTGATTCCAAAAACCTTATGTGCGCTTTGTAGTTTGAACTACCTGTTAAGCTGCATGTGAGCCAAACCAGGGTATCACATTCAGAGTAGTTACTATGCTTATAAAGGCTTGTGCAAAGCAGTAGCAGAACTGACCTTTGGGCATCTGTGGAGAAGTGGGGAGAGATGGAGTTGAGCATGGGGGTAGGAAAGTAAGTGGAGGGAGGGTGTGAGTCCACCACAAAATATGCAGACTGGGGAAATTAAAAATAGTGATGTTCTAGTATAATATCACAATTAGAAGGCAAAAATAGAAATGCTCTATTATATTCACTGTGTGGTTTTAGTCTCGGCAGGAGGCTGAAATGAGCTTCTTCACTGTAAGAGCTGACTGAGTTTAGTTACAAGCGCCCTTTGCACTTTAAAGTCCATCATATTTTATAAACTTTTATTTTTCCCCAAGACACTGATAAAGCTTATAGAGAGCACATCTCCAGCACTGCTAGCTGTATAGCTAGTAGCTAGATAAAAACACATAGATTAGGGAATGTGGGTCAAAAACATAGCAAACAGTCCAGACTGACTGGACATGCACTGAGGAAGGCTCATTGCTGTAGGCAGTCACTGGTAAGAGGTTACTAGGGGAAGAAATATGAATTGATCATTTCTGGATTTGTCAGTTTGCAGCCAAATTTGTAGGGAAAGAACAGTGTCTCTTCATTCCTGGAAAAGAGAAATTGTATGTGAAAACTTTGGGTGAAGGTAATAAAAAATACTTAAAAGTTGCTGTTTAATTTAAAACTTCATACGTATGTATACATATACGTACAGGCTTGTTTGATTTCTCAAACCAAGCTCAGATCAACTAGCTGTTACCAAGTGTAGGCAATGCTAATTGGATTCAATCTTTTGCAGCTAATGGGACTCTTCACGACACTAAGCTTCTCACCAACAGGTAGGATCGTATCTTCCAGCAGCCCCAGGCATGGCTAACCAGTAATAAGATACCTACTTTCTCCCCATATTTTTATACATTCAAATGAATAAATATTTAAATTACAAAATCCAGAGTGGCTTTTCCCTTAACTGCTAGCAGTTATTTTTCCAGCATTCAGTTTTCTCCCCTCCGCCCCCCCCTGTTTTATTTTTTCCCAGTGTTCTATAATTTAAATGTGATATTATGAGCAGACCTGCTTCTCTTCTCTTAGTGGTATCTTGCAGGTGATCTATAGGGCTTTGGGAATGAAAGAATAATTCTGGAAGATTTGTGAAGGTAACATAGAAGATTTCACCTTCCGCTGGTAGGCTTGTTTTCACTGCACAGGGATTGCCTGAACACCACAGAAATTTTAGGAGCCCACAGACTTAAAATGGAAATGCTGAAATCTTTCTTTTCAGATCCATGTTTGGCTATGGATGTTGCAGAGGTCCTTTGTCATCATGGAAGCACAAGTTTTAAAGTAGCTTGCTCTTGAATTCTTATACCCTCATGGGCCATTGTCTTTAAACACCAAGTGAGCATTTCCAATAGCAGCTCTAAAATATTCTTTCAACCATGCTTCA
Source organism: Tringa tobata (assembly GCA_033628505.1). Lineage (NCBI taxonomy): Eukaryota > Metazoa > Chordata > Aves > Charadriiformes > Scolopacidae > Tringa > Tringa tobata. Next base: position 433,067 of record JAHREE010000422.1, on the reverse strand, counting down.
CCCCTCCTGCTTCAGACCTTACAGCTGCTCCACCCCAACCCCAGAGATCATCTGCCACCAGGAGATGCAAACCTTTCAATCCCAGAGCTCTTCTTCACCCAACACTTTGGCATCACGTGAACATTTCAGGTACAAAGCCTCAGCACTCCCTGGCCTCTCATTTCTTCCCACACATTCTATTCCCTGTACCGCATCATCATAGAATCATAGAATACCAAGCTGGAAGGGACCTCAAGGACCATCTCAAGAATCAGCAACAGTTGGGACACAGTACCCAGAGAGTTTCAAACCATGTAGGATATTAGATGACACATGGAGATTAAAACTGGAAAATGATCCAGACTGAAGTGGTTAAAATTTAACATATCTAGCTAAAGATGAAAGCAAAACCAACAAGATCCCAGAACCATGATCTCTTAGACAAGGTGGAGATCTTGGCTCTGCAACGGCATCACCCAAGAACCAGTATAATTTATTTTCCTGGGGCAGAGGAGTCTCTGCAACTGAGCAAACCTTAAAATTATTCCTGATCTGAACCTCAGTTAACTTTCACTGTGCCTTCATTCCTTGTCCCATTGCCTGAGAACTGGACACAAACCCAGCTCTCAGCTGCCAAAGCAGCTTTGACTTCACCCTTTGATTAAAATATTGCTTCCCCAGTGGCAATGCCTTTGTGAATGGTACATCCAGTACTTGGTGGGAAGGAAAGGAGAACATCTTGGGGAAAATCTGGGTAAAAGGGGTCTGAGTCAGATGTCCACAGCGCACATGTGGTGGAGTTGGGTTTCACATCATGAAAAGAATGTAGAGCCCTAACAACTGCATTCATTTTGATGTGACAAAACTTTGAGAGGGATCCTGGTAGCAAAGAAATGACTTGGCTGGAAAGCTAGCAGACATCAATTATGAATTTCCTCGGTCACACATATCTCCTACTAATTAACCGCTACCCATTTTAATACACTGGAGAGGACAACGGTTCTTTTGGGAAGCAATCCTAACTGCTTGCGCAGATAGCGACCTGAAATCCTCAGCTATGTCACTAATCCATCATGAGGACCTCATCCGTGAGGATGAGGAGAAACTGGAGAGGGAAAAATCGGAAAGCTTTTCTCTGTGTTTTCAGACCACTTGTGTTATTTCACAGAGGGACTTCTGATTTCCATTGGTGTAAAGGCATGCAAGAACAAAGCCTGTGAGATTTATTCCATCTCATTACAAGCACAATTAGATACCTCTCTCATATTACCTTGTATTTTCCATGGTCGTGGACCATTCTAGGCAGTTTATGCCATTCATACAGTACAATTAGAAATATATCATTTGAATAATGGAGAGTCAAATTTACCTTTTAAGCATTTCCCATCATTTTGGAATAAGAATTCATGAGCATTATAATTTCTCTTGGTAATATTATTCAGAACCTATTTTTGTTTTCTTATCAAAGCTATTTAAAATCATGAACTTCACTGTGTGATAATTTACTTCATAACACTTTTATTTCTCCTTTAAGGTTTTTATTATTAATGAGAACGTATTTTTTTTTATAGCACAGAATGCTGATACCTTTACTTATAAAGACAGTGGGAAAGTGTCATTTGATCATCTAATGACCTCTGGTGGATGAATCTAATTGATTCACAAACACATAATGTTTCACACTGGTTTTAACTTGTATTGATTGTATTACTGCCAGGCTGTGCACAGACAGCTTCTCCACACTGCAAAAATATTCAGACTTTAAAAGTAGTCCTATCCCAAACCAGGAAGAAAAGGCACATGTCTCAAAGTGTCTTAGAAGCTGAAATCAATAAAAAAAAAACCAAAACCCTCTAATAATAAGTACTTATCAGGTCTAACTTTGTTCAGTTTTTCTCCTGTGATCCCAAAGGCTCTTTCCCTTCTGCATTTGGTAGAGTACACACAAAAGACAGATACCTGGCCTATTTTGTTCATTCTCTTTTCCTCCTATGCATACCTCTCTAACTGTATTTTTACACTACACACTGAGAATCTGATTGCCTGCCCAGTATCCTCTGCTAGAAACATTTTAAATACCTGCATTTGAAAAACAGAGTGAGTTAAATTAAAGTATGCTTTTCCTGCAGACTGTGGTTGCTCTCTAGTTCCCCTGCAAGGCGGAAACTTCCAAAGCAAAGGGAAGGGTAGCTCAGGGATGTTAAATCTTCACATGAAATGTTTTTAGAAGATGAGATAGATGGATAAGCAGTGAAATAGTTAAATGAACAAGCCTTAGCCTGCAGATAGCCATGTAGAATAAGACCCTCTTTATGAGACATGCACTTGAACTCAGGTTTTAGAAACTAAACATTAGTGAGCATTAATGCCCTGCTGAGGTGGTGTCTTCAGGTCCTTTCACAGGAGTTTTCTATCTCTGATTTGAGGGGAAACATGATATGATCTCCCTTAAACCAGTGTAAATCTAGAGGAAAGCCAGTGTGGATTTACCCCAGTGTAATGGGGATCACCATCTGGCCCACGGTTCTGCAGTTACTTGAGGGAGAGCAGGTTAGCAGTGCATAGTGGTTACACTGTGGGGTAATAAGGAAACCTGTGGGAGATACCCTTGCAAAACTGTACTACAGAATGTGTGAACACTACTCAGCAGGAAAGAAATTAATGAAAAAAAAATAGTAAAGTGAGAAGAAATCCTTTCCAGTTAGACTTTGCTAAATATTTGAGGAGATTGTAGAAGATTTTTGATCCTCTCAGCTATTCTTATGTATACCTAAAAAGTAGTGCTATACAGACTAAACAATAAAAAAGAAAAAAAAAAACAACAAAAAAGAAAAACTGTACTCCTGCTTTGTATTTATAGCAAGATTCCTTTATTTCATTCAGTCTGTATGAGAGTTCCTTGAAAAGGCTATAAAAATACATCACCAACTTTAATGTGTTTTTATTTTTAACTGTGAAATCACGTAAAGTAAGACTGCAACCAGCTCCTCCAGTAGTCATGTTTTATTAATCTTTCTTCCATTCTCTGTTTCTACCAAGTACATTTTGTTACCTGGATGTGGGTTATGCTTCCAAAGGGTGTTGTTAAGGTACAAATACTGATAGACGCTGTCTGTTTGCTGCTGGTGGCGTAACCCAGAGGGTAACAGCACAGATGGAACAGCTTCTCTATCTTCTGGAGAGGTTCCTCAATGCAGAGACCTTTTTGTCAAGGGCTCCACATAGGGCAATATCCCAAACTCCTACAACACGGCCTAAATAGTGGGTGCCTGTTCTTCTAGCTCTGTCATTAAAAGTCTCAGAGGCCATTTCCACCTCTCTGTAATTCCCAGCACAAACCTTGAGTTACCAGACCAAACTGCAATGGCAATGGAGGTTTTTATTCTGCCTGTGCTTCACTTTCCCCCCGTGCTCTGTATTTGCTATAGCTGTTCTACAAACTGAGATTCATTCTAGCTATATCGGTCTCAAAATAGACGGACATCCTGAACAGAGCAAATCTTTCCCTCATCTAAATTACTCGTCTCTGTTCCTTGTTTTTATTCCTGCACGCAACCCTGGCACCAGCATAAGACTCTCTTGGACAGAAAAGAAAATCCTTTAACAATTCCACCAACCTAGAAGCCTCGCTGGGGAAGAAACGGGAAACCTCTTCCCCTTCACTCTCGCTACCAGCAGCTGAATCAATGGAGGTCATTATATTCCTTGCCCAAGAAGTCAAGGGGTCAGGAAAGAGCAGCTTTGTTGAGGAGTTGCTCCAGCCCGATATTATGGATTCGAACAATGAAAACAGAGACGAATTGTCAGAAGCCATGTGAGATTATTTAAGGCAAGATAAAGTCATTTTAATCGTTGCTATTGCAAGTGGGCTTTGGATCATGAAGGGCACCCCCCTAGTCAGATCTCTGGATAGGATTAGTGCACTGAGTGGGGCAGGAGGAGAGAGCAGAAGCCATGCTAAAACAGAGCTGCCAGAGCTCTGGGCCATGAAAATTCACCTCTAAGAGTGTAGATGGATCACCAGGCAACACCCTTTGGGTTCCCCAAAAAGTCCCCTCATATCAAAGGGCAAGACTTATGAGTAAAAATTGGCTTAAGATGAGGTTTCACTGACTCCAGAAAAATTCTAACTTGTCCTGGGGAAATGTTGATCCCTTAGGCTGGGACAGCCACTCTTGGGGCATCAGGGGAGGAAGCTGTGGTTCCTTTTGTTCCTTTATTTACTTGACTTACTTTCCCAGGCTGAGGCATCAGGTACTCCACCAGCAAGCTCCTCTCAGATGTCCATCTCTGTCCTGGCACCGCTCCTGG
>JAHREE010000422.1:385992-419043 GCA_033628505.1 Tringa tobata | reverse complement strand
GGTCCTTTGCCCTAGTGCACATGGCTCAGAGGAATCGATATGAACAACAACTTTGAGTTCTTAATCTTTCTTTCTTTTGATGTCCACAAGTCAGGAGTAAATGTAGGTCTCACTGGGAACAGTAATGTCCTTCTATTCACAAAGAATCAAAACATTAGCGGAGACATTTTGCTTTCTTGTATTATTAGCTAACCCATGACTGTCATTTTTGGAAACTTTCAGTCATGCAATTAAAATATTAGCTAGATTTTTTCCCCCTTTCTTTATAAATCACTTAAAGAGCATCCCATTCTTCTTTCTAACAAGCTAACTGAAATTTTCATTACAGAAAAAAAACAGATTTTCTGTTTATGTAGGTCATGTTGAGATTGAAGTTTAGACAGGTAAATACTGTTTTTTCCCCAAATGTGGATAAAAAACCAATCACAGATAGTGATCAGGGTGTTCTGATGGAATTTACTGATGCCGTTGCCAATCCCATGTACCACACACAGCTCTATGTGCAGTTGCAGCACACAAAGACTGTTCTCTTTCTGGGGAGGGTGGAGGGGGCGTGGGTGGGGGAAAAGAAAGCAATTACACAATTTTGGGACCTGCTCATCTTGGAAGATGGCAATGGATGATTTCCATGATAGGACAGACCAGGGTTACCCTTCTTACCTTCTCACCAATCATTCATTCCTGATTCCTGGATGGGTGAAGTAGTTTTCTGGACTTTGGGATTAATCCCATCAGACACATTGTACTGGAAGAGTTCTGTTGGCACCATCATATCCCAACCCTGGAGAACAGATCTCCTTTATTTTTGGATTAAACAGGACAGCAGGAAAGAGAGAAGATGAAGCAGTGCAAGTTCATGTAGAATTTCTTCTTTTCATATATGCGTAAATAAAAATAACACATGGCAAGGGGCAGATGCATTCTCCTGAATGGGACATTAAGAAATGATGGCCTGTCAAAGAAGTTTCAAAGCACAAAATGTCTTATTTATGGGTCAAATGTTCTTTTGTAAGTTGTGTCAGCCATTGTACTAAACCATGGATTTGCTTTCTTGCCTTGACCTTTACCTTAGCTGTATTTGTTGGACAGGTATGAAGAGCCTTACTGTAAGTTTACAGAAATGACTAAGCATATTTGTGGTTTCCTTCAGAGAGGAATTATTGAAAAATAAGCAAACTGTGTATTTAAAATGTGGCCATCTCTCCAAGCTGAGTTTCTGACATTATATTACCTGCTCTATGCTGCTGTACAGCAGAGCTCATTGCCTTTCAAAGATGGAATCACTTTGGCTTCTGCTCTATCTGTGGTTGGACTTATTTGGTGGCTTCAGATACATAAGTTACTATAACAGTTGCTTCAAAAAGCAACCATTATCCCATAAACTCTGTTTCTTAAGCTCCCTGCCCTTCCCCATCTGATCCCTGACATTTTCAGCATGCTGTTTCACCCTATTCAGGTAACTTAATTTTGTCTGGTGTTCACTGCTCAGTGTCTAAGCAGCCAAAAGAGGTACCAGAGCCATGTGCTTGCAGCTTAGATGGACAACCTTATTTCCTAATGCTCAATGAATGGTTAAAGGGAATATCCTAAAGTCTGGCTATGTAATGCAGAAGCATGTAAGAGAAACCAACTTAGTTTGTTATTCACTTCAGAAAGAGAAAAGGGTTAATTTCATGCAATAATTCATTTGGATCTAGTTAACATGTCCCTGTATGAATCATTGCACTGCTCTATTAAACAGCTGCTTCAGAGGTGACTGAATTGCACTGACGGATGACTTGATATTTTAATATATTGGGTAAAAAAGCTTTCCATTTCTTTTAGCATGAAAGATGAGATAGTAAAGTGGTATATTCTCTACTCTTTCACTCGGGAAACTGGTTCAGAGAGGAGCATGTAGGTGAATCAAATATTTCTAACATTGTTTGAGAACATGTCTCCAATTGATTTAAAAAACCTCTCTAGGGTAGTTTCTTAAATTAAACTTAATGATAGCATGCATCAGTTAAGATCTATTAGATCCAGGAGACACGATAACATTTATTAAAATGATGGGTTTCATGCTTGCACTGTTTATAAAGTTTAAACATAATTTTTCCAATTAACCTGCCCCCTTCTTAGCAACGCAGAAGCATTTAATAACAAAGATAATGAGATGTTCCTTTGAAGTAGTCACAGGAATGTTCACATCAGTTATTTTGACATGTAAATAGCACCTCCTGTTCCTCTTCATTCCCTGTGTGACCCGTAGCCATGCTGTCTGGGGCTGTGGAGTTGTCATATCCACTGATTGAACCCCATTGGGTGGCAGAGCCATGAGAAGAGACATGAAAAGATTTCAGACAGTGCTTTTGCCTCCTCGTTTACTGGGAAGACTCCACCACTCGTTCGTATTACCAGAGTTATGTTGGCAAAGGATTTAATGTGTGAGCTGTAAGCTTCTCATGGTAGGGCCTTGCCTTCACCATAGGTTGCTCAAACACTGTTTGGTGTAATGGATCCCAACTTTGGTCCAGGCTTCAGGCTCTGCCAAAGAATAAAAACCAGCACCAACTGAGATCTTTGGCACTTCTGGGTTAGGAGCCGTTGGCAATTCCGACAAGCAGAGTGAGAAGTAAAGTGCCAGAACCCTGACCAAATTACAGGTGCTCATATAAACATCTCTCCACCCTCTGTTAGTTGGGAGATTTGCCATTTTTATCACTGTCTTGGCTTCTGCATTTCGTAGCCAAGCCTTTAAGGGAAATCCCCCTAGGCTCTCGTATCAGCAGCTCAGTAGCAAAACAGAGATACTTTGGAAAGAAAAAAAAAATCTGGAAGGCTTGAAAACCTTTTCAGGGCATCAACCAACTTCTAGTTCACTAGTTTTCAACCACTGAGGCACAGCAGTGAGAAAGGGTGTATAGGGAAAGCACTGTTCACTATGTATTGATGTATATGTGTATGCAATATATAGAATCAGGATAAATGCTAACATGGGCTCTAAACCATTAAGTTGGTAGTAGAAGAAGGGGTAGGTTTGAGGAGAGGTGCAGGAGAAAGCAAAACATGGGTGTTGAAGGGGGAAGAAAGACACAGAGAGAAAGCTTGAAGAGGCAGAAAGCAACCTGCAAGGTCTGGACAAATGGGAAAACAGGAAACTGGCAAGTGGGGAGCTGAGGATGAGGAGAAAACAACAGTACTTTGAGGAAGGAAAGTGTACTGTGCCGGGAAAGTAGCAGATCTGTCAAGGTATTGAGGCAGGGACATGGGGGTAGGAGATGGGGAAAGGTAGGAGCAGATGGGGTTTGGAATGCAAAGGGAGAGATGCAGATGTGGAGAAAGCAGCAAGATCTGGAAAAGAGGAATAGTTCATGAAAGACAAAGAGGAAGAAAGAAGCAGCTATAGAGATAGCAGCAATGGGGCTTCCCTTGGGAAAGGTGGAAATCCTCGTGCTGGCTGATCACAGTTTCTTCTCTCTCCTTCTCTAAAAGGTCCAATTTAGGCCATAGCTGAGTAACAAATACAGAGAAGGCAGATTTTAGGATTACCCAGTATATCATAATTATAATCTTTGCAGAATCATAGCTGTGTCTTCAAGCAAAGCAATATCCAAAGAATTTCTCATCTAATTCAAACATGGTGGTAAGGCTGGCAATGAACAAAGACAAAACTCATGGAGAACCAAGACTGCAGTATGTAAAATCAAGTCTGACTGCATTTGGACTAGAGGATCATCATAAGTCCCTTTCACCTGAACTAAATTATTCCAATTCTATTCTATTCAAATACATGATTACATTATTAATCATATTGTAGGTTTCTCCTTAAAAATAAATAAATAGATGCTTTTCTTGGTTTAAAATAGATAAACAAAGGAAAAAAAAAGTAGGCAGGAAGAGACAGGGAAAGACAAGGAGGGCTGTGCAAAGCATGCAATACCAGAAGTGTGAATGTGCTGATGGGAAGGCAAAAGGGTAGCAACAGCACAAAGCTGGAAACAGAAAAAAAAGAAATGGTTTTAAAGGATTTAGGAAAGGATGGGTTTCTCAAGACTTTTAACATGTTTTAAGAAGGACAAGGCTTCATCATATGTCTGCACACAGCAACGTGCCTCACAGAGGTCACTCAAACTCACCCAAGTTAAAAAATTGCAGATTGGAAGAGATGGAATGGAGGCCACCACAGCTAATAAGGAGAATGGAAACTCTGATACATATGAAGAGACAGGAAAAGCAGGATTGTTTTAGTTTTACATAGAAAGCTTTGAAGGAATAAGTTTAGAGAGGAGAGAATAAGCAGACAGAAGGAAGAAAAGCTTTTTAAACAAATGGACAAAGCTGGCAAAGGAAAAACTGCTTACAAACAAGCAAACAATTGTAGGCTAGAAATTAGGTTTCCAGCCACCAAAGAAATAAAACCCTGGAACAACATTTCAGTAAGACCACTAGGACACAACAAATATAGCTAGTTTAAAGATGGGACTTGATAGAAGTTATAAAAGGCACGATATGATATGCTTGTCTAAGTTAAAGGGTAACCTAAACTCAATGATAGAAGCAATCCACTCCGACCTTATGTTCTTTTTATTTACGCTTTTTCTGTCCTGACAGACAAAATAGCAGCTTGTGAATACATATAATTTTATCAAAAGGAACCGAATGCATAAGTCAAAGTTGCCCTGAGGCGGTTCTAACTTGAGCAACTAACTTTTGAAGGGCCCAGCTCTTCTCTTGTGGTTGTGGAATTCTTGCTGACATCCTTAGGAGGCCCATGTGTGGACAGATTGCTGCATATGAAGTGGAAATTGGCAGAATGGATCAGAGAGGAGAATATAGCCCTTAGCAAATCTCTTTGCATCTTGCTGACCTTGGCAAACGTACAGCTATTTTTCCCAAGTAAGATAAGATGCTTTTTAACCATCTTCTCCAGTAAATAAGGCACAAAGATGGGAATGTGTCTTGAGAGACTTCCAATCTCCTCGTTTCTTGCACATATTTATAGATTTTTTTCATTTAAGACTGCACAGAAAACAAAATACTAGATTCTATTCTTGTCTCTGGGTGGCCTTGGGTAAGATATTTTGTGATGTAAATGGTAGAAAGGACAGCCAGGGTCAGTGCTCTGCTAGCCCTGCTACTCTTACTTTGAGCAAAGGATCAGATCAGATGACTTCCAGAGATCCTGCCTGATCTAGATCAGTCATTATTCGGTCATTCTGTGATTAGCTTTCATGAATTTGTTTTGGGTTGTTTGGGGTTTATACTTTAAGATTGCACAATATCTCAATGCAATGGCTAGGTTAGGTTTTACGAAAAACAAACAAAAAACACAAACCAAACAAATAAAGGAGGTTCAACCTTCAGTTTATTTTAAATCTGCTGTCTGATCATTTTGTTGGACTCCTGCTCTCTGAGGTCTCTACTGCACCATGTCAAAACCAAGGTAGGTTATACAGCACACAATAATGTTGCTCTCAGTGACTGTTAAAAGGAAAGTTAATTTTGACCACTGTTCTCAACCAAGAAAAATATTTAGCTTTCGCAACTTTTCTTTCACTGCATTCACAGAAAAGGGAAAAATCTCAACAAATAACAATAACAACAAAATAAGAAAAATTGATTCCCCAAAACTGGTTTGGATCAGCCAGAGTACTTTACTTCAATTTCACATTTTTTTTTACAATATGCATTACTGTATTAATGGATATTTCCAATGAAACCTGGAACTCTGCTTTGAAGGATTTTGGACCAGGAGGAACTGGCAATCAGAAAACTAGAATCAACAATTTTTGGAAATGGAAACTTTCTCAAAAGCAAAGTGTTCTTATATTAAGGAATTTGTACTATATAATGGGAAAAAACCTGCCCAGAAATTGCCAGTCAGCTTTAGTTGTTAGGTATAGAAAATCCAGCAGATTTCATTAACAGATTGCTTCCTGCTAAAGTCTTCATGCAGTTTAGATTCATTCTGATGTGCAGAAAATCCATTAAAAAAATACCTAAAAAAATATATATATATAATTGTCTTATACAACCAAAAACGGAGGAAACAAATCCCTAATGAAGCTCTTATTACGTTGAGAAAAGTCTTCTGGAGCAGCAGAGAGTGGCTGAGCAGGGAGCTGTGCAGCAGCCAGCTACTGAGAAACCAAATTAGCGCTAATTATATTACGGCTTGCTGTTGTGCGATCAGTGTGACTTCACCAAAGGAAGGAGGCGGCGGTGTCACTAGGTGGCACAGTTCTGACACATTTACAGATCATTACCCAGCGCTAATGTCACTTCGCAGGGCGCAGGGCTGGGGGAACGAGGGGGTCTCCGAACATCACTCAGCTGTGTGTGATCTGTGAGTGGAAACTGCTTATCGGCTCCCGACGGGTACGAGATCCAAGCTGAGCTCTGTCAGCCGGGCTTGAAATTAACAGCAAGAAGTTGAGCGTTTTGCAGAAGTCGTGTTTAAATCTAGACGACGCTCAGAGATAAAGGGGGGGGGAAACGGGTACAGGATTCAGTAAACACTTGCTGATTTTGAGTCCTCAATGATCAACCTGTGCGAGGTGGCCTGTTGGACCATTATGGCTCAGAAATGTATTTCTTTAGGTAGCAATAACCAGCGAAATGATGTGCCTCTTCTGTCCATCTTTGACTTGCCAACCCATTTGGCAAAGTAAACCTTTTCATCCCAATCATCTGGTAACAACCAGTGAGCTCCAGCTCCCGACTCCATCACATACCCATCTCGTTAGTGCTACCACATCGCCCAAACCCTGTTGCTGGATACGAAACAGAAGGATGGGAGGTGGCCACTTCTGAAGACTCCAACACATCCTCAAGTGTCCTGATAGAAAACCAGCCTGAATACACTTTTAGTCATTCACAATTATTTACATCTATTCCCATTGAGCTTGCGATTACAAAATACTTCTTGCCCTGCTCCCCACATTTTCTTTCTTTGCTTGCTGGCCTTCCTAAAGAATTGAGTCTCAAGAGCCTTAATTTTCTCACTTCTATAGCTTGAGCACAACATATTCATTACCAGAGTGAAGTCATAATAAATATGTTTTTAAAAATTTGAAAAGGGATGGATAAAAATAACAGAATGCTAACTTGGCATTAGCATTCACCACACCTGATTTAACAATCTGTTGGTAACTCCTTATGTAAAGAGATAGATTTCTCAAGATTTTATCAAAGACTGATCAATGATTAATAGCAGGAATAAGTGTGCCATGGATGTAAGTCTTCTGAATTATAAATGGCTATAAGCACATTAATAGAGGATATTAGAGGGGATGGTATTCCCATTATTTACCCACTGGGCATGGCAAAAATGGGTTCATCTTTAATAATGGTGATCTATTAATTAGCAGTGACCCTTTACAAAGGATGTATCTTTGACACGAAGGCATTTCTATGGAAATGTGCAGTCACCTTCTAGAACACTCTCACAAAACAAGGGGATATTTCTACCAAGAACTGACACGGTTGTGGATAGCAATTTTTATTCCCAGCAGCAAGAAAACCATTGTAGCACTTTGGCTCTCAGCCAAGACTGCCAGCAACAACAGGAACTATTTTTTTTAAAAGCTGTATTTTTGTTAAGTAGCTTTCCAGGACAAGACTGGTAGATTTTAAGGGGCTGATGGATCCAAGCTGCCAACTTACTTTTAAAGTTCCTTAATACCTAGTGCTTTGCTCAGGGCTGTTATCCAATTAACAAGTATTTATACTGTAGGTTTGCTATGACTCTGGCTCATGGCATGGTATCAGCCTACGACCTCTAGACCCAAGTCCATAAATGGATAAAACTTCAGGCTTGGATTCCAAAAGGATGACCAAGAGTGTCTAATTCAGGGGTGTATATTCCCATACATTCAGTGGAGATGGTCAGATACCTCCGAATGGCAATCCAGAAAGCACATATACTCAGTAAGGGAAATGTTTACAGCAGGTGAAGGCATGTTCTCCTCTAGAGGTTAGAGTCTAGTTCAGGGATGCATGTTAGATATCATCAGCCTTTCTGATCCAGCAACTTTGTACTCAAGGACGAGACATTAATGAGCAGAGCTTGGTTTTGTCTTTGGTGAGGAGACCATTCTGGACGAGTTCAGATTGGTGTTATTCAAACCACATCTCCTGTGAACCTGTTGTAATCTGCATGTTCTTGAATAGTCTTTCTAGAGGATACAAATCATCTCACCTATTGAAACTGGATCAAAGTATAGCCAAAAGACAGTGTATCATGGATGAAGTCCATCTGTCTACAGTTGAACTTGTTCCAAATAAGTCTCCATGTATCATCTATGCAGAAACATAACACTTCAAGGATATCATCTGTTTAATTTAAAAATGGGTCATCTGAAGAAGAAAGAACTTAACCCAGAAGTAGCCACTTGTTTACAAAGACTATAAAGGCAGTCTAGACAACTACCCGAAACCCAGATGTCTTCTCTAAAGTTAGATATGATGACATTTATACAGAAACACAGTTAGGCATGATGATGTTCATACATGTGTTAGATAGCCCTGAGACTGCAAATAATTTGTGGGGCAAAACTAAAGGTTTGTCCCTACCAGCTGGATGCTCTAAATATGGCCTGATAGTGTGGTGTTGATCGCGGGTGCCAGCCATAAATCACTCTTGTGGCCTTAAGCAACTGCACAGGTTCATTTCTCTAGTGCTCCCAATTCAGGGTTTGACAGTGAATGGGGAATATCTGGGTATTTTTTTAGCTCTGGGAAATCCATAACTACATGAGAAAATCGTGGCCCAGGAACCAAGCTTCGAAACAAAAATATCAAAATTAACACCCATCCCAAATCCTGGATTTTTTTTTTTTAAATTCAGTTTCATTATTACGATTGAAATATGTGCTTTATATACATAACATATGCCACTCTGTGTGTTCCTGTGCCCTTGCTCATATGTGTGAAAGCATGCATCTGTACACATTAGATACATAAAACAAATGTATATAAATGTATAAATATACATATGAATTTTAGGTCAGAACTATCTTTCTCTTTTATACAGATACAGCTCCAAGCACAACAGGGTTTCAGGCCATTAGCACCTACATGTGCTTACAGTGCAAATATTAAATAGTAGTAAGGACTGAGTTTTTCAGAGAGACAAACAGTGATAATATCAGACCCCACTTTTATTTAAACATTCAAAGTATATATATATATATTTTTTTATCCTTTATACAAGTTCAAGGACTTATTTTAATTCAGCTTTCTCTTGTAACTGGCTGCCAATTCACATTCTTCCCTACCTGTCTTTCGGTTGTTTTGGGGTTTTTGCTTTTTGTTTTTGTTTTTTTTTCCTCTCCTCTCTTAATCAAAATTAGAAAGAGATTGTGTGTGTCTGTTAAAAAAAGAGAGGTTTGGCTAAAAATAGTTCCCCAAGCCAGGATATATTACAGCAAACTGGTTTTGCCTCTGGATGTTAGTGGAGTTTCCTTTGTTGTCTTCTTTGATTGTTTCATTTATATGGCAGGTTAGACAACAGCAGACTCCTGTTATTGCCTTTTCTCAGCGGTGAATTTTTTTTTATTTATTTTTTTTTAAGGCTCGGAGCCCCTGAGGACAGTCACTCCCTAACCACAGCTGGTGACAGGAGGAGGGTTTTTGTGCGTTCGATACTTAGAGCTGAGAGCTGACTGGTGAGAAGATTAACAGCAACGCTATTAAGTGGGATACACTGTCTCCATTTTTAAATTGCCTAGGCCTTTAATAAAAGAAGGAGAGAGAGTGAAAGGGAGACAGAGAGAAGTCTTAACAGTGTAACATCTTCTGTATGTTCACAATCCATTTCGCCAGATGCTAAATGACTTTCTTTCCCTTCCCCCCCTCCATGCACCCACCCCACTTGCTCCGCGTCTGGTGTCTAATGCTGCATCTCATTGCTCGGAAAGGAGCCCCTGAATCAAATTGCAGAGGTACTCCGTTAAAAGGGAAGATTAGTGACCCAGGCTTCTGCAACAGAGCGTGCCTATGTGAATCCAAATTTCTCAGTCCTTGGGCTGTTTTAGAAAGTTGTATTTTTTTTTTTTGTATTTTTTTTTTTTTCCCCAGGAAACTTTGCATCGTTAGCTGCTTTCCGGCCGCCCATTAGTCTTCTGGCTAATACTGTCAGAGCAGGAAATGAGGATGAGCAGATCTCTAAGACAAAAAGGAAGAATTTGAGAGGCCAAACTTTTTCAGGGCAGTCAAATAGATTACTCAGGAATATATATATATAGCAGGCTGGCTCCAAGGAGTCAAATGAAAATATGGAAGGGGTTGAAAAGCATGACTTTTCTCTTACTGTGCAGAGAGCACTAACCTGTGCCCCTGAACACTGGGCACTTAACTCTTCCAAATGCCCCATTTTCCTTTATGCATATGTTATTCTGACAGGGTTATGCACTGGTTTTGAGTTGGTCAGATGCCTAGAAATCAGAAGCGCTGGTGTTAATGATATTTGGGAAAGGAAGAGCTGGTTGTCTTCTCTGTCAGGGGCTTTCTGAATGATCTTAGGGGTTGAATAGCATGAGATGCCCAACTCCCACCTTGTTACAGGGCATTTCTATATTTCAAACACTGAAATAAGCTGAAGAATCTCTGGCTACATTGATACTAAATGGTTTCTGAGCATGCTTCTGTACAATAGACCTCGGGTGGTTATATTGCTAAATTGTTATTTTCTTCTCCAGTTTGCTGTGACCCCCAAAATGCTCAGGCACAGACTGGGGCTTAGCAGAGACCTGGGTCCATTATCAGAAGGCAGTCCATTGGTGGTCATCTTCCACCACTTCAAATTCGCTCTGCCTATTTTACTGCCTATGAAATGAAAGCTGTTACAACATGGAACCCTACTGACTTCTGTAAGGCTGCGTAGGTGAAGCTAGCAGTGAAGCTCAGATATCCACAGCAATACCTCAGGAATGATCATTTGCTTGGAACACACTGATAAGCACATCCAGAAAGCGGCTTTTAGGTAAGAGGAAAAAACCAAGCCACATCTAACACCCCCTACCCCTTCCCTGTGTGACCGTGTTACATGAGTGGCAAGAACCAAGCTGTTGATTGTACTTAATAATGACAACAGCAATCCATAACATAATTTTGCTCGTACTTTCCATCCTCTAGTACTGTCCAGATTTGGATGACTTGCTTTACTGACCATCACCACAACTGAATTTTTCAACCCCTTCATGAGCCTTCATAAGAAGAAAATGATTGATTGTATTTCAGATGCTCAGGGCTGGAATTGCTGTCTCTCTGTATGCTGTCAGTTAACATTTATTATCGATTTGGTCTTGGCATAGTTACTGGCAATGATCCTGAGCGTCTATTTTGCCATTTACACAACAGGGAAAGGTGGGGGGTGTGTGTGTGTGTGTTCATTGTTTAACCTAGATCTCCTTACAAAACTTTTAGTGCACAATTTCCTTCCCGTGGGATATGGAACAAAACAAACTATTCTTTAAAATTACAGAGGTGTTAAAAAATAGTTTCTATATAAAATCTACCTTTTTGAAAGAAACACACGATTTTTTCTTGATGTTACTCCATTTCAGAATGTTTCCACCCTGAAAATTTGAATGAAAAGTACATCTATTTTGCTTTCCTCATCTTTGTTGTTTTAATGACAGTTGGAAAACAGAAAGAGAGACTCCTATAGTCATTTATATACTGACACCTACCCACAGAAAAAAATGGCACAACAACCCAGGATTTTTGAAGTGGAAATTTCAAAGGGGGATATTCCAACAGAAACCGATTCCTCTTCTCGCTGGCTTCACTACAAACCAATGTGCAGTCACACCCCAGCCCTGCAAGTACTGACACATATGCCTGGTTTCAAAAAGGAAGGATATCTCGTGTCTTGAATGGGGTGACTCTCAGGCACGCAATAAAGCACATTCAAAAGTCTGAGCAGGATCAAAAAACTAAGCAGTTACATCCTGGCATCCCTTTAGGACCAAATTTCATCATCTTCACTTCCATTTACTAAGTGATTTGCTCAGCAAGAAATATTACAGGTATTCTAGTCAAGTCTAGTCTCATCACGGTGTATTTGAAAGCCTTCCAGTACTCCTTAGTCCAATATGAATAACATCAATCAATTTTTGTTCTCTCAACACTCCTCTGCTGGAAGACGAGTGAGTGTGGGGTGTGTTTTGTTTTGTAATGTTTCAAAAACACTACAAACACGTGCACATGCACATACCTACATGTTTGTGTTACAGAACACAAAGCAGAGACCTGCACCGCTGGTCTGAATGAAAGAAAGTGGGTCTTAGGGTGACCTTGGGTGTCTTTCGGAGTTTAGTCCAGAGTTTGAGGCATGTACATCTAAAGCTCTGCTTCCCATAAATTAAGGAAAGCTTTGATGTTACAATAAGTGACAGTAGAAGGAATTCAGTTGCTGGGTTCAAACTAGAACCCACGAGTGTGCTGCATCACCTGTATACTTAAAGGAGAGAGTAGTAAGGGGCCTCACAGAAGGTTTTGTAAAACACCGCCACAGTATCAAGATTGCCCTGAGAAGTATTATCACAAATGGGCTGATTGAGAGATACTTTGATGACCCTAATCTCAGTGTTTCCTAGCATGGATGTTTCATTTGGCAGCTTATAACAGTGATGTGGAACAGATTGCCCAGAGATGCTATGGATGCTCCATCCCTGGAAGTGTTCAAGGCCAGGCTGGATGGGGCTTTAAGCAACCTGGTCTGTTGAGCGTGCCCCTATCCATGGCAGGGGAGTTAGAACTAGCTGATCTTCAAGGTCTCTTCCAGTTCTAACCATCTTATGATTCTATGATTTTTGTGATTCTACATCTTAGGTCTTTTTGTGTTCTCTTATGTGAAGAGGTGTTGCTATTCATTATTAATGTGCTTGTGTGTCTGTGTCTATTTAGAAGAGAAAGAGGAAAAGAGAAAAATAGTTTTTAATTTAAAAATAAGACTATTTTGTCCTGAATCTGAACCCACCCTTTCTGCAGGAAGGATCAAAAATATTGCTGCTCAGCTGCTCCTACTGTCAATAATGACCAATGGGAATGCTGCTCAGGTCTTGATCCAGGAGAGGGCTAATTATCTCCTGGGTCAAGGAGCAGCCCAAAGTCTAATGTCAGAGTCTATGTACTGGGTAGCCAGTCTTGCCCCAAGACTAATTTCAGAGAAAGTTTTCAACATGTGGGACATTAAAAGGGACCACCTAAGTCACTGAGTTTACTCCTGTGAATCTAGAGACAGCTACACAGGGAACACAGGAAGTTAAACCAGCCACAAATTGTTCTTCCCACTCAACAGACATAAAGCACTTTATAGAAAGTTGATAAGAAATTATAACTTCCTACAGAAAGAAATAAGGAGACAGGTCATGGCAGATGGTCTGCAGTGGCAGCTCATTTCTTAACTGAGATTTCAAATGGCAGTGGGCTTGAGGGGAAGTTCTCCCAGGAGCAGGGATATATACACACATATACTCTTTCACAGAGATGGCCGCATCAAGAGCTGTTGCCAAATTTCCTTTCAACATCATCATCCCATGAAGGTTTAAAACAAGCAGTTGTACAGTCCTACTGCAGTTTGCCGGGCTTTGGTTCCTGAGGATAAAATTCACACAGCCCTGCGGAGTACACTGCTGACATTGTGAAAATGGATGGAAAATTTGGGACCTTCTGGGAATTATCTGGGTGATCTTTTGCATCCCTTAATGAAATATCTAAGCATGGATCCTGGTACCCTTTGGTCTGTCTGCAATGGGGAGAAGAGCTCTAATCTCTGTGTAGCGTGAGCTGCAATAGCAAACAACATGGACACAAAATGGCCACCCCAGCCTAGGACAGTCCTGGGAGGGTCACCTAATGAAGCAGCAGGAGACCCATTTTCCCACCATAGACACAAAGGCTGCCTGAGAGAGAAACAAAAACCTACTCAGGTCTCTGAGGCAATTTCTAGGACACTCGCTTCATATGCTAGATGCTGGGATATTGCCTCTCAGCACCATCTTTTACTCTGTGCCTAAAGTTACAATCTGGACGATAATAGCACTACAACAAGTTGACACCTTTAAAGCATCACGTATTGTTAGTGAAAATCAGATCAACAGTATAGCTTTAAAAAACAAAGGGAGGGAGTGAAAGGAGTCTCCTGACAAAGTCACTTCTCAGAGGACTCAGCAGAATCTGATGAAGCCCAGCCTGCTTTAAATGACAAAAGTTGGAGGAGCTATCAGCCAGAAACACACTCCTCACACTGGCAGCCAGGTTCAAGCCTCTTTCCCCTTCCTCATTGCAGAGCCTTTGTCCTCTTGCCAGAAGCCTGCCTGCAGGCAAGATCCAGCTTTCTAATAAAGCAGCTCCTTTGTCAATGACAGTAATGATTATCTCCTACAGCTGCCCGTGGTGTTGCATTTTGTAACACAATTTGGCCGCCTTTGGCCCCGGTTAGTTCTATTTAACGTACTGCAGGGGGTTCACTGTTTGATCTCTAATTGATATAATTGACTGGGAATAATCAGGGCAGCTTTATAGATTTTTATTGATAGCTAATTTTCCTTCATCCATTGTTTAATTTGATAAGACTATAACCTAATTTATTGCCACTCTGATAGGGATCCATTACCCTTTTGACAAATGCTTCTGGGGCCCACTTGTCAGCAACTGATTTGAAAGAGCTGTTAAGCCTACAGAGCCCATCATTAGTTAATGGCAGTTTAGAAAGCTAATGGCATTATAAATTAAGATCAATAAGTACATGGAAATTACAGTTGTTCAGCAAGACACCACTATATTATTAAACAAACATAATCCTGTACCTTTGGTTAATGCACACACAGGGAGCTTCCGAGTGAGTTTCAGAGCCGAATAAAGCCAGGTGATTAGCAAAGGAAGAACCCTTCTCTGGTGCTGGAATTGCCAGACTAATTCCTAAAGGATCTTTTCAAGAAAAGAAAGAAGGCAGCACTGCTTTATTTTGCTGTATAAGCAACCCGAGGCCTCAAAACACCCTCGCACAAAACAATACCCCTCTCGCTTCCTTGGGTTTTGATCTGCTCCAACAACACTTTCAAATGCATAATACAAAATCAGCAAAGGAGAGGCTCCTGGATTTATCCCAGGGATAAAGAAAAGCAAACATAGTATCTCTCGATACTTTTACATAGCCTCCTCTTAATTCCTCACAAGGCTTGATTGGCATTGAGTGACGTTTGATCGCTTTGTACCAAAGCAGGCGGATGTGCGTGTAGAAATTGTTCCCAGCGAAGCGCTGTGATTTAATTAATATGGCAAAGAACAGGATGTCAGAAAGCCAGGAGTCAGCTTCGACTTCACCACTGACTAGGTACAGGACATTGAACAAGTGACCTAATCTCCTACAGCTTTTTGCAAGCTCGCTCGCTCTCAGCTATGTGGATTGAGGGTTAGGCAATTGGGAGCAAGACTGGCTCATTCTGGGTTTAATACAGATAAGCTTCAATCTCAGTCATGTCTCTAGACCTCGATCTAATATAATATACATAAATAATATAAATAATTGAAGCAAGCAGCTGCAGCAAGCATGGGGCAGAAGAGAGAGAACTGTAACAAGTCCAGCAATAACCTAAGATCTGTGTGTCTTGCAGAAGATACCTTCCCACTGGCCATCTAGGATGTCTATGCCAAATGTATTGCTTGCTTAGGTGAGCCAGTGAATGCTCTGATGGACTCTGGGTGCAGACTAGGAATGGACAACTGAGGCTGTCACGTACCTAAACATCTCCCCTGGTCTCTGAGAGGGACTGACATTTTCAACATAGGGATATGCAATCCTGTCTTGAAGCAGATCCTCTTTTGAAGTTTTTCAAGAGAAGCGGAAAGCATGTCAATGCCACTCAACCCAGTTCCAGACCCTTGTCTGGACTTCATTTTGAACCCAAGACTAGTCTGAAGACTGGTCTGATGAAAATTTAGGTGACTCAGACACCTACTAGTCTTTGAAACATGAGGGCAATATGCCACAGTCAACCTGGCTATGATGACTGCAGAGAGCTCCATCAACAATGGATTGGTCTCGTGACCTGCTGCTGGACTTCATGTCCCACTTCCATGCTAAGTGGATGCAGTGGAATCTCTGAAATCTCTTCTCAAGCCAGTTCAATTTTGATGAGAGTCTACAGGCTTGGTTGGAACAACCCTCTACTTCCAAGCAGGTGAGGACAGAAACAAGCTCCCTTGTTTCAGTGCAGCCCTTGCCCTGATCACTGACTCCCTTTCTGTTATTCCAACCTCGTTCAGACAAAGCTGGTAGGTAAATCTTAATGATTCAGATACTAACTCCTGACGTATTGAGGTCCGTCTGACTGTATAATTTCATTTTTAAGATGATCAAGATAAGACAAACTACTAAACTTGTCAACAGCTTGTCCATATTGACAGCAAGTTTGGCTGATTTACAGATAATCAGCTTATTGTGTAGAAAGACTATTGGGAATTTCAGTTGTTTCCTTAATGAAATAACAGCTTTTCAGTCAGAAGTTATTTACGGTGGCCATACTCCTAGCAATAGTGATGAAAAGCAATAGGGATGAAATATTCCGATTCTGTTTGTCTTGTGATTACCTTGTACAAGTTAATGATGTGTTATGTCAAAGTGTTGACACAGAAATAAAATTTATTTCCTAGGTTGAGGTTCAGCTTACATTATTCAGGTATCTCCAAATTAAGAGTAAGCTCTAGACAACTTTTTGAGGCAGAAGGAAAACATAGGCAATATCTATGCTGCTGAGTTAGTCTGAAGAGCCATCTATACATCTGGAAGAATAAAGCACAGTTCCCCCTGCAGATTTCCCAGATCCCCTCAATTTATAAGAAACAAATTGAATAGGGTGAAAATGGGAAATTAATCTTAACCTCACTCTCCTCTTACACCTTTGCAAATCAGGAGCAACTCTGCCAAAGCCTTCGAGTCTGTTACAACTCTGCATAACTGTAAAGCCCATTGAAGTTGGTGGGCCGGATTCTCCATGATGTGCAAATAGATGCATGGTCACTGGCCTCACTTACATCCCCTGCCCGTCAGTAAAGCTCTGCACCTTGGAAGCTGGTGCTTTGACCTAACAAAGATATGTTGTACAAAACTATCTTGAAAGATTTAAAAATGGAGCTGTCTCATTATTTCCATATATAAACTGTTTCTTTGACTGATCCTACTCAGTGTAATCCTGCGACTCTGCTATCAGCTTGGGAGCTGGGTGTTCTTGTCCCACTAGTTTTGATGTGAAAAAGAAATTTAGCCTCCTAAAACTCAACTTACATAGTCTTTACAGCTCAGAAAACTTTGACGCAGTCTAGGTACTCACATCTCCCAATCAGTGTCATCACAGTAAAATACAAAACCAAGGAACCTCCATCCTCTTACGCTTCTCCTGGACCCAAGGCAACAAAACTGGCCCCAACGCAGTAAAAATATGACTGTCTATTTATCCCCTAATGAAAAAGAGCCAAGGTAGAAGCCACAGGGAGAAGCAGGGTATGGCGGTGGAGGGAGGAACTAAACTGCCTCTTCACTTGAAATAAAGCAGGCAAGATTACGAGACTCATGTACAATTCTCCACGGTCCCTAAAGTCTCTTGCGAAAAGGTAGAAATGAACTAATTTATTAGTAAAATCACATCAGGGGCAGTAATTTCATGTTAGTGAATTTACATGTAATAACATTAGATTTCCAGCCCTCCATATCAGCACACTGTGGTCCTCTTGGATGATGAATGAGCTGCCTAAAGAAAGATGATGGTTTGATTGTTTTCACAGTGAACGGATCAGCATTTTAATTTCTTGCCTCTGTGTTTATTGCTTATTTGGCCCCTTGCTCAGCTTGTAAAAACTTGGCTAAATGGAAATGAATAAATGTAATTACTGCGGATGACAGTAGTAATCTGTGTGGGTTTTTCATATTGCCTTTGCCAACGTTAATCTAATCACTAGAGAATATGTGTCACTGCACAAATACACTGACAGAAAGCAGAGTCCTCCGTCAGTGCCAAAGATATGGAGGCTGGAAGGAGTTCCTGCTGGTGGGGGTCTCTTGCTGGGACAAGGCGTTAGTGCACTGGCTTATAGATGATGCATATAATCACTTTTACATACTATACAACCTGACCAGGAAAAACAGCAGTGATACAAACCAGTGCTGGAACTGAATGTGAGTTTTTCCCAAGCGTTACTACTTTTCAGGTCTCTCCAACAGACTTGACAGTGGCTATGTGTGTTATGGTCACTCCTCAGATGGTGTCTGCCCCCTACTTCTCTGCCCCTAAGCTCTGTTGAGAGGGATCTTATCCTATGTATGGGTAGCACAGGCTTTGATGGAGCCATGGGTCTAGGACTGGGCCACCAGTTTTTTTCACAGTACCGTGTAAAAAAATGTACATCAAAATAACAGACATGTTGCCTAAGGCTTTATTGGGCAATGCTCTGAGGAAACAGATCCAGTGCCTGACAAAGTGTGTAGACATTTGTGGAGATATCATCTGTGTGTTATTAATGGGCAACAGAGATTCAGAAGGACTAACTGATTTTCCAAAAATCACACAAGAAGTGGGCTTCAGCTCTGGGTCCAAACACCTGCATTTAATTACTTACATATGTGTATAGATGTGAACTATGTGTTGAAGCTCCTGTTCTAGTCCATGGAAATCACAGGGAGATTCAGCTACTTGTGTGGATACTTATACAGATACTTTGTGCCATTTAAACTGTCTGAGACTTGTCTTCATGGGCCTGGCAGACAAGGCACAGGACTTAAGGAACAGTTCCATCCTTCAGTTCATTTTAGATACCTTCACTCCAGGTTAGTGTACCTGAATCTGAATCATGCCCAATAAATTCAGAGTAGAACTGAGATAAAAACCAAGATCTCCTGACTCCCAGCCATGAACTCTAACTGAGTTAGGGTGAAAGTTTATTCTCTTAAGAAGTTGGCTGCCAAAATTCTTTATTCCTGAGCCTCCTGAGTTGATTGTACTTACTTTAGGTGGCAGCAGAAACTTAACAAGCAGGAAATTTTTATTTAAACTAAACCTAATAAGGCTGAAGATTTTGTCCATATCCTGCTGAAACTGCATCTGGAGACAATTCATATATGTACAAAGTCTCATTCAGGAGTGTGCAGGGACTCATGTACAGGTGCAGGCTAGCATACAAGTACAACTCAGAATCTGGGTGCTTCAGTGGTTATTAAAGACATCTCTAATTCTACAGCCTAATGATTTTACTGAAACTTGAGTGCTAAAACCCCCCAGAAAATAAAGTTGGAAGAGGTACTTGCAGGGCAATTGGCTTGTCTCTTAGACATACTTTTCACCAGCTGACTATAGCCGTTAGTTATTATCGGATGTTTGAGGTCGCACAGGGGAGTTATTCTAGAGGGAGAAGACAAGCAAGAGGAGGAGAACACTTGGTCCACAAACCCTCCACAATTTGTTCTTTTAGTTGCTCATATATTTTATTGATGTGGCAGAGAGGAGGTAAGAAAGACTGAAGAAGATTCCACAGTAACTCATACCTCAGTAGTAATCCCTTAGCGAAGCCTTCATGGCCTGAGGGTTGAACTAGGACCTAGCACGGCTAAGAGAAGGAGTTGAACAGCTTGAGTTAATGTTTTGGATTAACCCCAGTAGGCAGCTAAGCCTCACACAGCCGCTCACTCACTCCCCTTCAGGGGGGTGAGTAAAAGTGAGAAAACTTGTGGGCTAAGATAAAGACAGTCAAAAGCAAAAGCAGTGCTCGCAAGCACAGCAAAATAATGAGTTCATTCTCTACTTCCCATCAGCAGGCAGATATTTAGCCATTTCCAGGAAAGCAGGGGTCCATCACACATAACATCCAGGGTCCATCACACATAACAGTTACTTGAAAAGACAAACACCATAACTCTCAACATCTCCCACCTTTCCTCCTTCTTCTCCCAGCTGTTATTGCAGAGTATGACATTATATGGTATGGAATATCTCTTTGATCAGTTGGGCTCAGCTGTCCCAGCTCTGTCCCCTCCCAACTTCTCTTGCACCCCCAGCCTACTTACTGGTGGGGCAGTCTGAGAGGCAGAAAAAGTCTAGATGCTGGGTAAGCACTAATCAGGAGTAACTGAAACATCCTTGTGTTACCAATATTGCTTTGGTCCCAGATCAAAAGCATAGCACCTCATGAGCTACTATGAAGGCAATTAACTCTATCCCAGCCAAAACCAGTAGAGCTAGAAGCTATCCTCTCTGTACGAGTGCTGACAAACTCATGTCAGTTCTATCTGCTATAGGTCCACATGTGAGCTCAGTCACTTTATATCTCAGCATCTTTCGGACACACGTTAAGCCACCTGAGAGACTTTGGCAGCTCTAGGAAGCTGCTGAAAGTCCAGATGGTGAGTGCTTTCATCTGTGGTCATTTTTGAATGAACTTATCATATTGTGTGTCCAGTACAACAGTAGATGAAAGGAAGCTGACGTGCATGGGAACCAGAGAGACCCAAAAATGTTCATGGGCATTTGCAATATGTCAACCAGAGGATTTATAAGGCCTGAACAAAAAAAAACCAGTACTGGTTATGTGAATGCCACCTCCAAACATCCGGAAGCATCAGGAAGTTTCATACTGTGCATAATTCCTCTCTTTCCCATCATCACAAATGCTGATAATGTCCTCAGTGTTGTCCAGAAATTGTATAAAAAACCCTGGCATATGCCCAGGGAGATTATCATTAGTAAAGACACAAAAAGAGGGAGAGAATGCTGGCACTTATTGCAAGAGTAATACCAATTAAAAACCCAAGGGTGGTTTGGTGAAGCAGTTCTGGGAGTTAACGATACATGATGCTGATAAGAACTTCTTCATCTCTTGCTTAACTCAATGAGATGAATAACACCCTATAAAAACTCATTCAGAAGAATATGATCTGTGATTGGTTCTTCCCTTGGTGCAAGACAGGACAGGGAACCAAAATTAATGTTAATAGGTCTTTGGCATCCCTGATATCTATAATTCACTATCCCACCTCCTATTCCCTGAGCTATACACAAGTACACAAAACACATATAAAACATTAACACATTTTAGAATTGGAGAACTGAGGCACAAAGGCCATGTCTGTACTAGTAAATTAAACATTTTCAGGACACACTCTGCTCTTAGGCCATCTGGCATTGTCTGGTTGTGACTCTGCAATTAAACACTTTAAGCTTCCAGAATAAGGTGATCATACCCAAACTGTCCACCAGGAATGGTCCACAGCTCATGCTAACTACCAAAATACATCCAGGAATTGGCTAGGAAGGGGTTCAGTTCACTTGTCAAAGCTGGACTGACAGTAGTTCCAGTACCACCATGGTGATGGCCACTGCAGATGCACTGAGATAAGTCTTCACCGCCAGTTATCAACCAGAATCAACAACAGTTCTAGGATCTCAACTTTGTCTAGGAATAGTTTTAGCCATGATACCATCTCCTGGTATCAAAGTTCAGCCCTGCAGAGTTCTTGTCTTTACCTCTTCCCTGTTGCACCTGATGTCTTTACATCTCTTAACCAGTCTTCCTAAATATAGCCATTTATACACTTTTGCCACCCTCTGGGTTTGTTTTCTGTAGGTCAGCACTGTTTTGCTGAAGTGGAGCAGACAGCTTCAACATCACCACTTTGGACCTTTCTAAACATGTTCCTCAGATTTCCAGGCTCCATTCTGCATGTCCCAGTGCTTTGAGGTCAGCAGTCAGTGTGGGCAGAGACAGATGTTGACATCTTTGTTAGATCTATAGCTGTGCCCAGAAACACTCTACATAACCCCTAAAGGTTATGCCACAACTTTGTCTCTTCCCCAGCTCTTTCCTGGTGCCTCTTATGCTCACTTGGATTTGTTTGACTTACTTAGACTCTTTTGTACTTACTTCTGGCTGTTCTACACACAGTTTATGCACCAATTTAACTAAATCAGTTTAGAAACCAATTTAGTTAAATCAGTACAAACCCCTTGGGTAGAACCAGATGGAGAATACCTTTAATTGATTTAATATGAGTCAGGGTTTTTTTAGTTGATATGCCCTATTTTCTTGTTGATGTGTATCAGCAATACCCCACCATCAGTACGAACATGGTCTCTCACATCTATGAAAGGGGGGAATTTGCCCATAAGAAAATAGGTCCGTTTGCATTCCCAAAGTATTTGAATAAGGTCTTAGTTTTCTCTTTTGCTCCTCCCACTCCTGGTGAGTAGCTGCTTTCTATGCTTAAAATAGTCCATAATTTTTATTATAATGATTCATTTGAAGAGGTGAGATGAACAGAAGGCTCTGGAGAATAGTAATAGGATAGAAAGCCAACACTACAAATACAGTGCACGTCACTAGTGACTTGGAAGCTGTAACTATCCTTTCACTGAATAAAAAAGGCTTGGAAAATGAGTCCATTTCACACTTTCACATTTTATAACCCTTACATTAGGCAGGCTGAGAGGAGACGCTGAGACTGAATGTACAATGGAGCTGAGATATCCTCCTGAGCAGAGGCTGAGAGAAACTGGAGTGGGAAAGGCATCCACCAGGCTATCCACGTCTCATATACCCACAGCGATCTTTGTATCCCTCGTTCTGTCTTTCATGGACATTACATTATTGTTTATGCAAGCACAGTCAGCAAAATAGCTCCAAATTAATCGAAGCTGGGAATTTAAATTGCGTTCAGTTGGACATAATTCTAAGGGAACCTAAACTCTGTCTTGCTTCGCCCAATGTTAAACTGAATGAAGCAAAACTGAATTAAAGCCCCTTTAATTCTGAATGAGGGAGTCCACACAGCATTTTAATTTAGTTGAACTAATCCACTTCAAAAATTAATTCAGATTAATTTTCCTCAGTATCCCTGAGCAGATCTGCAAAGCTGCCTGAGGGAGTTGGGAGCAATTTCCCTTTATATGGAAACCAAATGAAATAGGCTCCAGTCCAATGGCAACTCTACAATAGTGCCTTGTGTGAGCACTGTTATTCCAGAATTAAATAGAGAATCATTTCAGATTATCTGTTCTGCTCTATGCTCTCATCCTGCCTTCCTTCACAATAATTTCCTTAATCCCAACAACATAAGAAATGAACCACAAGATTTCTAATTCCCATACTAAATTCTCATCCACAAAATTAAATGACAGCATGGAATAGCAATTTAGATTCTAGTTATTTTTATGGGAAGCATTCCTTCCAAAATGAAAATAAACATGCCTTCACCCTACTCTGAAGAGCTTTGAATTTCAATGTATCTGGGGTTGATTGGAACCCTGCAAACCAGTCAGAGTCAGACTGGAACTCTCCAGTTTAGGTTTCATTGCACTAAATGTAGTGACACAAGTATATTTAAAAAAAAAAAAAAAAAAAAAAAAAAAGAAATAAATTAAACTGACTTTTAAAAGTTGCAATACTCTGATTCTCTGGTTTTACTACTGCAAGCGAGAGTTTGGATGTATTCTCCAAACAATCAGTACATTGACTGGATCATTTTCTTTGTACACAAAGTTTCAATTAAGTCCACAATTTTATTTGAGTTACATTTCTTCCTAATTTCTTGAACTTCTTGTTTTCCTTTTTTTTTAGAGATAATGAATAGCAACTTTGGAAAATTCTGTGTCCTTTTGCATCTTATTTTAAGAGTGGAAAAAGGTTTTGGCTTTATTTTTCTTACGATATAAAGAAATGGATTCTTTTTGAGAAAACTAAGCTATTGAAACTTTTGGGGATAAACTTAGACACTGGCCCATAAAAATCCTAAAGCATGTGAAAAACAATGTTCAGCATTTTGTACTAACACAGTACTGCAACTTGTGAGCTCATGATAGCATTCTTACTTTGAGGCAACCAGTTTCAGAAAATCAATAATCATGCAGTAGCTCTTGCAGAAGGACTCGCAGGCACAAAACAGCCTTTTTTTTGCCACCGAGAAAAAGATTTTACAGCTGAACTTCTTCACTAAAAATAGCGATTTTAGGTCATCAGTGAATCAGGTGAATGCATTTCTTGCATTTTCTTTGTTAGTCCTTTCTTGAGCATTTTTCTTTGTGCTTTGTATAAAATGGCCATATTTAAAATACACAAGTTTCAGATTCCTCTTGCAATCTGGATGAGAAAAAAGCAGCATGTTCTGCTTAAGTCGTCTGGAGGGAGAGTTGTGAGAAGGATTGTACAGAAGGGACCTTTCTACAGCAAATAAACTGACATTAGAATGTAAATTCTTTTTATCTATTCATTATCTCTTTCTGAGACCTGGTTGTTCCAGTGGGTGGAAAAATGTCTCATTTTTGTTGAACGACCTGTTGGTGGCAGCAGTTACAGTACATTGAATACATCAGCAAAACTAAGAGCCTGTTCTGGCCAGGTAGCTCCAACCTGCTGTTTACAGGGAGAGAGGTGATTGGGGGTGATGATGTCCCAAAATCTGATGACTGTGTTGTGTCTTCAGCAGTTCAGCTTACACAGAAAAACAAGAAAAGGAGGCTGGAAATAAAAAAATAAAAATAATAAATAAATAAATAAATAAATAAACAAACCAAAAACTGTGTCCCAGGAGCACTGCAAAACAAAAATGGGTATGAGAGTAAGAGTTGGCAAAGCTGTAGGAATAAGAGATAAAGTTGGGAGTTTGGTCTGGTTTGTGTGGCTGGGGAAAGCGCTGGGCAGTGAAATTGCAGAGGGAGAAAGGGAGGGAGGCAGGGATGGGAACAGGGACCACTGAGTTTAATGATTAAGGAGGAATGTTTTCTAAATCAGTTGCTTATTGTGTACCTCATGAGGAAGAGAACCGAGAAAATAGATTGGAGGAGGACAGGAACATCTGAGGAAGAATGACACAGTTTTCCCATCAGAACCAAATCATTACATTCCCTGCTTCTATCTCTCTTTCAAGCAGACAAAAAGAAGTCATGGAGCATAAAACCTCATTTCCTTCTTCCCATTTTGCTTAAGAGATCAGTTTTTATTGTGGGGGTAGTCTAGAGGCAGAATTTTTCATACTTTGCTGTTGATTTCAGGTATTCTGGGGTCACTCTCAAGAGTGGCTGACTTTTTCAAGATTTGCTGTGAACACCCACTCTGAAAATGCAGCCCCTTAAGTTAGACAGCCATACAGTTCATGAAGTTCCTGAAAATGATGGAGAGATGGAGAGAAACATTTTACTAGAACCTGTATCAATAGGACAAGGGGTAGTGGTTTTAAACTGAAAGAGGGGAAATTCAGATGAGATATTAGGAGGAAATTCTTTACTGTGAGGGTGGTGAGACTCTGGCACAGGCTGCCCAGGGAAGCTGTGGAAGCCCCATAACTGGAGATGTCCAAGGCCAGGTTCGACAGGATTTTGAGCAACCTGGTCTAGTGGGAGGTGTCCCTGTCCAGGGCAGAGGACTGAAAGTAGATGAGCTTTAAAGGTGCCTTCCAACTCAAACCATTCTATGACCCTACAATTCTATGATCTGTAATATAGACATAACATAATTTGACTTAAATGAAGTAATTAGTCACTGCATGTCCCTTCTACTAATTTAGAGTCCGACATTTCACCATTTCCTTTTGATTTATTAATCTCATTCATTTTAAAAGGAGACAAGTTGTCCAGTTACAAATTTTTCTGGCATAAAAGGATCTTTAATCAGCATCTCCTCTCTGAGGCCTGGGACTTTCCTGTCCAACGGAGTTTAGAGGAACAAACAGAGAATCTTGTAGTGCAGGCACAATTATGAGATATCTACACCATTTTATGGATTTTGTGGATCCTGATGCTTTATTGCACTGCTGAGAAAACTTCCTGTAGATCTTTAATAGAATTTATAATGCCAGTTTCTGCCTTATAGGGGTAGGAGTTTGTACGCTGAGGGCAGTACTGGAGCTGTCCTCAGCTGAGAGGCTGAGAAGGTATTTTATACCTGTGAGTTGCAAATCCTTTTATGTAGCAAGCACTTAGGGCAAGCTGTGTAAACTCACTTTTCTTAAACAAATGTTCTGGAAAGCAAAGAGTTTCCAACATTTTCAGGGAGCCCCCGAGCTCCCATTGCCAGCGAGCAAAGCTGGATCGCTTCCCTTACAGGGAGCCGTAAAGTTCCTTGGAAGAAAATGAGAAGAGAAGAAAACAAAACAGACAAAACCTCAAAGTCCCCAAGGGAATGAATAGAAATAAACACAGTCAATGTGGAAATCACTGTTGATTCCTGCCATCAGATTCTCACTCAGTTTGACCTCAGGAACAGCACTGACATGTACCAGAGGACAGGGAGCAGGAAAAAAAAGGTAGGACACATGACTTGTGCAGCGGGGACAGCTGATGTGTTTTTAAGAAGCACTGTGCCTTGAAGTTGTTAACATAAACCACCTTCTAGTAGTTATACTTAGCTGCTATTTAGATAAGGACTAGTAGTGGAATTTCTTCCAGCGTGTAAAGCCTTCCGTAAACCAAGAGTTTAAGAGAGCGTTCACACTTTTTCCCTCAGTAACTATCTGCACCCTGTTAAATTACTAGACATCTATGGCCCCAGATTGCAGATCATTACCCAACTTTGACAGAACTAACAGATTAAGACTCAGATTAATGTCATCAAAATTTGTCTGTGTTAAACTCAGGCATCTGGTCTAGGCTGGTTCCCAAAGAGGAGAGGTATCTCCAGTAGGCAAGTCATGTCACTACGGATTGACATCTGTCCCGGGAGAGGAGACTAGATACCAGAAGCAACCGTAGTTGCTGTTATCTGGTTAATATCTGGTTGCAGAGTGCTATCCTTTCCCCTCTCCCAAGCGATATCAATTTGTGTTGCCTGATTAATGCATGATGTCATGGCTTACAAAATTCAGATTGCGCTCTCCTCCCTCTCTAACTCTGTGCTGCATCTCCCACACTGTTTGCTGATGTGGGACTGCCATTTTCCACTTCTTCACTTTTTCAGGTAAGGACCTTGCAGTGCATTCAGAGATGCAGCTACTCCTGTAATCACCAGAGAAACAGAGGAAGGGACATCTACACTGATTTTGAAAGGTAACATGTCTGTATTTCCAAAGTGAAATACTTCAGTTTTCAAGTTTTGCTGAAAAATTGATGTTTAGCAAAGGTCAGGAAAAATATCTGTCCAGCTTTCCCAAGAACACATATGAAAGTTTCAAATGCCAAAGTGTGGGTCAAGGCACACAGGCATTCTTGTGTCTTAAACAAGCAGCTAAATGGATGAACTGAGAAGAGGAGCATCATCTGTCCCATTAGCCATCAGCTGCTTATTGCCCCAGGCAAAGACAACATATTGGGGGACTTTGTTATATTTTCTTTTTCACTTGGCTAGTTCTGTTTGAGTCAGTGGTTCAGACTAATTACTAGAAAATAAATAATAAAATATGTAAGAGCCACAGCAAGAGTCAATCTCTTTGCATACAGAAAGAACCTGTTCAGATCTCAGCAAACTTGCACAGAGCCAGGAAATTTAGCAAGAAAGTTAACAAAAGAACAACAAAAAAAGTACTTAACTTTGTTCTGTTTTAATTCACTTAATTAATGTCTGGACACCCTGACAGTTACCACCTTCAATTTCAAAGCACACAAGGCAGCGATTGTTTTTCCACAAATGGTAGAACATTGCTGTGATGGTAGAAGAAGAACTAAAGATATTCAAACCTAAATTATCCCCACTGAAGTCAATGATGATGACTTAAACTTGGCTAGTTTTAGTCTGTTGTTCTGGTTTCAGCTGAGATACTGCGTGGTCCTAGTTGCTGGCTGGGGTTGAACCACAACATCTGTGTTCAAGATCAAGATGTCAGACCAAACTTCTTCTCCAACAGCCTTTTATGGTAAACAGAAAGAAAGAAGCATTTTCTGAGAGCAGTTTGTCTAACCTGTCTTGGATATGTATTTTAAAAAGAGACCAGTCATTCTCTCCAAGTACCCTTACTCTCATTATTGATTTTAGAAGAAACCCAGAGATTAAAATCCTAATTTAAACATCACAATTATGTGTTTTAAAATTAGGTAAAGAAATCTACATGTCCAGAATTTAAGGAGGGCAATGTTTTGAAGTCAGATTTTAATGGCTGAGGCATCGGTTCAAGCCTGACACCCGTTAGCATCTGAAACCACAGTGGGATTCACCTCCTGTCACTCTCTACTGCAGGAGCTATGGCTGACGGGGGAAGCCAAGGATGTCATCATACTCAGTGCAGAAAAATAAGTGTGGTTCATCTGGTGTATTTTAGAAGTACCTTAGTGCAGAAGGAAATGCAAGCTTTTCCTTTTCTCTCATAGATGTTGGGATACAACTACAGTCACACGGATGTCTGATTGCAGAAACATACCTGTGGGCAGACGAAATGCACCTGATGATACTGTTTGTGACTTAGCTGTTTCTTTTTACCTTCAAGCTCCTGATGGAACTCCAGGAGTGTGAATTCAGGTTGAATTCAGGTTCAGCCTTCTCTCCCCGACAAGAAGTTGGAAGGAATCTTGATTGCTGACTCTGGTGCACCCATAAAAGTATGATTCAAGCAGAAAAAACAGCTTCAGAAATCAAGAGTTTCTCTCTGCTGTTCCAACTACGTCCAGTTAAAACATTATTTGAACTGTTTTTCTTTTTTTTTTTTTTTATTTTTAATAGCTACCCTATTTGATCTGTATCAGAAATGCCATTAAATAAGATGCTCTTGGCACTGTTACAGTAGCTTCAAAGGTATTGTCATAAGAGCTCCTGAGCTTGTCTGTTAAACCTCATAGCACAATGTCTCTGTGTTTTCAGCCCTGTTCCAACATCTCTAGATGCTTGTAATAAATAGGCAGTGGAATAAATTCAGGCAAATGTTGGTTATTGAAGTTACTGGAAAAGTTAGCAATGATGTTATAGGAAGGAAAAGAAATGAGAACTTTGGGAAATTTGCACCGGGACACATCATCTGTTGTGTGGAAAAGGAGCATACTTTATGTATATTTATGGTAAAGAATATATATATTTGGGATAAAATACAGTAAAACAGATATTCAGTAGAATAATGGATACACTAATGCTACTTTCTCTCACTTTATGATATGTTCAGTTCCTGTTGGTTTTGTTGATGTCCTTCTTTTGATGGATGTTCAACATTTCTTAAATAATGCAAGTAATTGTTTCATTTGTGTCTGTGCTACAGCTCACTTACCAGAATCTTGCCTGTCCCCACTTATACTTGATTTCTAAACATGGAATAGATGGCTTTTGTTGCCACAGACTTTGGGTCTAGAAACTGAATTAAAAATTGAGTAGTTGTGATGGCTCATGACTCATTGCCTACCTGATACAAGCCATAAATCCAATAAAAGCAGGCCGTATAACAACATGTATCCAAAGCTGTTGATCTCTCCCAAACCTAGGTGTTACCAAGAGCTTGACTGTTATAAAAGCAGTAGGACTAAGAATAATAAGTAAGGTGTTGATTTGGGCATCTTGGCCAAGTGCCACCTGATTACAAGCCTCTGTTTTAATAACTGAGTTAGTACCAAGTCAACTATGGGTTGGTCCTGTTTTCAATAGGAAAAACTGTACGAAGGAAGATTAACAGACATTTGTGGGAATTAGCCAGATCACTAGAAATTAGGCATTACATGGAACTGAGATGTAATAATGAAATTTTGCCTTCCAGAACTTAGTTGTGAGGATCTCAACATATTTTGCATTTGTTAATTACTGTATCTAGCATCCTGACGTTCCTATGAACTAGAAATTATTTTTGTTTTCTTCATTCATATCCAGTACAACATTCAGAAGACTGACAGGCTAATTAATTTCTTTTTCCTGTCGTATTTCCCAAGTAAAAGCATTTTTTTTTTTCAGAAAGGCAGTTGAAGTGAAAAGTTGTTAAACCCTTCTGAAAAGCTCCACTATTCCTTTCAACACCGAGAAATGTGGGGATTAAAAAAACTGCAAACTAAGTTTCTAGCCTTAGAAAAAAATGACATATGGCCTTAATGCCATGAAAAGTATATATTTTGGGTCAAGAGAGCTGAAAAGGCATGCAAAGAAGTCACTCTAGGACTGGCATCTTGGTGTATGAATTAATAATTCAAAATTAAGCATGGTCAGTCAGTCTTACCTGAATCAGAATTGCTTTCTTACTCAAATCTAATGGATTTCAGATAGCAACATTAACAGCTTCTAAAAATGTTTATGAAAGTCTCATGATATCTATGGAATGTATATTCTTAGTGATTTCTTAAATTAATTTCATCTTGTTTCTTAACCTTATTTGTATAGTCCCAAATCAAAATTAGATCATATTTAGAGGACTGAAGACTAACAAATGTTACATTTCCTTGAAGCTGGTTAGTCTTAGAGAAGTGAAGTTTATTATATGGTATTTCCATTAGAATGTATCTTTCAGTGAAAAATTAAAATCTCCTTTAAGCTGTGTATTTATTTTCTTTAAGAACACGGAAAAAGTAAATGTAAAAGTAAAATGACTAACACTGGTGAAAGATGGGCCAAAGGAAGCACAGAGATGTGAGCTTCTGCGTTTAGATCATTCATTTTTGAAAATGGGTGATTCCACTTTCAACATCTTTTTGGTCATCTCTCTTGAGGTCTAGTTTTCATCTGGTTTTATACACATGAGAAGTCAATGCAATGAAGATGAGGATGATAATATAACCTGCAAGCCTTTGCATTTGACCACGATTCTGTTATGTGAAGTCATGCATCATCAAAAAATTCCCCAAAATTGTCTGATTTGCAAAGCTTTTGATCCATGTTTGGTACAAAAGAGTATCAGGTGGAGACAGGGATGTAACAAGAGACAATGAGACAGTTTTGGCCACTAAGGCTGCATTTCTACTAGTAAACTTTAGGTGCTTGACTGGTATCCCACATAGTCATCCTAGATTCCAGTTATAGTCTCTGAGAAAAGTGCTGTCAGATAGCAATTTAGCCCAGGCTAAATGTGCACCACTCTCCATAGAAGCCTCTCTTTTTCCACTGATTACGGAGGGAGCCTAGGGCAACTATGCATCTAACACAGGAGCCGCAGTTAAGCTAAATGAATGAGGACCGCGATAGCCTGCATGCCAGTAAGCTACAGTCTTTGAGGGCTTACTCCTGCCACTGTCATCAGAATCAATTATATTGCTGAATAAATCAATTAAATGCTGGTTAACCCCAATAGAAAGAGAGAAAAAGGTCCTTTGTGAAAAGGAGATTGGAATTAAGTTTTTTTCCATAGTAAAATCATGGCTGGACTCCAAGACATTTAAGAAGTCTGATTTGTTTTTCCTCACATGTTCTTATGGTACATTCATCTGCTTATTTGTTTAACGAATGTAGCGCTGGTGAGAGATGCTGGATTGATGCCTTGGGGAGAACAAAGTCTTTTATTTGTCGCCAGGCATGCTATACCCATGCTCCACAACCACGTGTCTTCCTTCTGACCTGAAAGGACCACCTTTAAGAGTGAGAAAGTAGCATAGTTTCCCGGGCCTTTTTAAACTTGCCCTTTCCTCTGCATCTACCAGGGAGGGACAGAGGGTCATTAGCGCTTATTTTTATAGACAAGGGCACACTGTCAAGAGTTTCATTTCACGTCCAAAGCTTGCTCGTAAATTTTGTTGGCCTTGAAATCTCACAATAGCAGGCTTTTTATCTTTCTTTCAAGGCAACTGCTGGCTAGGCTAGCAGTCCTGTTGCTCTCAGATACTTTTCTGCCCTTATTTCAATTCAGGAAATTAGAAAGGACATGAAACTAGTAATTAAAAAAAAATAAAATATTGATGGCAAGAATGTTAAAACTCAGTCCACATCTCGCTCTCTATCTCACTTCCTTATGTAATTCACTGCAGACCTCAGTCAAAAAGTTATTGTATGCCATGCTTTGCTCTTATGCATGCAAGAGTCTTATGCAGACTCTTCCTTCTTTATTTTTCTTCACAGTTAACTGTCTCGAAGGTTGTTAACTAAAGTTGTCCACTTCTGGGTGTTTCCCTTCAACATCTGTGCCTCTTCTAGCTGTGGAAACCTCATGTAACATTCCTGACCTCCAACAGATTATTTTTCAGGTAAAGACTAAAATGTGATGACATTCCATCTTTCCCTACCAAGGCCTTGAAAAAACCTCTGTGTGAGTGAGGGATTGAGAGAGCAAAAGTGGAGAAAGAGAAAAAGCAAAGGAAAGGAGAAAAAGAAAAAGGAAGATAAACAACCTTCCCAGACCATCTTTGATGAATTTTAGGATTTTTTGTTTGTTTGTTTGTTTTCTTCATCGTTGGGTAACTATGATTGAAACATGGAATATTTTATTATTCTGAAATACCTATGTGTTAAAGTGCTTTCCTGAAAGTGGGTTCCAGGCTCTGCTTTGTAAGTTGGCTTAATAAAGGGCTTTGATCCTGAGACTTTGAGAGAGTCCCCATTTCATCTGAAGGGCAAACTCCCAACAGTGGGGAGCAGGAGCCGAGTCATAAATGTTTTCTTCCTTGAACGAAAACAACCTATGCTCCACCAACGTGGGTTACCCTCCTCTGACATCTCTTCTTCAAAGGAGGGGAGGCTGCTTTGAAAACAATATCCCAAATCTCATGCTGGTTATGAGATAAACACTCTCACTATGGGTCATTTTCAGTACTTTGGGTTTCTGAGGAACTTCTGATTTTAGGGATGTGTTAGTTCAAGCTGCCTCCGTATGAACAGGTCTGAGGTTTTGAATATCCAGAGCTCCACGGGTAAATCTGTTGCAAGCGGTATCTGCAACATCTCGTTATTAAAACTGCAAAATCAGAGCTGCTGCGCCTTCCCCTCTTAATGTACTTCTTTATTGAATGTGTCAGTAAGCATCTCCCATTTTAATATTTGATAAATATAAAGAGATAGTAGTGCTGCAAAACACTCACTACCACTCATTAACAGATCTAGGGCATCCTTCTCAGATTATCACCATGTACCCTCCCCTCCGCCTTTTGTCTCTCCACCCCCCCCAAAAAAAAAACATACCAGGAAATTTGTTACAGGAAATTGTTGTTATTGCTGTTATTGCTGTTATTTCTTCCCCCTCCCTCCACCCAATCAGGAGTAGAAAGCCAAAGG
>JAHREE010000422.1:336255-366363 GCA_033628505.1 Tringa tobata | reverse complement strand
AAACCTTTTCTCCAGAACCTGGCTCTGCCTGCATGGGATGGGGAATCAGGGGGCACCAGGGAATGGCACCAAAGTGGTGCAAAAGCTTCAGATCCACCAGGGTCTGAAGGGCACCAAGACATCCTCAGGGCTGACTCAGCACCAGCCGTGCAGGCAATGGTGGGGGGGTGACTCCCCTGTCCCCTTTCCCCCTGGGAGAAGCAGCCCTTTGGCCAAGGAGCCAGCACACATGGGTCCATGCAGGACTGTTTGACATGGACCTGTGCATAAAGCAGCTCTGACCCCTGCAATCCTGGGCACCACGAGTAGTAGTGACCTCACAATTCTGTGGGGCAGAATGCCCCCCCGGCCCTGCTGGCCACGCTGCTGGGGATGCAGCCCAGGGGCAGGGGGCTTGCTGGGCTTCTAGTGCACGTTGTCAGCTCATCTTCAGCTTCTCATTCACCAACACCCCCAAGTCTTTTGCCTCAGGGCTGCTCTTCATCTGTTCTCTGCCCAACCTGTGTTTGTGCTTGAGACTGTCCCGACCCACCAGGACCTTGCATTTGGCCTTGCTGAAGGTTGAAACCTCTTGTGATGTTTGGCCACATTCATTATAAGAGTTCTTGGTCCCCAAAACACTGTGTGGCCCCATACAAAATGCATGATGGACATGATTGCAGGCATCATTGCTATCTCTCCTGAGCCAAAACTGCTCTAATAATTTACTGCCAGCAGTGGAGCTTCAAGGCCTGGGGATGTTTTCTGGAACTATCTCCCTTTACAGCATACACACATTTTTCGTCTTCTCTGACCCATTGATGACCAGAATTTTTGAGGGTATTTTTTCTGGTTTCAGCTGCATTTGGATCAAGTTCTTATGGAGGTAATAGGCTTCGATAGCCTTCAACCATGTCAGTAAAAACCAAAGCAGAACTTGGAAGAGTTACTCAGATCAGTAACATTGAGAGCAGATTTTGACTCGACTTCAGTAAATCACATCTGTATATTAACTTTAACTAATGTTCAAGACCTTGGCTATTTTTTTCCATTCCTTGAAGTGTAACTCTTAAATTTGTCTATGTTGCAGATTTAACACTGGTCTAAATAGACAAGAAAAAGCCAGAAGACCTGGGCTAAATATCTAAAGCAAGTGAAGTCCATGAGAGCTTTGTCTTGACCTCCCAGACCAGGATTTCACTACCACTCTCCTAACTTGGCAGTTTTCTGCCTCTAGAGTATGACACAATAACCAATGCAGTACAGTTGCTGGGGCTGGAAACCCTGGCAGATCCAGTAATTTCCTCCATCTAAGAGTGAGTCTAGTTTGTACAATGTGCCACAAAGAAGAGATGCCAGAACTAGCACTGGAATTAAACACAGTGTAGCTGTTCACATCCTAAAGGGGACTGCAAGACCAAATGTGTCCTACTGGACTTGATGATCTTAAGGGTCTTTTCCAACCTAAATGATTCTGTGATTCTATGGTTCTATTAACAGAGCCGCACTTTCTGCTAAAAAGCTGTACTTCCTGCTAGCTTGGACAGCACTGGTACTGTGGAGGCAAAATATTTTTATCCCTAACCATTCCTAAACTAATGTAAATGGCAAATAAGCAAGAATAACAGTGAGAATATTTTTTATAGGGACTGAAATAAGTGGCATTATTTTTCCCCACTGGATTATTTTGTCTACAGGCTTTCTATTTTTCTTCCATGAACATTTTAGATCTGTTGCAATGGAAATCTGTGTTCTCCAAACAGAAAAATTTTCTAGAAAGTATTCAAATCCCTTAAGAACAAAAATGTTTAGAAAAACTAATTTTTTTAAAACATTTCCTAATGAAAATAATATAGTTCCTCAAAAGAGAAACAGAGAGTATTCTACCTACTTCTGGACAGATGTTCCTTGCAATAGTAGCCTTTGACATGGAGGTATTTCTGCATGAAATAAATGTCAGATTGGGTTGTTCTATAGACTTCTTAGCTCAGAAAAACATTCAGAATATATATATATGTATATATAAATCTAGAGCAAAATTGATAGACAGCATCAATGTTATTCCTTCTGATATAAATGAAAAAGTTATCCTGACTTTGATGAGAGCAGAATCAGGCCACTGAAACTTAATGAAACTATTTTTTTTTTTTTTTAAATTCTGGAAATTTCTGACAACAACTGTATGTGTCTATGGTCCTTGATCCAATATTACTTTTATATTTTGCCAATTCATACCATTCATAATGGAATGTAGAAAAAAATAGCCTTATGAATTTTCTGGGTTTTTTTCTTTAATAACATCTACATATGTAAACAGAAACATAAATACAAATACACTTTAGGCGTGTAAAGCTTTGACAGCATTTTCAAGTATCCATTGGCAGGAAACTACTTTCTAATACTAATAGTGAATTGATAGATTTATGATATCCAAAGAAACACAATGTTTCTTTATGTGTTTTTTTTACACGGTTCTAAAAATTACAAATCCAAGACAGCAAAAACTATCCGAGGATGTAGATTGAATTTGGCAAATTCTTACAAACACTTCAAAAGGGAAAAAAAGTATTCCATGGTGATTTTTTTTTAAGTATTTTTTATTTTTATTTTTTCCAGGAGAGATTTAAAGATTTAGACATCATAAATAATAGAAAATGAGGAATACTACTAATAGAT
The DNA here is from genome assembly GCA_033628505.1 of Tringa tobata. Lineage (NCBI taxonomy): Eukaryota > Metazoa > Chordata > Aves > Charadriiformes > Scolopacidae > Tringa > Tringa tobata. The sequence continues at coordinate 363,708 of JAHREE010000422.1, read as the reverse complement.
CATTCACCCAGAATTCAGTAGGACAAAACTGCAGTTGTGACACAAACCTGGGGAAGGATCCACATAACCTGGAAAAGTACTCCAACCAGTGGATTAGAGTAATTAACCTGGGTTAATTAAGCTGGAGCCAACAGCTGTGAGCTCTCTAAACCATCAGGCTATTCAGGATTTCCCTCTTCTTTCTCCTGACAATCTTTAGCTTTTTTAACTAACTGTTGTAGCACGTGGAAAAGAAAAGAAAGGAGGAAGTCTTATTTAGAAATTTAACATCCTTAAGTTGCCCCTGTAGCTAATGGAGAGAAACAGATGTCTCTCGATCTCGAGTGTAAAATATGTATCTAAACTTGGTGGAATAAATAATTTCTTGGAGGCCTCCTGTACAACTTCTTCATGTTTAACCCCAACTTGAGATGTGAGAGAATCCCGTCTCTCCTGATGCTAACCCAAATCTCCCTTTTCCTTTCAAGACAAAAAATTAGCTTTGTAATTTCATACAAAAATAGGCTCATTTTCCTATTACTGCTCAGTTCCTTGTTGCATCAAAGATATTACCTTATTTTAAACAGATTATTTAAATTACATATATTTTCCTTTTTTCATTTAGCTCCTTTTATTGTATTATTTATTTCCATGGCAGAAAGGAGGGTTTTGAATGTATCAGTTATTTCTCATTAGAGAGAATGATATGCTCCATAACACAGTGACAGGCCAGCCAGCTTCATTACGTTCAAAAATTAGTCCTCTTAGAGCATAGGATCCTTGTCCCAAAGATATTTAGGCAAAGTTTCTATAAAGAACTTCCTCTTCCATTCATTGTGCATGTTTCAATATAATGTAAGATTTCACAATTAGAATAAAGAGGTTAAAGTTATGCCTCCAATGCAGCCATTATTACAGTAAAACAAAGAAAAAAAAAAGCCCAGGCCTGAAATTTTACCTGATTCTTTCACTCAGAGTCTGGATGAATGTTCCTGGATTACACCAAAGAACCTCGATTCTTTCTGTTATTCAGACATCAGCTTTTTATTTTACGACTGAGTCTTAAACAGCAACTCCTCAGCTGATCTTTAGATCCAAATAACTGCATATTCTCATGCAACAACGAAAAGAAAATGAAAAATGCAAAAGGTAAACAACCCACTCCTATAGTGGGCTTCTGCTAATGTTAAGAAATGCTGATAACTTATAGAGAGTCAGAGATTTTCTTTTTATTGAACCTAATAAAGACACATCATTTTGCTCATTGTCTTCCTCTCCAAAGTGTTCATTGTTTGCCCTAGACTGAACCCCACTAGTTAGATGATTTTCAAATATTGTTTCCTTCCTGTTTCACTTAATTTGGCTGGTGGTGCAATGATCCAAGTGAATTGGAGCACTGAATTCCTAAAAAGAAAGTACATCACTGATTTCTCTCTGATGAAGTAGAGCACACACGTGCACACACATGTACACATATGCACATAGACACACTATTTTAAGTCCCAAATATTGTGTTGAAGCATTTCTCCCTCACATATAGGCTTGGGAAGAATTTAGTGCTAAATAAATGCTGCCTCAAACCAGGCAAGATAAAACATAAATCATTGCATTAAAAACCTCTAACAAGTCTATCTGCTTTTTGAAATGACTGGGAGATGAAAGAGAGGAGTCTCATTTAAGAAGGCCCAGCGGAACAGTTCTGCATTTATATAGCTGTTATCAAAAGCAATTCATTTGGAGATCAAATAGACTGACAGATAGGACAAGCAGGGGATCACTACTGCCTTCAGGCAGCCAAAAGCAAGGATGGTTTCCCAGTACCATCACTAATATTGGGTCTAGTCAATGCTCGTGTCTATTACGGCTCGCAGTAACAGCCGGCTGAATGTTAATATACACTTCTTAGACTCCATTTCGATGCTGATGTGTAGCTGAGGGAGTAAATAGTGTACAATCCTTTCTCTGACTTCTTTTCCTTTTCTTTTTCTTGTAGGAGTACCTCCTTTTGTCAACATTGTGTGTCTGATTGGTATTTACCTCTTAAAAAGGTGATGCCACTGAAGACAAAAGCAGGAGAAGAGAATGGGCTTTCCAGGGTCCCCTTAGCAATCTGTGCATGTGCGTGGGCAGAACCTCTCTGCCTTGCGTGCTTCCTCTTCCCTTCCTGGAGACACGCTGCTGCTTATTTACAGAAGAACCTCAATGCTGTTTGTTCCTTTCAGAATGAGAAGAGAAGCAATGCATCAGCCCAAGGCTGGCTGCAATTTCTCCAGTGCAACAATTCAGCACACACGTAAGGAAAACTTATTTTTTCCTCTCCAAAACCACTATCCATTGCCACTGGGATAAGCATAATGACTTATTTTCATCTTAGACATCTAGAATATGTTTCCAATGCTAAATAAGAAAGGGTAAAGGAGTGATCCCTGGTTTTGAGATGAGGTAGCCCAGAAATGCCTTGTGTTTACACAGTTTAAGACAACCCTCCTTGAAATGAAACTATCTAATTCACAATCCATCACAGTTAGAGCTTCTCAGGATCCCATGAGATGCCTCCATGGCCCTAAAACATGAATATAATTTTCTGCTGGGGTTTTTTTCTTTTTTTCTAATGTGAGGTCCGCCTTATGGCCACAGTGATGTTTTTATTGCATCACGCTAAGAATATATGTTGCCTGCCTTGGAGTGTAGTGTGAAAGGAATTTAGGATGTTGCAGAATATAATTCTTGTTAGGGTTAGCTGACTCCTCCCAAGCAAAAGCAGCCATAATTATACTCCATCCATCTTATAATAGACCTGAACAAGGTATTTGAGAACCAAATGGATTGGACTTCTTATTGCTCACAGAAATCAGTGCTCTGTGAGATGAAATTGCCTTGAAAAAGTGGGATTTCCACTTTCTAAATGGGTAAAATCACAAGTCAGAATCAGCACAAATGCAAAAATTTGGAAGATGACATGAAGATGAATAGAGCATATGAGGGTGATGCTTGCGATCAATTTCTTTGCTATATCTTGGGTATTTTTTTAATTATTTTGGGTTTGGTTGGTTTCATTTTTTTTTTAATTTTACATAGTCAGATGCAGTCATCACTGTAGGGAGAGGACTGGAGACTTGTTCAAGTGGGAGAAGGAGACCAAGGAATCAAAAGTAAAAGAAAAAGGTAAGGTGAAAAATACCTGAAATGGAGTGCAACAGGTAAAAGTTGAAGATAATATATCAGTTCAGGATTTAGGGCTGGATATTAAACAATATATACATGTTCCTTACAGGCACTGAACCACCACTAAAAAATTAGCTCTTAAGTCCTACAAAATGTCCCACTTCCAGTGCACAGTCCCTTTTTCTTTAACGCAGAACTGAAAACTGAGTAGATCAACTCAGCCTAGGGAGGGAAGTTCAGAGGGTGAAGAAGGAACAAGGTAGACAGGGAATGAAAATTCACTCTCTCCTCCAGTAAAATGACTAAGAAGTATAAAATAAATAGTTCAAGAGCCAGGTTTGAAACATTCAAAAGGACTATTTCTTCAAGGACCACATCAGTAAACTGATACATTCATTGCTGTATGATGACAAGATGACACTTAAAACTTACACAGGTTAAAAAAAAACGTAGGACAAATAAATGGCAAGAAATCATAGAAGAATATTAAATAGAAATGGGCTTCCTCTGAGCTGCAGCTCACAGAACAGCAGGGGAATATGCAAGGAAAATATCAATCTTTTCTGTCCTGCTTCTTCTGTTATTCCCCTGGAACTCTGGTCACTATTAGTCACTAGTCTAAACGGATCTTTGATGTGGACCAACCAAGTTATTCTTATGTCTCCATCACAAGATGTCTCTTTCTGGTTCTCTGCTGCGTCTTACTCTTTGTTCCACAGCCCACCTGCCCTGCAGATAGTTTTCCTGCAGAGTTCTTGATCTGCTGACCTGAGAACCTATTCACAGGTTAGAAAAAACCCTCACTGTCAACAAAACAAAGCCATGGTCTTTCCAGTGCAGCCAGCTCTGTCATAAGGAAATGCAGCGCAACCCTTGGATGCCGAACAAGATGGGATGAAATACTAATTATGGTGAGACTTTACAAAAAAAGGCTATCTGCCCCCGTGAGAGTCCAAGCCTCCAAGCTAGTCTCTTGTGGAACAAAAGTAAGTTGTCAGATTTGAATAATTTCCCTGCATGTAGATAAATCCTCACATTTCTACATCTCCCCCCTCTCCATTTTCCTCCTCCCCCCTCTCTTCAGTTTTGCAAACAAGAAAAGAAACACTAGGAGCTATTTCACTGGATAACCATGCAAATGAAACAGGAGATTTAAATGTCTTAGCAAGGAGATCAGAGACACAGTTGGAAACAGCTGTAAGGGGCATTGGAATGATTATAAGGGAATAGGATGGGTGCATTATTTGGCTTGGTGACTTCATTAGTGATATTTGGCATCAGATGCTCAGCTGGTGTAAATCAGAAGAGCTCCTCTGTGCCTGCTTACCCCCTCTGAGGATTCACTTATTTGTCCTGAATATGGATTTCTACATTATTCTATTTTATTTTTCTCCACTGCATTGGTCTCTAGGCAGCATTTTGAAAATAGGAATTTAAGCCATGAGAAGGTATTTTGTTAGACAGAACAAAACTCAGGGTATATCTGTTGCCTTGAAGATTTTGAGGTCTTATTAGAAACAAAATCTTGAGTCTTGTCTCGGCTTGCCTATCAGTAAATGAAATATAGGGATACAAGATCCTTAAACAGCCTAAACCCAAAAATTCTGAGTAATTCTGAATATAAGAAGTTCCACCTAAACATGAGAAGGAACTTTTTTACTTTGAGGGTGGCAGAGCACTGGAATAGGCTGCTCAGGAGCCTCCTTTTCTGGAGACATTCAAGCCCCGCCTGGATACATTCCTGTGCAACCTGCTCTAGATGGACCTGCTTTGTCAGGGAGGTTGGACTAGATGCCAACCTCATATCATTCTGTGATTCTGTGGATGCTAAGCAGAAAGACTGATATCCTGGCTAACACTCCGAAGCCCAACACTGCTATTTTTTTCTGCACTTCTCTGTGTCTAGGAGCAAACTAATGCACTTTATCTTTACTTGCATTGCTCACACCAAACCCTGGGGCTGACTTCATTTGTATCTGTGAGATAATGGGGATATTCTTGTTTGAAAAGCACATTAAAAAAGAAAAGTTAAAGTTGTCAATGCTGAGAGACTGCACAGAGCAGCATGAATGTTGTTCTTGACCAGAAGAACTTGGTACCAGCAGCAGAGGGTGAATGGGGCTTGTTCCTGGTGAACTTTTACAGTCGTTGGTTCATGGAGGTGCAAGTTCAAGAAGCATCTTTGCAGAGGTCAGTATAATTATAGACCAAATGACACAAAGCCCTGATCAGAAGGTATAAGCAGAGTGCATAAAGCACCCAGTCCTCAAGGTGCTATTAGAAGGCGCTTCATTAATAAGGTCTAGGGACTCTTGTTAGTTCAAACTGAATCCAGAATGGATTCAAACTGAATAGTCCAAACTGAATGGAATTCACCATTTCAAAGTGTGGAGGAGTCTTTCACATGGAGCCAGAAAGGCAAAATTTATCTCTGTGAATACCTTGATCAGTCACCTTACAAGCAGGCAAGAATATATCCTTTTAATGTACCATGGCCCATTGTGTGTAAAGAAAATGTCCATGTTTTAAGCCCTCAGTGCTTTCGTTTCACAAAACACTATTCAGAAGATAACTGCAGGCTGGAGCCATGAATCCATTTTGCCTTATTTACATGAATTTTCCACAGAGTCCTTCAGGAGGTATCATACTCAGTCCTTCCCAAAGGAAATTATGTGTATAAAATTCATGAGAAATCCTGCTTTCTCTAGAGTATTAGTAGACATCTCTCTATTATGCAACCCAGGAATATTATAAACCAATAAATAAACCTTGAGATGAAGGATACTTGCCTCACTGAACCAAACATTCTAAGAGGTGTGGGAAGAATACGTGCAGTGATTTTAAAGGATAGTCTTGGATTTTTCTTATTTCTGAAATATCTGTAGTGATTAAGATCAGAGCAGTACTGGCTTAGCCTCTGCAGCAATCTTAATACAAGAATATGATTCTAATCTGTAATCATTCCTGTAATATGTGTATTTTATTAAGCAATATTAATGAGCCTTATATATGTCATATCTTGGTAGAGCAGAGGGGGAATTTGGTGGCTTAATGCAAGTGAGTTCTTTCCAATTTTTGTCCATTTGAACAGAGAGGGGCCAGATCTCATCTGAAAAACAAGTTTATATCTGAACTCAGGCTTTCCAATCTGCCCATTATAAAGCTCAATGCAGTATACATAATTCTTATAAACTTTACAAAAGTGGAAGGTTATTTTAAGCTGCATTTTTGCTGTTATTAAACTGCATGGCATCTTAGTTTGTATTTCACCTTTTGTACTCTATAGATCTAGGAAGAAGCTAACCTAATGGATGGCTTTAAAAGGGGGCTGTATAAACATAAGCAGTAAATTAACCACATGTACCTTTTAGACCTTATCTAAAACAGATAATGGACCAGATAATGTCCAGAGAATGGACCTCTTGGACTTGGCTGGGCTTTGGAATCAGCCCAAAAGAGACACAGGTGGCTGCTTCTACACCCATTACTTATCATTTCTTCAGAGACAGCTTGTAACACTTCATTGGAAACATCTCACACATTGAAGAGACTCTTGTGAAGAGCAAGTCCTGAGATTCATAAGAAAAACATGCCTTGGCTTTCTAATGCAGTCAGAGCTTTCAAAGATTGTTTTCCAAAGCTTTCTAAGATGACATAATTAGGTAGGAAAGAATTAATTGTATGGGATTGGAGGATATGACATTGCCTCCCTCAGCACACCTCTCCAAGGATGCCCCTCTTCCCTCTTTCCTCTTCCTGTGTCCCCCCACAATCCATGTTGCAAGAAGTATCTTCCTTTTGTCCAGCAACACTTCCTGCTGTCCTGAGCTTTCCAGTGCCTTGGGAAGATGAAGAAAAATGAGAAAAGGAGGTGAGATTGTCTAAAAGACAAAAGGAGCTTGCTGGACCAGCCCAGGATGCAGAGGAAATCCTCAGGGATCATGTTGTTCTCTTCTGTCTGCTGTCAAGGGTGATGATGACTGCAAAGATGACTGCAGAGACCTTTGACAAAGGTGCTCAAAGTGGGGAAGGAACTATTAAAATAAAAACATTTAGTCTTCTAGTGAAAACTGTGCAAAAGATCTCCCACAATCACCTTCTCCCTTTCTAAACTATTTGCTGATATCTTCACTCTTAGCATTCCAGAAGTTCCACTCTGAATTTGCCTGGCTTAAAATGTTTTGTATAAGCAATAGAAAAGTTCTTTATTTTCAGAACTCTGTTTCACCTACAGGTGTTTTCAGATTGTGACCATGTCATAAGATCAGCACTTTAAGAGGTGTTTTGTTCCACTATAAGACTAAGGTAAGAGTAAGAGATGTAAAGTGAGGCATCTTCCACAGGTACCCTTTGCTGGCACAGAAAGCCTAAATGACCAGTTTACACTGAGCATTTAATTTTCAGCTGGTTTAAAATCTCTACTTTTTTTGCTATTCAAATTGTTTTCCCCATCTGTTTTTCCTTTGTGAACCCTCTACAAAATTATAAACAACTTCTTGAACTGCAGAGATCAAAACCAGAAACAGTATCCATCCTGGAATAAAAGCCACCTCTTCTTCTTTAAAAGCTTTGTGTCTATGCAGCAAAATAACATTAGCTCCTTTGTAAGACCTTTATCCTGACAAAAATCATCTTTAGTTATTATCTATCATGATGACAACCTGTTTTCAGTCACCATCTGTCAGAAAAGAAACTCTGCCTAGTAAATACAGCCATAACCTTAAATATAATTTTTCTATCACTATAATAAAATGTACCTCATTTGACTGGATATGGTTGATCCACTGATCCCACAACATAAGGGATCTGTCCTCTTATTTTATTTATCATGCCCTGACTCTCCATCTAATTAGCCAATTGGCTGAATACCAACTTTTAGATTACCTTTGTGTTTATAGATAAAACATTGCTAAAATAGCATCAAGACAAAAGCTGATCCCTCTGCGACCAGACTAGAAACAGACCTGCTCAGCAGAGACTTCTATAAACACATTTTGAGGCTGCCAGCCTATTTTTAATCCAGTTAAGGTGGACCATGTTAATTCTGTGCACTTTTTTGCCTAGTTTTGTAATCAAAATGTCACGGTGTACCAAGTCAAATGCCGCGCAGATGCCTATTGCTCGAATACTGTTATTTTTGTCGACTGAACTTGTAATCTCTTCAGAAAAAAGAGCTATCAGTTTAGTTTGACAGGACATATTTTCCATAAGCCTGTGTTGACTGGCATCCACTAGATGTCCCTTCTTTATTTCTGAGGATGGGGGGCTCTGGGGTATGAGGGAAGAGGGTTTGCCACAGCATATATATCCACAGCTTCAAATTCAAGCACCAATTGTCTGCTTTTCTCCTGGAGACTATGGCAGTTGGAAATGGCCCTGAAGTTATTTTATGCTTTGCTCTCTCCAAATCAAAACTGTCCTGTCTAGAAATCCAAGGAGGCCTTTCTCAGTCTCTATATAAATAATTCTTTCATACAGCCTACATTATTAGTCATAGTGTGCAATCGGTTCTGTATTAGAATAGTAAAGAAGCCCACTGGCAGTGTGAAATGACTGATCTCCGGAGTGGATGTATCTAGAGCACCAAGTCCCAACAGCCGTCTACCTTGAGGCATGGGAGAATTTAAGTTGGTGAGGCAGAGGAGGGATTGGCAATATTAGGGAAGCTGACAATTTGTGTGACATGACAGCTCTTCTGCACGGACTGCACTTTTCTTTTCCTTTTTTTCCTTTAACCCTCAGCACGTTGCAAGTGACACCAGTCTAGGTACACTGATTATTTCTATTATTCCTATTTCTACTATTTCTATTTCTATTTCTTTCTATTTCTACTGTTATTACAATTACAATCACTATTACTATTAGCACCGCTACTCCTTTGTTTCAAGAGTGGTTTCAACGGCAACTGGGATGCCAGGATTCAGCTGCACCTGGAAAATAATTAATTAGAAACAGCCTCAGTGTGTAGGACCCTGAAGCCTGAGTGGGCAAAGTAGACCAAGGTAAGGAGAAGAGCTGTATTAGCATTCTCATTTTTCACATGAGGAGCTGAGGGGCAGAGACATTAAATGAGTGGCCTGAGGTTGGAGAGGGGAATTAGTGGCAGGATGCAGACTTGAACTGAGGACTGTTGATATCCAGCCTAATGCATAAGCTGCAAGTCTTGCCCTGCATCACTTTTTCAGTGTTGCCTGTCTCCATTTTCCTCTCTGAAACAGGCTTAGATAACAAAAATGGTGCAGTGAATTTGTCTGAGGACAGATAGCCAAGGGAAAGGGATGCTTTTGCTGATTTATTTTCCACTTGTTCCTAGTGCAAGCTTTTGCAAGTTGCTTAACTTTCCCCCGCTTCGTGTCATCTATCCCTGATTCACAAACAATGGCATAGCTTTTCTTCCAAAAGGGATTAGGAAAAGCAGTGATTAGGGATGGCAAGAGTCTACTATTCTCTTGGAAGGGAAAACGTGAATTTAAAAAAGAATACCAGAGGTATAATTTTTTTTTTCTTTTTAATTATGAAAACATTTTCTTTAGAATTATTACAATTTTTTCCAGAGTTTTGGGGGACTGCATAGACCCTCAGACTCCTTGAAATGAAGTTCTGTAGAAAATTCTTGCAGGAACCTTGACTGACCTTGTGGTTAAATCCCAGGATGATGAGATGGGTGAAGCGCTGAATCCATATAACCTCTTAGGGGCTGCCTCAGGTCGAGGAACCAGGCAATCTCAGGACCCCCACCTCCAAGGTAAGCTTGTACTAGATGAGTTATTACTGCTAAGAAGAGCAATTACAGAGCAAGTAACTATTTTCAGAGGGAAAAATTGGCACAAAACCTTTATTTGTGCAGTATTTGTGCACTTTGCTATTCTTTTCCCATCAGAAAATAACTCATGATAAGTTGGGAACTGGTCAGTGAAAGACCCCACTGGAAGTAGGAAGGGCATAGCCAGATTAAGTTGAAATGCCCACTTGACAAGGTTAGAAGTCAACCATTTCATCTAAGCTACTCAGCTAACACCTGCAGAGACACAAGCACTTCCACAGGCTGACTCAGCCCATCCTGCAGTAGCCATGTATGAAAAGCAAGGTGAAGCACCTCCCTGAGTGCACATCTGACTATAATAACCACGCACAAGGGACAGTTAGATTAAATTAGACACCTGACTTTCAATAGTTAGGGGTACTGAGTGTAGATGAAAGGTAGGTGGTCTTGGTTTTGCTTCTCCACTGAGGAGCAGTGGTCTCAGAGAGCAATGGTCCAGCATTGCACACTAAGATGGAGGGTTGGTTAATCAGTGACTTCAATAAAAACATTCTCCTGTGTCACCTCTTGGGAGTAAAGAAAAATTTTGGTTTTTGTTCAGGGTTTATCTCATATAAGCATCGTCTCTGTCCTAATTTCAACGTCTAAACAGCCTGGATAAACAGATACAAATGTCTTCATTCTGTTACCGAAAGAAACAAATTATTTTATGCTCTGTGAATATCAAGGAAATCAAAGCAACCATGATTTTGCACAACAACAACAAGTCTTGAATTAAAAGTTTCCTTTTCTGAAAATTTAACCTCTCACAGTGGACCAGGACTCTCACCCTCAGAGAAAGAGAGGTTTTAGGACCCACAGCAAAGAACTTCTGATGCTGTTCACTTGGGAATAGTGTTTCAGGCTTCAGTACGTCATATAATTTCCCATGCAATTTTAGATTAAACAAGTGGATACTGAATCACCTTTGGACTCATAAGCTATTAAGCCCAGTGGTGGACATGAAGATAAAAAGTCCCAATGGGCAAGTCTTAAAAGGGAGTTGCAATTTATGCTTCAGCTAATCATTGCTGCTGTGTCTGAAAACAAGCGTGAGGCATAACAGAATGAAATGTAGCATCCTGCTCCCTGCAATGCACATCTTTTCTCTGGGATTAAAATAGGGTTTGCATTTTAAATTTTCATTTACTAAACAGAAAAATATTTTACTAGGAGGGAATGGTATTAAGGAGAAATGATTCTTTGTGTGCCCTCAGGCCTGGTGAAGACAGGATTTGATTTGCTGTGTTAGGCTGGAATCTGGATTGATACACAGAGATGAGAAGGTGTTTAATAAAATTTACATTTCATTTTCTCACTTGACACCAGTCTCCTGTCACTCACCGAATGAAGGGAGTACGACAAATAACTTTTGTCAGCACCTAGACAGGGAGAGACAGTGGAGGGGGGGAGGGAGAGCAAGGGTGGGATATTTTTAGCATCGTTCCCTTTGACGGCTGCGAGACCTAGAGCGTCCTGGGCACCAGCTTCATCTTTAATGTACTCTGTAAGGGAGAGGTGTATCAAGAGGGAAAGCACAAATTAATCCAACCACACCTAACCCGTCCCTGGGGATGGCCAAATGACCTACCGGGAAATGAATTAGATGACCTACACCCAAAGCATCAGAGCAGTTCAGCGCATGCTCCATGCTCCGTTTGCGTGTAGCTCCTCTCTCTGACAAACACAGCAGGATCTGGCTTCACTCCATCGTCCTCAGTGCTTCCCCAGATCCTTCTGAATCCCCTTCTGGGAACACTGGAGTTACCTCCCACTGCATTAGGTTTAACTGCATGAATCCAAGGGGAGGCAGGTATTTTGCAGGACTGAGTTTATATTCTCATTTTGGAAAAGAGCTAAGTGTGATGAAGAATGTGTAGGACATTTAGAAAAGCAAGGACAATAATCATTACTCCCTATATTTATCAGGCAGCAAAACCTAGAAAATAACAGGCAGAACATTTAAAAAAAAATCTGAAATAATTTTTTTCACACACGATATAAGTAATTCAGTGTAACATGACATTCATGCTACACTTTGAGAAAAAAAGTCAGGGACAATAGGTCCATCCAATGGGTACTAGAAGCAACGACCATTCCCTCTTATTCCTTAAGGTTGAATCCAGGGAAGGCTCATTTTATATTTGCCTTTTTTTTATATTCTTCCTTAAGCATTCACCCTCCTTCAAAAGAGATTTCAACTTCCAGTTTCAAAAGTAGAACATTCTCTGTGTCTATTTTCCTTTTTGGAAATCTCACTAACGGAATGGTTACTCTAGTTTTCTTATATTCTATAAAAAATGAAAATTTTTAAATGCTCTGGTGAGATAGTGGCAGATTGATGGTACCTTCTTGGTGTCTCCAGACCTGCGCATGCATACACAGGTTTGAGCCAGTGAGAACGATGGAGTGACTACATCAGTGGATACAGGAAGAGCTACAGATGTATTCTAACTGGGCTTCTCCAAGGCCTTTGACACAGTCCCCTACAACATCCCATAATCACCCTTGGAGTGTTACATCATACAGCTTTCCTGCACAGTTTTCTCTCACAGTTCCTAGTCCACTGAAGATTTTTTTGACTGTAATTTCACTCTCAATGAGGCTATTCATTGCAGAATCAGAAGCTCAGAGTAAAGCCTTCTGACCGGACACTTGCTTCCTTTATTTGCCATTGATACCTCTCATCCTATAGAAATAAATGCCACAATAAATGTCATAATAAATAGGGATTGGGAGTTATACCGTATAGAGATGATGAAAGGGTTTATAATCTCATTGCTGTTATTTGGTTTTTCTTTTTTTTTTTTTTTTAATTTTGTCTTAGGCACACAATTCCTTCAATCCAGTCTGTAATTAATTTTACTACATCACCAGTTATCTCTGCTCCCTAACCAGGCTTGTCATTTTAATTTTTCACAGGCTTTCTTTTTTTCTATCCATGTGCCCGTTCCTGTATCTTCGTGAAGTCTCATCAACTCTGGCCCAAAGCCTTAGGCAAATTTGTCTGTAATGCACTCCTCTACTTCAGACATAAGAGGAAAAAATACCACTTCCAGAAAATAGGGAGGTAAAAAAAGGAAGAAGAATAATTTTGACCATACATTGTCTAGGAATTCAGACAAGACATCCTTTCAGCTACATTCTTATTGATATTGGTAAAGGAATTCAAGTGCTATTGGAGATCAGACTATAGGAAAAGGTTAGCAGGTGGAAACCCCAAATCCAGCAGACTTAATGAAATTTTTGCCATTGGCTGTGCCAGAGCGAAACTTGTCAAACTTCACTGACATTTAATGTGACTGTCAAGAAAGACTTTGGGACTTGGAGGATGGATCTGCACAGGCAGATGCAGAAACTTTTACACTCATTTTGGCACTTTGAAGGCTTCCTTGGTGTTCAGTGTAGGGAAGTTTGCGCTTTGCTAAGCTCAAGTAGATTTGCTGAAGGGGCCTAGTGTCCCTCGCAGAGCTGGCCTGGACGTGGGCTGCTCTAGAGCATGAGTCTCTGCCATGACATGCCTATAGGCTTCTTTGAAAAGATGAGCTGAAATCCTGCTGCTGTCTTTTTATGTGTCCTCACAGAAGCTGGACTTTGACAGTATAAAAAAAGTGAATTCTTTTCAGCTGAATGCCCTGCAGCTGGACCAGAAGTCTTTAACGACCTCAAGTCCATCAAGGCACCCCATCCCTCTTTGGTAACCCACGTGTCACAATGTGGGTTCTTCCTCTGGCTCCTTCCACTCAATTCCAACCCTGCCCTGCCCTCACCCTGGCTTTTGGAATGTATATCTTCCTATCAGGGTGTATCTCAATGTGCAAACTTACCCACAAAACATCCAAGAAAAAGTGGAAACCAATGTTGTCCTAATTATAATGTAAGGATTAAGGAGACTCAACAATGCAAAGACTAAGGGTCTATAGCAGGGTCACCAAAAGTACTGATGGCAAGACAGTAGTGACATGCAGATGGCCCTCAGGTCAAGTTCATATTCGAGCTGTTTTAAAATGAAGCCTTTGGCTTGGGACATGAGATATACATTCTCTTTCTTTACCTTGCCCAAGGCCTTCTGGAGCAGCTTGGGTATGTCTGTTTATCTAACCGTACATTCCCTGTAAGAGTGGGAGGAGAGGCTGGTTTTATCTTTGTCTGTCTAGATGGAAAAAAATTCAAAATAAATCTGGATCTCCATCAGCCACAAAGCAGTAGGATCCCATTTCATCCAAGTGCTGTTGAGGTCAGTTTAAAAAAAAATGTTTTAGAAAAGGTTTAACTCTGTTCTTCAACCACTAAGTCTCAGCCACATCTTCTTTCTCCCTGACTGCTACAGTGATTTTTTTTTCTGGTGCATGACACAAGATTCCCTAAATTTCTTACTTATTCAGGATTCACTTCATATTTGCACTAATCATAGAATCATTAGGTTGGAAAAGATCTTTAAGATCATCAAGTCCAACCATTAACTTTTCGTGATGTTTTATTTTACTTTCTCCCCATTTTTTTCCCATGCTCCACCACTCAGTTAATGCACGGCACTGTGGGAAATCAAGACTGATAATGCTGCAGTTAAACATTTTTTCACCCTGCTCATTCCATTAGAGGTCTAAACACGCAATACATTACTTATTCTGTAAACAAAGTATGGATAAACAAAAGGATTATAAATTAAAGGATTAATTAAAGCCCTTAACTGTTTTCAATGTCTAGTTTGTTTTTTCCCCCCAAAACTAGGCTCCATTGTATAATGTTTGCATATAATTTACATTCAATATTATTTGCTTACATTCTGACATGTGTAATTATATATTATTTGCTTTTGCACTGCTTGGATGTGACAGAGTCGCTTACTTGGAGTAGAAATACAGAAGGGGAGTGGAGTTCAGGGGATGGAGAAATTGTACTTCTGCAGGGAGGAAAGGATTCTACCACGTGAAAGCATCCAGAAGTGGGTATCAGCTATGAAGGAATGAACGGTTCTCCAAATCATTTCACCAAACCTATATGTCTCTCCAAAGTATGTCTTTTCATTCATACCCCGAATCATGAGCTTTAGGGATCTACCACATTGATTCACATAAAGAATATTTTGGCCTTTTTAGAAAATATTGTAAGAAATTTCTTTTCTATAACATAGAAGAGGTTGGAAAGGCTGATCTATTACACTTCATAATGTAGGGTTCTCATCCTCCAACTGTCTTAAGTCAGAAAAGCTCCTGTGCAGTCAGCCACAAACCTATGTCAACTCAGCCTGATTTCACATGAAAATAATGTTTATAGACACAACACAGAGCAAGGAGACAATGCTGGTGAATTCATTTTTGTGCCTAGATATCTGTATAGCTCACTGCCCAAAATCTGCACCTTAGCTCCTTCATCTTGAAGTAAACTGGTTTGTGATTGTTATTTGTTGTTTTTTTTTCCAAATTAAGTTTTCTTACCTTTGCTTCCACTGCTGATCTGGCAGAAACCCCATCCTTCTGCTTAAGTATTTTTTCTGCAGAGGACTATAAATTTTATCTTGTGCCACCAGGCCACCTTGCAACCAAGAATTTTATGGTACAGAGAGGGCATAATAAAGTTCCTCATCTTCCAGCTCAGTAAAGCAAAGCATTGAGGAATTCTCTGAGCAACCAAAGAACATCAGCACTATTATTATCATTCATAAAGAGTAGTGTTCATAACAAGCCAGTGATTTAAGAGTGTTAGAAAATTATGCCATGGTGAAGACTTAACCCAGTAAAATACTTTAATTAAAGCAAAAATAACAGCACAGATTTAACAAGGGAGGAATGAAACTTACTCAAGTCACAATGAAATGAAAGTTGAATACGTGATTGTATTTTCGCAGAAAAAGGAAAAGATTTATGTACATACTGACATTCTTTGAATGAAACTAAAGGCATGATTGGAAGAAATAGGAACATTCATATATGTATATTTATTTATATGCAAACATACCAATCAGCATTGCTCTAGACACTAAGACTACATCAGTGCTAGTATATAAAAGTATCAGGAATCCAACCATCTGCACTGTTGACTTCTTAGGCTAATCTCTGAGTGCTTTTGACCCAGCAAGCCAGGTATCACTCCCCCAAACAACTCTTGGAGAGAGTTTTAGAGGTGTCAGATGGACTATTTGTGCCAGGCAGTTTGGGTGAATCCACCCTGCTTTGGGAGCTAAGAAAGGTCAACACCAGAGTCATGGTCAGAGTCTCCCAGTTGGCTGGAAAACCAGGTAAGAGGTTCATTTATACATGTGCAGCTTTGTGGTCTGGTTCCCTGTGCAATTATGTGTATGTTTTGCTCTGACCACAGAGACAAAGACTCAACTTTGCATTGACTGCCAGCCAGACAAAGCTTGCTTTGTCAGTGGTCCATCAGCTCACATCATTTCTCTTACACCTCTGCTGCCACCACAGCAACATGTTCTCCAAGATCATTCTGAGGTTTAGGCATCCGTTCAGTCTTCTTTCTCTCCTTCTTGTAACCAGCTGAAGGCTTGGGGACATCTTTCTGTCTGGAGCAACCTGGGACTCTTGGCTGCTCAAGTTTCAGACAGTCACCAGATGTTACTCTAGGTACCTGTTGGTGACTCTCACTTCTCCCAGCAGAAGAAAAGGTGTCTCTGCCACCTGTCTTACACTGGACAGTGCTCATCTTTCTCACTGAGTTGGTTTCACAGGGCTGCAAGTTCAGGTCTTCCAGTTGTCCTGTGGCATGCCCCATTGCTCCAGTTCCTTCCGTATCTGTGAAAACAAGACTTGTTTGTGCTTTACAATAAATGTAAGACCTTACCTTTGTGTTCCTTACCCTCCTATATCTTCACTGTGTGTTAAAGACATTAATGAAAAAGCAGTTATTGTTGGAGAAATAATTTTAACTTACAAATAGTAACTAAACAAATTTTAGTTTAACAGAAATAAGTTGTTAAAAACCAAACCATCGTAAGCTGTTTTCATGAATAAAAAGAAAGCAAATAAAACAACTAGTTTGTTCTTATTGATACACTAACAACTCCTACAGCTTCTTCCGATGGTTAACAAATATTTCAATAAATGCTTAATAATAAAGTATATAAAATACAGCTGGTTAAAAAGCTATGTATTGCTAAGACTGATAACAGTTTTAATACTACCTATAAAATACATTAACCCTCTATGAATCAGGCTGTAAATAAGGCAGAACATTTGATTTCCAACATTTGAGTGCTACTCAAGCCATAGCCTGTGACCTGCAATGTTGTTTAAGAAATCATGTTGAAAAAAGGCAGAAAAAAATAAATATATACCATACATTTTTCATGTGGAAGGCAAAAATGTTTACATCTTAATAAACTAAACAGTTATCAACCACAGAGGCAGAATCACTTGTGGTGTTAGAGCAGATGGATTCCCAGTTGACAGGGTGTGCTATCACTTCAGTGCAAGATGGCAGTCTGCTTCATTTGGATGCTAAAAACACTTGTAAAATTCTTGCAATCCTCTCCCTTCCCCCACTGAAAATAAAATAAAACCAGCCCAGACCAAAACCATTTATACCAGTTCTAAACCCAGAACTGGTCCTAGTCTACACATGTCATGTGTTGGTGGACAATGTCAATTCTCATAGTTCATTCATCAGCATATATTTTAGGTCCTTATCAGAAATGACCCCAGAAAATGTATTGTTACCAGTCCTTATTTTTCAGGTTTGTCCTTGAAGTTGAACGTTTAAGAGCCTGCACCATTCATACCAGTGGTTTCTCAGACCTTTTGCTGAGATTCATTCTCTTTTCCTTTCTATAATTCATTAATTGGAACTCTATTTGCTGGACTAATTTTCTCCTATCTTTGTTTGTTTTCTACAATTTTCCTATTTTTTTCGTGCTTATACTTACTTTCCCTTCAGGGCATGCTCTAGTGCCCAAGATTATTGGTTTGTGGGTGGGTGCGATGTGGTGGGGTGTTGTGTGTGTTGTTGGGTTTTTTGTTGTTTGTTTTTTTATTGTAGTTGGAGTCGATGATCTCAGAGGTCCCTTCAAACCGTGATGATTCTGTGATTCTGTGATATCTATGCATAAAGCTTTCCTCCTCATCATCACCATCCTCAGCTACTTGGTCTGGGACAACAACCAGGGCCTCTACCTCCACTGGACTTTGCACTGTATAAGCACCTACAGAGAAAAACTCTGCCTTGCAAGACTTACTGTGGTGATTAATAATAAAGGCTCCAAACACTTAATTGTATCAGAAAGGTGGGATTTCTTATGGGGGCAACAGCTATAAGGCAGAAACTAAACAAAAAGACTGCAGCTTTGATTTCCCCTCTCTCTTCTCTCTCTCTCCAAAACCAACAGTGCTTTAAATAACGGGAAATCAAACATTAGACGTTTCCAAGTCATATGTATTAAATTCACTTAAGATATTGTTATCCTTGTTTAGATTTGAACATATCGGGGAATCTTTTTGTCTTGCAACTATTCCTAAAAGACTTTAAGTGGCTGGATTGCCTTTTTCTGACAAAAAAAGTCTTTCCATGAATTATTTACATGACGGCTCCAATCAACACTCTACCTGTCAGCCTCCCCAGCCAAAATGAAAGTTCACTATGTAAAGGTGCCAAGGGAGAGTGGCAGCCTCCCACTGCGAGTTTATAGACAGAACTAAGTCAGCACGCATTATGTGTCAGAGCCGACATCAGACAGAATCAGATCCTTTGATCTCAGACCTCCACAGGAAGCTTAGATCTCAGACAAATTAGATAAAAAATGAATTTATAGCAGATATGTATCCTAAGGCACACAGCTGAACGCTGTGTTTTGGAGGAGTACAGCAAATATCAAAACACATAAACTGCAGAATTTCCTCTATCCTTCCCTCCCTCCCTCTGCTTTTGTGATAGATGTTAATTAAAAGGAGATAAAACTCCAGCTCACCTCTTCCTGCCTCTTATGTAATCCACAGACTTCAGGAAGGAGGAGGAAAAAGCAATTCCCAAAACAGAGTGAACGGGTGGTTCAGGAGGGTTATCTGAACGCCCTTAGATCTGCACTGTTGGCAGGTGAGACAAAAAAAAAAAACCACCACAAACCCACAACCCAACTACTGTAAGAGCATTTCACACTTGCAGCAAGGGAAGCCGGTGCTTCATGCTGCCAGCCACATGCCCCTGAGGCTGTCTGCTTTTCCGTGACCTCAGAAGAAGTCGTGTTTGATCAGCAGATGATGAAAAGATAAGTCTCAAGGAGGTGTGCGGAAGAAGGGTGTTTGTGGCAGGGGCCCTGGGGGGCACATGGGGGAGGGATGGTCAGGAATGGAGCTGCTTTGGGGTTACTATTTTGGACTCATGGCTTAGAAATCATGGAATGAAGGTCCAGTGAGTGGTGGAGGCAATGGAGACTGTGTAAATGAGTACTACCTCCAACGTACCTCGCTGTCCTCTACAGCCTGCAAATATGTCCAGAGATTTCTAAGCTATGTAGTTATTGCCACAGCACTTGGAGACCAGAGCAGGGAGAAGTCCTGTTGCTCCAGGCATCCTGGGGACACTGTGGGAACGTTGGTCCCTGCCCTACTCCAAACACACTAGGTGAAATCATGGACTCCTGGAGCAGAAGGGGGATTATGTTGCTGCCTTCAGTGGAGATAGGAATTCACACAATATATATGTAACAGTAGATGAAAAGGAGATAAGGAGATAAGAAGCTGCGGATGCCCCATTCCCGGAAGCGTTCAAGACCAGGTTGGATGGGGCTTGAGCAATTTGGTCTAGTGGGAGGTGTCCTTGCCCATGGCAGCGGGGGTGGGAACGGGATGATTTTTAAGGTCCCTTCTAACCCAGACCATTCTATGATTCTGTGAAAATGACAAATAGAAAAATACCAGGGAGGAGAAGGAGGATGAGATAACAAAGTGATAGACCTGAGAATAACTGTGCCATTGATGTTCTACAAACCTACAATTTGTTAAGAAACCTAAACCAACTTTTGATGTCTGTTTATAAATTTAGATTATTATTAAACTGCAGTCTCACCTCCTGCTACAGGCACAGCACTTTTATTTTCTCCTTGATTATAGTGGGGCTGGACGTGAGCTGCATGAGACGGTGCTTGTTTATGGGGTGCTTTGGGGCTGGCCTTTGGTACATCAGCTCGTTCAGTCCTCGTTTCTGTAATGAAAAATACAGTTGCATCACTCTCAAGCCATCCTCAGCTCAGCAGCAATTATCACTTCAAGCAACAATATCTTTCTGGTGAATTAACAGATAATCTAAAAGTGTTCTTTCTGCCCAAAAGCAGAGGGAGTTTTTTTATGTTCATGCCATCTTATGTTTTACCATTAGGGAGCCTACCTGTTCTCTTCAATAGAATCTTTCCTTATGGTCTCTATGGTTAGTAATACGAGTAATTCAGACCTGACTGGAGCTAGTGCTCATGGTGCAGTTTAGGAGAAAGACCCTTTAGCCTGGATTTGCAGAGTTACTTGAAAGCAAATGTTTGGAGAAACTAGTAAGAAGGTCTTGAAACTCGTGAGACATGTCTTATTAACTGGGATTTACGTTTGCTCCTCCAGTAGGGGTTACCTGTACATTTGGCTAGGTCCCAATTTCAGTTAGCACATCTGAAAGGTCAAGTTTGTCGTAAATTTCAACATATCCATGAGTTTAACGTGAATGTTTGGCAAACAAGCGACCAACAGTTACAGTCATACCCTTTTATCTTCAGTTCTTCTCTTACACAAATAACTTTCTGCCTTGGCTCATATGGTGCTGACAGTATGATACGGGATGTGAGCATGGCTGTGCCGCTGTCTCAGTGACATTCACATTGCAGCTGTGTCTGGTCCTTGGTGAACACCAAGGCTTTCAATAACCTTACCACAGCAATACTTTGCTGTGTCATTTTTTATCAGGGAAACACAGTGATGGAAAAGATCATTGAAATTATAGCAATTTCTCAATTCCTTGTCTGTGCTATAGAAATCTGATTTTCATCATGTTTCACATACAGTTAACATTTTTTCCAGCCAGGACCCAGGCATATGTTACAGGCACAAAACTGTATAACCCTGAACCACGAACTATACTGCTAATTGATGAACTTCTCAGAGCTTTCTCTGAGTGACACTGTC
Source organism: Tringa tobata (assembly GCA_033628505.1). Lineage (NCBI taxonomy): Eukaryota > Metazoa > Chordata > Aves > Charadriiformes > Scolopacidae > Tringa > Tringa tobata. Next base: position 342,651 of record JAHREE010000422.1, on the reverse strand, counting down.
TGAATCTTGTTGTGGCCACTCTGGAGAGCTGTTAAATAAAACAGGGAGTCTGCAAATATAAATTTTACTGGGCATTTCCAACTTACTGTTGCTTTTGCTCTTCTTGAACCAGCACAAGGCAAGAGTGAGGACAAATGCAGATGCTGCTGAACTCAGTATGACAACAAGGATCATGCTGGCCTTCACTCCCGTGGTGACAGGGAAGATGGTAAACGGCTGAGACAGCACAGTAAACTTAGCCCCTGAGAATTCAAAGCAGTCAGAGTTTATTTCAAAAGTAAGAACGCTGGTTTCACAGCTAAAACAACAGGTTATAGCCTTTCAACAGTGATGCTGCTGTTAAAAATGCATGCAGGAACAACCCATAAATCCGTCCAACTTCAGACCCAACATTCACTAGAGTTAAGCTGAAATCCATGATGTAGAAAACTCCCAGTGAACTTGTTAATTTTTTCCATCATATTGATAATGAGCATTATAAATAAAGAGCGTCAGTGTCCCTGTGTTAGCATGGTAAATATTTAGTCTCTTGACATGCACAAGCTTTGGGTAATGGTCTTCATCCAGAGATATTAAAGTTTTCTGCAAATGAAGTCAGAATCAAGCCAGCCACTACTCATAGTTTCTGTGCTCAAGAGTTCATTGTATCTCAGCATCTGAGCTTCAAGGAATGGAAGATGCCTAATACTGCCCTTTTAAAAATCAGACATATATAGAGGTTTGAATGATTGAGGTTGAAGATGACCAGTTGCAAATAAATGGTCAGTAAAAGGCACTACAGAAATAACTGGAAGCACAGAAAAAACATTTCTGAATACAAACAGGAGAAAAAGAGGGAATGAGAAGACTCAATTTATAGGAAAAAGGTTGTTCTGGCAGCTTAGCTGACTTGAAGTATCCAATTCCTACATGGGATACACAGCTAGGCAGTCCAGGGAGAAAGAGGAACCTATCTCTGGCAATACTTCTCTGTTCTAACTCATCTTGATTCTGGGGATCTTGCATGAATAACACAGGAATCACCCAGCCCTCTTGCTGCCTGGGTAATGCCAACTTAGATGTGTAACAGAATTCAGGTTATTTAGAGGTTTGGCATTGCTCCACTGATTCAAACAAAGATCAGCTCCATTTTAATTTATCCAGACCACCTGTAGGGTTTTGAATTTGGTTACTAAAACAAAAAACATGCAGAAAATGGATTTTACCTGGAGGTGATGTGACAGTGAACACAAGTTTCCAGTTTGTGCCTGAGCTGGAGACAGCCAGACTGGAAAAGCTTGCACATCCATCTATGACCTCCACTTGGGTGAGCCCTGCAGAGTAATAAAAAATTGCATTGCAATTAGCAGCATCCAGTACCACCTAAGTCCCTCAGGGAGCCCTTGTGACTTTAAAGGGACTTCAGAAATCCTAAATTCAGCGTCCTCCTTAATCGTAAACAATTTTGTCTAACCCCAGAAATTTCACATAGGGTCAGGTCTTCAGAAGTACTTGGACATCAAATTCCTGATGGACTGGAGGACCTTGGCTTCTGAATCTTGATTCCTTGCGCTCATTGAGAAATGGCATTTATTGTATATGTCTATGTCATGGGGTGTAACAAACAAAGATGTTAAGGGGATCAAGCAAAGGTAATGGGGGCTACACAGAAGCACTAGAAAGTTCCAGATGCTCATCTTTTTTGCCTTAACTTTTGCCGAGTGTGACTAAATATGTCACCAAGGTTAGGAGAGTATTAGTGAGAAACTGCGTATCTTCTGTCCTAAAGGGGTGGTCTCAAAGAGCCAGCCACTGCAGCTAAAGGAAAAAAGCTGACTGTTTTGTTCACAGAATCATAGAATGGTTAGAGTTGGAAGGGACCTTAAATACCATCTAGTTCCAACCCCCCTGCCATGGGCAGGGACACCTCCAGATAGACTGGGTTGCTCAAAGCCCCATCCAATTTGGTCTTGAACGCCTCAGGGACGAGGCATCCACAACTTCCCTGGGCAACCTATTACATTATTATATTATCTCATGTCCTACTGTTAAATCATTTTGAATTTTCCTCCAGCCCTCTCAGATGCTTTGAAAGGAATTTAGCCATGAAAAATGTCTGTGTTGACTACCTTGTCATCATATAGGAGAGACTTTCAGCCAAAAGCATGGCAGGGGAAAGCTCCATGGGGAGCACTAAAATGAGTCTGCGAGACCCTGTTTCTCCATCCCTTTACCTCTTGTTCTAAGCTATCAGGGAATGCTTTTGGACCCAACATTTACACCTGCCATGGTTGTTAGTTTTATAGGCTCTTGTTAAAAGTTATAATTTACTTTGTAACTGGATCTCCATTTTACTGTGTGTATCTTTGAGCACCAGCCAAGTCCTGGCCTTTGAGCAACACTGACCAGGTCTGGGCTGGTTCAGGCTCTTGGAGAGAGTGGGGGAAAATCCTAAAGACTGACAAATTTCAAAATGTTGGTTCAGGTGGGGGTGAGAAGGCAGAACTTCCTTAGGATGCTGGACTTGCTCCAGTGATCACAAACACAGACTTTTGCCTGCTCAAAGACAACACGTAATAACTATTTACTTTACAAAGCAGGCAGTTTAGTATTTGATTGCCATTAAACAGCACAGGTGAAGGTACATAAAGTCTGAATGTACATAAAGTCTGCCATCCCTGTGTCCATGTTATTGAGCAAAGTGGTGAAGTAGTAAGCACCTTCGTGAGACATCTTGCAATCACAAATACATAGGAGCGTTCAGCAGATGGAAGCAAGGTTTCTGATGGCAGGCCAGACTGCAGGACAATTTCTCGCTGTTTTTATCCCGTTTTTTGTGCCTACCCCTATATGATGCAAACTAAGTAGTGCCAGGGTCTGTTCTTTGGCACTGAAGATCTGACATGCCCTGACCAAACTTCTTAAACTCTTAGAGACTCCGAACAGATATGTTGCAATGAAAACTGTCTGCTGAGATCACTTCCTTGTGGAGTTGATCTCTAAACCTTGGCCAGAAATTGCCTGAGACAAGGTCCTGGGAAAAAGCGTGACACATTTTAATGATTTAGCAACAGAAATGAAAAAGTTTCCCCTCTTCATAATCTAGTATTATTTAATATACTAATATCCCAGTTAGTTTTGTCTAACTATATGTTTTTTCTGGTTTTGTACAGCATCTAACACACCAAACCCCCAATTTCATTGTGAGTCTCCAGGACCAGCTGTGATGTATAAATAAGCAGTAATTTATACTGTGAATAGACTGGGTAGAGATGTGGGAATCTAGATTTCTCTAATTGCTCCAGTCTAATCCTGGCTCATCTATTTATCTACTACGCATATGATCCTCCATATGACAGTATCTGCCCAGACTACCAAGACTTGGCTCTGATACTCACTGTATCACTGCTTTTACTGAGGCTCGTTAGCTGTGTTCAAATACTTTATAATTGCCATTTCTAGTCTATGATGAAGCCTGGAGTACTGTACTGTACTTCTCAACAGAGACTGTCTCAGCTTTCGGGCACATATGCTTCAAAGCTCAGAATATTACAGATATATATGGGAGTCTTCAGAAAGATCTCTTAGGCAAGCTGGTATTTAACGTAGAAGCAAGCTAATTTGGAGCTAAACTACTTTCCATGAGGCAGTTTGGCTGCTGTCAGATGAAGCTGCCTCAGTGTGCTAGACGGGACCCATTTCGATTAAATGCTACTTTCATATGCTTCAAAAGACGAGTGCAATAAGGACGTTTGTCAAAGGAAAAACTGCAGCAAACTATTACATGCAGAACATCTGTACTACGCAGTTCTTTCTTTGCTGGAGTTTATTGACTATTAATTTGATGCATGTATCTTTTAAAGAATGTGAAGTGCATTTCTCTTCAGTGACTTTTCTTTCTTTTTCCCCCGCTTTTTCTCCTTCTCATTCTTTCTTTTTTTTCCCTTTTTTTCTTCCTCTCTTTCTTTTCTGTCACCTTTTTTCCATCTTTCTCTTTCTTTTCCCTTCCTTGACTCCTTTTTTTCTTCGTCCCCTCCTTCCTTTCTACCTTCCTTTCTCCTACTGTTAGCCAGTAGCTCCTCCAATAATCTGTGGTTCATCTAGACTCACGTCCCTAAACCTATGAAGTGTACCACCCTGAAAAGGCATGAAAAACAACAGAAAAGGCCAAAGGATTTTTCTAACTTGTAAACCTGGAACTATGATGAGATAGGAAGAATTTCTAATTAACAGAAACACAGTCTGAAAGGCTGAGAAGCTCTGATCTGCAACATGAGTACCACTTATCTTCTCCAAATGTGAACTTTTCAAGTAAAGCTAACACATAAATGGCTTTTACTGCAGCCAAAATACTTTACCTGTAATTGGAAACCTCAATTTTCGATGTGTGTGCTGTTTGCTTACATGTTAAGATTATAGTAATGAAAATCAGGGTACTTTATAATCAATATAATTTCCACTTTCTATTTTAAAAAAATATGATCATCCACAGGCTTTTGGTTCCACACTGTACCTAAACAAGGTTCTATATCTAAGCAAGTTCATAGCCTCAGTAACCTCAAGGGAAATATTCCCACACCTATAGTTCATCATGGGTTCAGGTCTTTCGATAAGTGAAGACCAGAAGAGAAACCTCATAAAAAAAAATTTCATGTTAATGTAGGCTAATTAAAAACAATAAGCTCTTGTTTCTGTCTTTACTGGGCCGGATCCTTTGCTGGGACAAACAGATTGTCGTTGACTCTAAGGAAATTGCTCCAGATAACATTACCTGAAAATCAAGTTGTAGGATTTCAAACTCTTCATTCTTTTCTTTTTTGACTTAATATACGTCTTTTCAAGACAAAGTACTGGATATATTCCCTTTAAGCTGCCAGAACACAAGAATACTTTTATAAGCTTCTCTTTCTCCAGCATACGACTGGGCAGTTGATCAAACTCCTACCACAACTGTCTTTTTTCAGCCCAAAGACTATCTTTCAAATCAAGTCTTTCTCAGGGACAACTCCTACCATTGTCACCACCATTCCACCCAGCTGTTTTCCCATAACCCTTGCTATAAGAAAATACATCCAAACCTTTTAGCACAGCCTCGGAGGAGCCCTTGAGGTAAGCTGATACAACCCAGGGTTCTGAGGGAGGCCCCAGTTTGTCAACTCTTTGACCCTGAAAAGAAAAAGAAAAGAGAAGAATTGAGGTCTTGTCTCCTCAACAAGAGGAAAGAAAGTTGTGATGGTTTAACAGGGACCTTAATAGGGGTTTAACAGTTGTGAATGCCCCACCCCTAAAGGTGTTGAAGACCAGGTTGGATGGGGCTTTGAGCAACCCGGTCTAGTGGAAGGTGTCCCTGCCTATGGCAGGAGGTTGGAAGTAGATGATCTTTAAGGTACCTTTCAACTCCAACCATTCTATGATTCTATGAACAATTGTAATAATTTTTTAATGACCAGTGGAACGGCACTTTGCATCTATATCTTATGTGTTACAAATATCATAAAGCTCACCATAACTCTTTAAGAGGAGCTTAAGCTCAGAGGAACCAGCTCTGACAGCTTCAGGTCTGTTTCAATAAAGTCTGGCAAGGTTTGTTGCTTCACTTGAGGCACTAGGGTCACATTCACATCACCTGTGAGAAGTAGCTAATTTTGATATTATGGCTTCTATGGCATCTAAGTTCACAGAATCACAACATCATTGAGGTTGGAAGGGACCTCTGAAGGTGACTTGGTCCAACATGTCTGATGAAGCAGGACCATGTAGAAGGGGTTGCTCCTATCCAGATGGCTTTTGAATACCTCCAAGGATGATGACTCCACGAGTTCAGGGAAACAGAGTAGATTCAGTTTGTCTATTTATACAGGTTGAAGATTTAAGTTCCCCATGCACTCAGTGAAAGAAACTAATTTTGATACCAAAATTACCCAGCCATAGTAGGTGTGCAGGATGGAGATCCTATAATCTATGTGTATATAAAAACATTAGCTTTCAGTTTCTTTATTTTTCGAGAGAGACACTGGTTCTCAAGTCTAGTAGAAAGCCTGAAAAATGTCTGAAGAAGGGTATGAAACTCAAGAGATATCCTTTGCCAGATGTATTTATGGAGCTGTCCTATGCTATATTTAAATTTTGGATTGCTTGGAAATGTCAAAGTAGTACAGAATTAATAAAAGCATCCATCTACAGAGGGGCAAATCCTACCTTCCTGTCCAGGAAAATGATTTTCGGCTGTACAGAAAGCTGCTTCTCAACTTCTCCATCTGAGGGCTGCACCTGAACAGAGATGTTATAGGGTTTCACATACAGGCATGTTCCTGGGTAGTGTCTGCTTCCATTTCTTTCACATGCAGAGGAATGTAAAAAAAAAAAATAAATCAGGAAATTAATGCTATGAAAACACTCAGTGCTAGTCCCTAGGAT
>JAHREE010000422.1:192433-331506 GCA_033628505.1 Tringa tobata | reverse complement strand
GGAACTGCTGGAGAGGGTACAGCAGAGGGCTACAAAGATGATGAGGGGCCTGGAGCATCTCTCTGATGTGGAAAGGCTGAGGGAGTTGGGTCTTTTTAGTCTGGAGAAGAGAAGGCTGAGGGGGAATCTGATCAATGCCTATAAATACTTAAAGGGTGGGTCTCAAGAGGATGGGGCTGGTCTTTTTTCAGTGGTGCCCAGGGACAGGACAAGAGGAAATGGGCAAAAACTTGAATATAAGAAGTTCCACCTAAACATGAGGAGGAACTTCTTTACTTTGAGGGTGGCAGAGCCCTGGAATAGGCTGCCCAGAGAGGTGGTGGAGTCTCCTTTTCTGGAGACATTCAAACCCTGCCTGGACACATTCCTGTGCAACCTACTCTAGATGTACCTGCTTTGGCAGGCAGGTTGGACTAGATCATCTCCAGATGTCCTCTTAGATCATCTCCAGACATCCCCTCCAATCCCAGATCATTCTGTGATTCTGTGAAATTATTGGTCGTGGAAAGTAGAGGGCCTACTTTTAAGGCACGATTGAGAAACTAGGTAGAGAAATTTGGAGCAGAGGGAAGTAAGCCTCCCTAAAAACAAGGAGAGCTTGTCATTTGAATTATAATTGCAATAATAACTATAATAATAATGATTCTAATAGCAACTATAATAATAAGAACAATAATAATAATAACCGCTATTACTATCAGCTGCCTTCAAGGGGAAAGAGATCAGATGCCGGGTCATGAGATCAGAGATCTCATGATCAAGAGATCAGAGCCTGGGTCAAGAGTCCATTAAAGTTGATGGATATATCTGTATTAGAAAACACACATCCGTGTTAGAAATACCAGGCCTTGGCACTGAAACTTGATTGCCTCTGCTATTAAACTGTCAGTCCCTCACAAGCTATGGTCCAGGCCCAAGAGCAAAGTCCAGGCCAGCTCCCAAATGGTCTGGGGGATGATAGAATCAGAGAATATTCTCACTTGGCAGTTTGGATGAAGCCACCCTGAAATGATGGGTGAGAGAATTTGATTTTATGGACGTAGGCTGATGCATATCAGCTGGCCTTGGTGCCGGAGAACAGCCCCTGACATATTTAATTTCCTGATAAACAGACAATGAAACTAATTGAAGAGTTGTCTGAGTATGTCTGAAATGATACTATTGCAGCATCAGTATATCCCTGGAAGGGGAAGGAGACTGGGAAGAATTTGGGGAATAAATAATATGTCAAAATGCATCATGGTCAAGCCAAAGAGGTTTTGTTTGCGTTTTCTTTTGTTTTGTTCTTGAAAAGGTGGTGATTGCAGCTGAAGAGAAGACAGGCTGCAAGAAAGAAGCAAGAAGCTGTAGTGAAGACAGGAGATAAGCACGAGGAGGACTTGTGTAAAGCAAAGTGGGTACAGATTCACTGGAAGGGCTGTAAAGAATTTAGCATCTTTGAGTGAGAAGTGGGTTCTCATGTCATGTGGTGATGAAGTCAGCCAGACTTCACCAGGTACCTGTGCCTTCTCAGCTGCACTGTTAGAGCTTTGTCTCCCCCTGCAGATCTTATCATTAAGTGATAGAGACAGGGAAAGAGACATGATCATCTGGAAGACAATGAAGAGTCCAAGCTCCTTCCTACTTTAAACAAAAAAGCTATCCAAAAGATGATTTTTCTTTCCACTGATGCCCATGTTTCCCATATTATAAAAATTAAAGTTAGAGGAAATAAACTCCAGTGGAAAGCAGGCTGCAGCTTTCCTTGATGAGAAAGAAACAATATATATATAATACTGATAATATCTCCTTGTGAGGACTAAACTAATGAATGGAATAGGACCCATGGTGTCAGGCATTGCTGACGTCTCCCATCTTTCATGTAGGTTGAGTCAATAAGACGAAATTCAAAACCCTAGGCACCTAAACGCTTATTGTAGCTGTCATCAGCTGGTAGGTTTGAAGGAAGCTGTGTGTCCACTGCCCTGGAGATCAGATGCTGTGATGGCAGAAAGCTAACAAGAGAATATCTGCTGGTTTAGAGAGGAGGAAGGGGGCCTAGGTTGATGGTGAACTGGGAACAAGAACAAGAACCAAGTAACTGAATTGCCTCTGTGGGCAAGGCTGGGCAAGAGGAGTATGCTTTATCTTATTGTTGTGAGGGTTTCCTTTCATAAAGATGATTTTGTGGCTGATGAAAGCATCAGGTAAGTTGGCTAGACTGAAAATGTTCCAAAGAAGAGGTCCAATGCATACTCTGTTGGAGTGTGTATTAGTTAAAATGCCCAGGTTTTTTGTCCAGCTTCTTCTGACATTAGCTTTTTGGGGCACTATCACCATCAGGTCTCTATTTTTCCATTTCCTAGAGGCCGTCCAATATCCAAATGACTCCCAATCTAGCTTTCAGGATTTTTTTTCCTCATTTTACAAATCAGTAAGCATGAACACAGCTGTCCTGGGACGCACAGACATATCTCCTCCATAAAGTCACTCTTCTCCCCCTCCTTAGAAAACCTCCATTTAGCAATTTTCAGTCCCAGTGCCACCAAAAGCTGAAGGCAAGCAGCTGCCTGGTGGATGCAGCTGGTGGAATCCAGATTCCTGCGCTCTGGAGTGATAAAACACCTTAAAAGAAGAAAAACAGGGAGACTGGAGGGCTTTAATGGATCCATTTAAGAGTGAGGTGGGATCATCAGGAGTCTTTAGAAGGAGAGGGACCGAGTCAATGCATCAGATAGGAGGGAAACACCCTCCAAATTCATTAATGACTTCCAGTAATTGCTGTAGATGGGTGGAAATACCCCAACGTACGAAGCCGCCTGCTAGTGGCAAGGAGCTAAGCCAGGCCTCCTCCATAACACACTCCTGAAGTTTACTGTCGGAGAAACGTCTTTTATTAAATGTAAACAGCATCCCGCCGGAGGTCAGAGCCTTGCCGCTGCTGCGTATCCCAAGGTAATACCACTTTAAGCTCCACATAAACTCTTAAACAGTTTCTATCCTAAAACCAGACCGTAGGTGGTACAGTTTTTTACGATATGTTATAATAGTGCAATAAATCTGTTAGCTTAAAATCGAATCTCGGTGGCCTTTTAGAGAAATCATCATTAAATGTAAGGCCCTGTTAATGATGCCATCCCAGTGAAATTGTTTAATCTGCTAGGGGGGTGAAAGGTCACCAAATGAATTTTTTATAATACATCAACTTGACACGCAATAGGGAAAACTGTAATAGATAAAAGCAAAGGAAAAGGGCACTGTCTTCTTCTGATAGGTCAATAGCAGCCAAGAGAGTCACTCATCCACTTTTCCTTCACTACCGTGCTCCTTTTCCATTTAATATGGACACCCAATTAATACCTCAGCACCATAGACAACCTCATTTTAGGTGAATTATAGCAATTTCTTCCCCCTTCTCCGAAATGAAAGTGATCACAATACATCATAGCATTGTGCGAATTAACGTTAATTGATTCGAGTTACCAAGCATTGATGGGCCACTTCTATAATCTGGTCCTTATTGGGAGCTGGAAGGGATGGAGGGAAGATTAGATTGCATCCTCCGTTGCTTTGACGACGGCGGTCACCTGATGGCTTGTTAGACAGTTGTACGCTTCTATTGCTGGCCCCAGTGGGGTCGTCAGTAAACTGGAGTGATGTCCAAACATCATTACACGCTGCTCCGATATTAAAGCAAAGGGATTAGCACCTTATTGCAAGCAACCTGGATTTGTCATTGTGCTGTCGTTATCCAATTTCCAGATGATAATGTGACTGTGGCCTGCGGGCGCGGGGTCCTACAGCCAAACCAAGGTGTACGTGTATATATCTATTTATATATATACATGTATACGTATATATACGTGCCTACACCCCCACAAAGACCCAGCATCCAAAGCCCTTTAACCCTTTGCTCACCAGCTTCCTGCTAACAAAGCATGTGGAAGAATTTTTCCCCCTTTCCCATCAAAGGCATGATAGCAGTCAAGAGCACAACGTGACAGCAGAGCTGTCACACCAAGGAGCTGGCGTGGCCATCACTCACTCGAATGTCACACCGGACAAGCTCTGCGGATAGAGGTGACACCACTCACATGTTAAATAAGGTGGAGTGGGGAAAGGATCGGGCCCTCAGAGACATGACTGGCAGCTCCTCTCTGCTCTGTGCATGTGTTGTGTAAATCATCACTTTTACTGCAGGTCCCATTAATTGTTAAGGGGGAAAATGGATCCTTGAGAAAGGCAGGTTTTATTTGACAGCACTGGGGTACCAGCACTGGGAGCAGGTCTCTTCCCAGTCCCTGAGGAAGACTTTGTACTGTGTACTTTTCCACAATTTTACTAGACTGTTAAATGAGTTGTTGGTCCAAAATGGGTCTCAGCTATTCCCAAACTATTAATAAAACCCAAACGTTCAGAATATTGTTTTGATCGCATGGAGAAAAAAATTTCAGGAAAACAGATTGATGTTGAATGGGAAAAGGTCTTCTTCCAGTTCTATTGACAGGTTCTTCCAGTTTATTCTCTGAGGAGGAATCATTTTCTATTTTTAAATGCAAATTTACCTCTCGATACTTTACACCCATTTGTTCCTGTGCTGTCATTGTCCATTGGTGTCTAGAGCCTCCCCTCTGATATTTACTATTTCAACATATTTTCACAGATAGGAAGATATCTCCCCTCAGCCTGGCTTTGCCAAGTGAAACAAAACAAGCTTTTTTATCCCTTACATCTTAAAATAAACTCCATTTCCATGCTCATCTTAAATACCCTTCCCTGTATCTACTTGAACTGAGGATGCCTTTTTCATACATCAATAAGCAGAGTGGCACATGCTACTCAAGAATATGCTTTTTATAGTGTCCCTATGAACATCTGACTTGCAATTATCTAACCCTAAGTTTAAGGAGCTTTAAAGTTTACAGTTTAAGCTCCTGAGTATCACCTTTTCTACATCTTCACTTCAGGGGTGTGTGGCAGATAAAACCTTTATAGAGTCTCAAGTGCTGCAATCACAGCAGCTCTGACATCGGGATTTTCAGCATCCTGCCTTTGCCTACCCCTGGAGGAAAAGCTGGATCCCTATGCAGGGAACAAGTTGTCATCTCCCTATTTTAAAATCCTATGCAATTCCATACAGCAACCTGCCTGAAACCTGGACCAAGATCACCAAACCCGAGCTCTTTGGGGTTAGGATGTGTCAGAATTAATCTAGTTTGGACTTGTAACCCTGCCTGTCTGTGTACATGTCGTGTGACACGGTGAATTAGTTGTAATTTCTCATTTAGGCCTCTGCATGGGCATTTCTGTCGGTATGAGCAGTTCTTTGATGATTTGCTCCACTTTTATTGCTTGCTGTGAGTCTCAAACACCATTATTTCCTGCACACACTGTTTTTCACATGCTGCCTAACCTAACTCTTAACAAAGAAAGATTAATGCCTGCAAAACTCAGTTTGTACAGCTTAAAGGTCTATCAAGAAGGGGCAAGTACCCTGCATTAATGTGGGGATATGGATTAAATAGCTTCTGGATGACTGTCCAGCTTTATATTTCTTATTTTGCATAAAGGCACCCACTGAAACACACACAATACATTTGCTGTTGTGCTCTTGTTCTTTCACTTTTATATTTATATTGATATCAGGCAAATTTTGCAAAACCAAGATTTCTATCTGTAAATACATTGCAGTATATATTAATATACAGACATTCAGAGAAAGATAAAGCTATGTGATAGTTATCTCTCTGATTCTCCAGCTGTGCAAGACTATAGCTGTCACTGCAATCACCTCCGTCTTCCCTTGACAAACCAATGAGCTGTGCTTGAAGTGACCCTTACAAAGGAGTTAAATTAAAATCATGTTAAAAAGCATTTCAAATCATAACAGACAAGTCTTTTTTTTTTTTTTATAGAGGCTTGACAATGTGAAATAAAGACTTACTGCCTTGCTACCCCACCACAGCAAGGTTTCCAAGGCTCCCTTCAGCCTCACTGTCCTGGGCTGCAAAGATGAACACCCATTCTCTGCTGATAAAAGGTTTTTTTATTGTTGTCTTGATGCAAAAGGAGCCACTGTGAAACCACAGGGAGACTGGCCTGGCAGGAGTGCTGGTTCTGTGTATATCTGACAGCCTGATTGGATTTTGCACTACTCAGGGATGAAAATATTTTTCTTTTCCTTCCACAGACAAATACACGGGAATACTTAGCCTGACTTGTAATCCCAGCCCCATTATCCTTGCCTGTGCTAGCATGTACTGCCTAAAGAGAGACAGATAGACAGTGGGGATACTACATGTCCCAACAGGAAAACCCTGATTTCATTTCACAAGTTATCTGTGGCCTTATTGCATCAGAAATGTCAGCCATGAGTAATTCCAGAAAAGCTATGACTGATGGAGAGCAATAAATAACACTGCAGAGGAGCCCAGGCAGCTAAAGGTGGATGATCTCTGATCTTGTCCTATGATCTGGTGATGTTAGTATTCTCTTTAATATACATTTCAGGTCTTCTCCTGCTGAGATGGTGAATCTACGGGTTTAAGCTAGCACTGCTCTTGTCCCTGTAATAAATCAGCCTCCTTCCTAGGGACCTCTCTTGATCCTCGCTGCTCAAACTGGTTTCAAAGAGCATGCACAGACAGGAAGACAAACCCCAGCTGGGAGAGTAGTCCCCAGTGTGGAGGAAATGTCATTTCTTCCTGAAAAAAGGCAGGTACAAGGCTTCTTCCCTGGCAGACAGAAGAGGGTAGTCCTCTCCTCTAGGTGGTCTCTGCTTTTTCCCCCATCACATTACACTGATACATTCATGAACCTACAGGTATTTAACAGGGTTCTGGTGAACTTAGTCTAAAAAAATCTATACCTTGTTCCTTTCCCAGTGTTTAGCTATTGTTGCTCCTCTTGTTCTGATCAACACTAATGGACACACTGAATGAAGTGTCTCATACCTGTCACAGTCTGAAGGCTATAACATGTCTTGGGATGGCTTAAAGACAGGGCAACATTTCCTATCACAGGGTGTAAAACTTCCTGCAACATTTTCTTGCTGTCCCATTTTGTGACATCCTACATCATAACACACATACACCCACTGACAATAGTGATGTTAGTTCTGCTGATGAAAAATATTGTGTATCCTCAGAGTTCGGCCCTATTTAAGATTTGATCTTGCAAATAATAATTTCCCACTGTGCTTAATATAACACCACTTAAAAAAAAAGTACCCAAAACCAATAAACCAAAACCAAACAAAAAAATAAAACAAAGATTCTTATGGTGACAGACCAGTGTCATTACTGTGGGTGCTTCACTACCATAAGCCATGCAAAATGCCTAGAAGATAAATTCAGCTTGTGAATAGTAGTTTGTATCACTTGTTCGTATCACCAACTGACATCAGAATGGTACAGGGGTCAGTGGGAAATGTTGGAGGATATGGTATTAATTAAAGAAAGTGAGTCTTAGACAAATCCAATTTCTTTCTTGTATAGATGGAATACGCTTATACTTGGGTAAGGCTCAGTAGTGCACAACATCAAAAAATAACATTATGCAATATCAACAGAGTACACAATAAGGTTGCCAAACATCTAATCCCATGCTCCCTATTAAAAACAGATGGGATATTACCTTTTTCATATTTCCCATATGCTTTTAATACAGATGCAGGATCTGAGGCTGAAATGCACTGCTGTCTGCTCCCTTCCCAGCCTTGCCCCTTCCAGCCTTCTCTGCAGATAAGGGCTGCCATCTGGGCCATGCGAATAGTGGCTGCAAGAGGCTGAAAAGAGCAAGCCGGGGACAGAAAAAGAAGGGACAGAAAGGGTCGTTGGCTACTGTGGAGGAGAAGGAAAAAAATGACCTTCAAAAAGTGAGTCTTGGTACAGAACATCAATAAAAAATTAGCAAGTACAAAACTGACCAAGAACTAGGTAGCTGACAGAGCTCAAAAGGTAGCTTCCATTGGGAAATCATTATAAAGTAAAGGGGTGTCCTGTGTTGTTCTGTCAAAATCAGCTCCTGGCCTGATGCTTTATCTATGTCAAGAAACAAATATAAAGATAAAATACCCAGATGGGTTGGTGGGCTGATATATTATGGACAGAGCAGTCAAACATGGGCACTTAAACTACGTAGTGTGTTGGATCTGGTAAACAAATTGGATGGCTTGGGTCCTGGAAAGCTAGGACTGAAAAGGAATTAGTGAATACAGTGAGAAAACAGAGCATCATGAGCTCTCCTATATCTGTGGAAAAATGGGCTAATGGGATCATTGAATTCTGTCAGTAGAAAGTGGGATTTAGCACCACTTTTGTGTATGGCACTGATACGGAGGAAAACTGTTGGCTTTTCAGACATACACGCCTCAAAAAGGATTCAGAGAACAGAGACAGGGAAGGAAAGAAACACTCTCCAGAACTTAAACCTTTCAATTTATTAAAAAGCAGACAGCTAAGTGATTTGATTACTCTGGAGGTATCTGGAAGAGGAGGAAGAATCAATGCCCAGAAACTCACTGATGTAACAGGGAAGGAAAGAACAAGAGACTCTCATGGGAAACTGGAGACAGAAAGGCTGACAAGGGACAGCAGGCAAGTACTTGTGACAGCAAAACCAGGGACAGCATCCAACATCTAGGCTCACATTCAGGTAGTGTTGGATACATCCAGCTCTTGTGTCTTTTCTAAAGTAGGTATTTTAGCCAAAAATAAAGGTCAGTGCTGAGGTATCAAATTGAACAGCAGTGGACTGTGTCATGCAGGAGATTGAAGTTGAAGATTAAACAGCTCTTTCTGGCCTTAAAGTTTAAAAGTATATAAATCAAGGTTTAGACCTACAATTTAATTAAGGCAGCAACTTGAAGGCAAACATCCAGGACCTCTGCTCCTGGTTTAAAGCATCACGGGCACCTCTGTGCTACAGAGATCTATGAGTATCAGCAGAATGACACAGTGATTCAACCTCACGAGTCCAGCTACTACTTGGGCATAGCTCTGTTATGGAAAGTTTACAATGTGTTTCACCCCAGTTAGTCATATTTCAGTCAATGGAGAACCTACTCCCTATCTTAATGAGCAGATCAAGTCGTTAAATTGCCTCACAACACTTAAATCAGAAACTGCTGATACTGCATCTACTACTTACCTATTGTTGGCTTCTACTGGAAACAGTGAGACAGGCTGAGTCACCATCAAGCTATCAACTGGCAAGCTGAGGCCTCTCTGAAGGTCTCCAGTCTGATGGGTGTTGATAATTGTTCTGGCCAAACTCTTTAAGCTGTCACTTGTCAACTCATTTCTTGGATGGTCTGGGGGATCGCCAAGTTCAATGATGAGAACTCTTGATGGACCAGCCTCATCAGATGGTTGCACAGCTCGGGTACTCACTGGTCCATTCCCCACTTTGTGTGAGCTAGACCTGCTATGAAAGGCTGTACAAAATGCCATGTCAGGGCAGTGATACCTTTTTTTGCTAGCATTGGCTGAGATTACCTTCAACATGCTTTCACCTCCCAGCACACGATGGACTACTCTGACTTGGTCATGACCAATCTTCAAGAAATCAGCCAATCGACGTATTGTACTTGCTTCACCGTCTTCCCCAAGAGCCTCAGTTACAGTGAAAGCCACAAGAAGGGAAAGGCCAGCAACTATTTCTACAGGTTCCTTCTCGTGCAGGAGAACATAGAGAAGATTGTCTTCAAAGCTAAAGTAATTGGCTCCTGCCCCTTCATTCAGTGAGAAAGAAGATGGAGTTGGAGAGACATATTTCCCTTGAATGAAAACACGAAGACTGAGTGGCTCGTTGTAGAATATAGCAAGGGGCACTCTGGTTGTGTTTTGGCCACTGAGGAGATAGAGTTTGAAAGTCAGAGGTGCTAGCTCTGGGAAGCAAATTGTAGTGAGTTTGGTGGATGGCAACACAGAAAATAAAGTAGAATGATGCTCTGCAGTATAACAAGATGCATGCGACGTCACGTCACTGAAGGTGTCCATAAAGCTGCCAGTCATTGCTACCACTGGAAACAGTCTCTGGCTGACCATACTGGGATCCAAGTTTTCTAGGATGACAAGTGCGTGATCTGCCTGTTTGCAGAAGTAGCCTTGTATTGAGGGCTTGAAGACACACTTGCTGTCATCTGTGTAAATTCCTGGAAGAGAGTAAAGGGACACGGGGAGAGAAAAAAATAATGAATTGTTACAGACATCATCTTGAAAGTTTGTGGTATAGCTGCTTATTTTCCCATTCAGTGCTCAAAGTCAAGTTGTTGATGCTAACACTTTACACAGTTTAAAGAGAAGCCTGGAACTAAGAGATATTAAATAGGTAGAAACTACATCTACTTCAAGATGTCCTTGAGCTGAAAATGGTTGAAGATTGATAATGAGTTCTCCTGGTTCCAGGCCTGTAGCGGGGTAAAAAATCAGGTCATGACTACAATTCTTTGGAAAGATGATTTAACAGTATATGAAGTCTTCTTTTCCCACTCACAGGGATTCTATCTCAAACAAAAACAAACAAAGAAAAAAAAAAGCTTAGAAAGGACCAGAACACTATTAATCTACTCCAGCAGTGAACTGCCACAGTAAGTTTTAGAGATAGAAGAAAGCACCAGATTCAGACATGTGCTCCAAGTGTCTATGCTCCCATTCCAGTCAGTGAAGATCTGGAGTTTAAATAGTTCATGCACAGGCAGGCATCTAGTATCTCATGGGATGCCCTGAGGTATCCCATAGGCCCTACAGAAGACCTATGTGCTTCAAGAGCAGCAGCTGGAGGCCTGGTGGGACACCCCACAGCACCTGAAATTACACTAGACACATATTTATGGTAACTGAAACACTCCAATTTCCCAGTTATCAAAACAGACAGAGTAGTTTAGAAAGCAATGAAATTCACCTTGAAATACCTCTGTTTTGTCAGCTGGATTGCCCTTTACAACCCTCTAACGTCAGTGACTAGTGGTAGGACCCTGTCACTTAAACACAAGTGTATAATGTCACTTGGACTTCTTTGGGCAGCTACAATAGCTGCAGATGTAACACATGATCCATGGGAATACAAAAGCCACTTCAGGTGACACTTTAAATATTCTTTCACTGAGCATGACAGGACATAAGACCCTTCTATGTATGTCAGAATTTGCCACTGAATCCCATCCCAAGTGTCTCTGGTGACAAGTCAAGAGGATCCTTTTATGGAAGGATCCATACAGAAGAGATGTAATCCAAACAGTCTTCTGAGTTAGGTTATGCTCCACCTGACCAAATATAGGTCTCTGTTTTAAGATTAGAGAAATTGTGCCTCAGGCTGTAATGATGAAATCATCACTGATTATAAAGAGAGAATAAAAGTAAATGAGTTCAGATACGGGCACCAAAAGTATAAACATTTCTGCCCGGAGCATCTTAGAAAAAGATGTGTGTTTCTGTTTTTCCTTCCTCTCTTCAAAATAAAATCAAAGGAGGAATTTGCTGCTGTAGCCAGCTATAATCCTCCTTCCCTCCACGAGCCTGCTCCTTCCTTAGCTGTGCTCACAAATATGTTAGGCAAGGCACAGCCAGTGCCTAAACTAACTCTGCGTTCCTCATTCAGCAGCTCTGGGGACGTGCAGGCAGATCAACAATGCCTGGCACTAATGATGAAAAGAAAGGGCCAGCAACATCCTTGAGAGTCACAAAGTTTTGGATGAATAAAAGGGCATTCCCCTTATCAGGGAAACTTTGGAACTGTGAAACTCACTGCTAGCCGAAAATACCAGACTCCTGGAAAAGAAATGAACTAGGAGAGTCTGGGCTCTGCTTATAACTACATCTTGATGCCTGGATCCCGTGGACACTTACCTATGATTTGTTTCAAGGGGATTCCTCGTGTGCAGACTGCTACCCAGGTCTGGGAACGTTTCCCAGAATGAGCTCTCACTCTGCACGTCACCGAGGAAAGCAATGAAATTACATAAATGTCAAGCTTTGTTCGAGGAGGACGTCCAAGTCAGATAGGATCTGTGCAAAAGCCCCTATTTTTAGACACCAGCTTACCATTTTCTTTCCCTTTTTTCTTGCCTTTCCTTTTCTTTTTTTTTTTTTTCTTCTTTTTGCTTTATGAGCGAGTGTAAGTGTTTTGCTCTTGGCTTGTGCCAGGGGCAAAGGGAGAGGCAGCAGCAGCTTCATTCAGAAGAAGTGGAAAGGCTGCACTCGGAGACGTTGGATGTTGTCCCGGAGCGGTGGGAGGACACAGCCCACAGCAAAGGCTGACAGATCCCATCCTCTGCTCTCCCGGAAACTCCCCATCTCCCCCCGGTGACATTTCTCTCGTCTACAAATGGGATTTAGCCGATCCTTTGTGATTTTCCAGGACTTTCCTTTGCCCTGCCTGCCTCGCAAAGTGGGTTTGCTCGTTTTCCTGTACACACACCCGTGCACGCACACGTATCGTTGCTTGTCTCCTTCCAAATGGCCTTGTCTGCCAGTCACAATTTCTGCAGCCCGCAATTTCGATCACTTTTAAATGAAACCCACGCTGGCCTTAGTAATCATAATGTCATTTACAATTTACCACAAAACACGTTTATTCAGTTAGTTGCACATTGGAGAAAGAGAACTCCATATGAACTCGCTGCTGAAGCCCTAATCTGATTATTTCCTCATGAAAATCCAAGCAGGGGTGCTTGTAAGAGGGGTCTGAGAGGAGAAGGAAAAAGTGAGTCCTGGCCACAGCTGACTCTGATAATCAATGGGAATAGATAAGTGACGCGGCGTGTCAGGGCCAGCAGCTGATCTGCCCCGGGGCTTTTCTCTAAAAAAGGCCAGAGTGGACAGGACTTAATAAATACTGAGTGACCACTGAATATTGAGCTGACGTGTGCTATTTACATTGGCAGTGGACAATAACAGTGATAAATTCCAGAAGCATCCCCTCACAATGGGTGAAATTAGATTAAACAGGTTATATATTTAGGGGGGGGTGTGCTTGCACACACGCGTGTGTGAGAGAGGGGGAAAAAATGCAGAAAAAAAAAAAAAAAAGAAAGCGAAATCTGGTGAGTGTGAACCACCAAGAGAGTTTACAAATGGGTGTGGGCACTTGCATGGGCACGTGAGCCAGGTGTGTATCCCACTAGGGACACGAAAGAGCAGGAAAAAATATGTGGAGAGAGTGTGTCCACCCTCTCCAGCTATTTCCTCAGCCCCTGCCCTCCATGGATTCCCCTATTATCAAGTTAATTTTATTATTTAATTACATATGTGCACACGTACACACACAAACACATATATCTATATGAGATTTTAACACTCAGGTTGCTTCTAGGGCTCCTGACAAATATTAACTTTGTGTCAATATTTGTCCTTCCTGTCGTGAAATGAGGATTTTCCACCTCATTTCACATTTGAAAAGAAAAATGCGCCGAGGGGGTCCTCTTTGCTTAGGAAAAAAACCACCACCAACAACAACATCTCATATCCCTTATTTAGAAAAATGGAGCAGGAGGGAAGAAGGGAAGAGTATTTTTAAAATAGATGTTTTGACTTAAAGGCACATAGAGTCCTGTGCAAGTCTCCTGCCTTTTCCCTAGTTCC
Organism: Tringa tobata; assembly: GCA_033628505.1. Lineage (NCBI taxonomy): Eukaryota > Metazoa > Chordata > Aves > Charadriiformes > Scolopacidae > Tringa > Tringa tobata. The sequence goes on along the minus strand of JAHREE010000422.1, from coordinate 317,944 downwards.
CCAATGCCAAATAAATAAAATAAAATAAAATAAATTCTACATTTAAAATTGAATGAAATACATCAACATTAATGATTTTCCCCTTCAGGTTAACACCACCATTTCCTTCAATAATTTTTACCCATTTCGTGATAGATTTCACAATTCATGGTACAAGGAAAAATATAGTAATTTTTTGACAAAAACAAAAGGAGATGTCAGTTTTTTATCAAAATAAAATAAATCTCCCGCAATTTTCTTTCCATCCGACTGGATTTGCCCGTCAGTTATTTCTAATTTAACTACAATTATAGTTACAAAAATATAAAAGCGAGTCGGGGAGGAAGGGGGAGGGGAGAGATAAATGGGACACTGTTTAGAAATTGCAATTCATTGGCCTTGGGCTGGCCAGCACATATCTTGGCTGAGGGGGAAATATTCATCAGCGTTAACTGTTCCTTTTGACCTCCTGACATTCAAATGTGAAATAAATAATAATAAAAAAAGACCCAGGAATAGGACCTTAGAAATCCAGCAAAGGTAAATTATTCTGAGGTTGGTCGTTTTTGCTATACAAAAGGCTTTCTATGTTTCTTGAGTTCAGATGTTCCCCATAAATAATTTTGGCCCCGGTTCTCCTGTTTGATCCCTGGCACGGGGTCCTCATGCCTACACACGCATGCTTTGAAAGCAGAGGCTCTGCAGATGCTGATCTTGTAAATCTTTGCGTAGGTAAATGAAAACAAACCCATCGACTTCAGCAGATGCTGAAACGAGGCATCCCCCATCGTTTTTAGAAATCCCACTGGCTGTAAATTAGGGATATCACTCAATTGAGTTTAGCAGTGTTCCCTTGGGGGGATAAACACACAGATATGCAATGTTAAGTAACTTATTTGTGGTGGGTTTCTCACAAAGTGTGTGTTAGGAACACACTCAGAGGAATGCACGGTGGCACGTGTGCTTGCTCGTGTATTTGTGTACATACGTGTGTGAGATACACACACAGAGGTATATATATATTCATAGCAGGGACCGTGTAAATAAAAACGGAGTGATTGCTTTAGGCTGCTAATTCTTTCTTTTAAAGAAAATGATTTTAGAAGGAAATGAGTCTCATAACATCATAGTGTGGGGGGTTTTATGCTCTCCTGTTTATCGTTCCTCCATAAAAAAATTTAGAAGCCCCTGGCCAATTTCAGGCACGTTTGTGGACTCAAAGATACTATGTTCCTGCAAGTTTTGCTGAAGTAGGTGCCCAAGTAGAGAAAAAACAGTTATTAGTGCTCTGAAAGGAAAAACTGTAGTGTAAGCTCACCCTCATTACATACCACAGGACTGATGTTCACCCTTCCCTTTCACATACAAATCCATAGAAAAACAGGGTTAGTACTTAAAAATGTTTGTTCTTGCATTTGTTGTTTGCAAGTGTTGATATGACCACACATATTGTTACTATTTATTCACTGTGAAATCAAGCATTATTTGCATCTTTCATATGTTTATATATTGTTATGCTAGCACCAACCCTTCAGAGCTCCCCCATGCCTAAGAGGTATGGCACATACCTTGCAGATGATAGCAAATCTTTCCAAGTTATGAACAAATTATTGCAGTTTTCCAGTTCCCAGGGACTATAGTAATAACTCATTCTTGACCTTAAAGCAGAAGTGCACAAGTAAAGTCTTAACAGGAGAGACTAGAAGCTTACTGAGACCAGGATGCTTTCCAGTGGTGATTGAAAAGTCACCTAGAAAAGGTACTGGAACAGAGCATGCATATAGAAATGTTCACCCAAAATTCTCCTCAAACTTTCAGTGATTTACAGTTCAGGAACATCTTGAGTCAAAGAGATCATCTTTGGTCTTTTATATTTGAGAGAAAATACCAAACCTGTCTCACAAAACTGCAAAAAGCTAGGGAGGAAAATAACCCAGCCAGGAGAATATATCTTGAGCCATCTCAAAGGAGGAAGGTCGGTAAATCTGAAGTGCCCTTTGGTGAGGTAGCCCAGCCCAGGCCTTATGTCATGGATGAATTAAAGGATGTTACTTACAGTGCCACAGAACTTCTCAAAATGCCCTGCTGCCATCGCAAGGTGACCACACCTGGAAATACATTGGCTGTCTGTGCACAGAAGACTAGGCTGAAACTGAGATGCTATGACATCGCATGCGTCAAAATTAATAAAATAACCAGTGCCAAGGCCAGTTCCTTGTCCCCGAGGCCAGCTGGCACGGCACTCCCATAGTACTAAAATCACTGACCCTCCAAAAGAGGGTGGCCACCTCCAAACTGCCCTTTTGGACTGACTCCCGACTTGTGCTAATTTCTGGAAAGTGGCCAGGAATTGTCTTGGACACTGGTGTGTTGCCTGGGGCCAAACCAGGCTTTGAGCTGTTCTCATGATATAACAGGAGTTACCGGGAAGCTCCAGTGTCCATACCTTAGTGCTGCTTCACTCAGTAGAGGTAGACATTGGGCCCATTCCTACTATTGTCAGCAATGACTGAGAGCAGTTTCTCTATCATTTTATTACACTTAATTAGAAAGGCACAGTTATTGGGGATTTTTGTCCACGTTATCATTAATGATTAGAGAACTTTAGTCATTTTAGCCATCCTGGCAATACAAAGTTTCCTACAATGCTTATTCAGGGGATAGATCCAATAAGGTGACAAAAGAAGCATTAACTGACATCAGACTGTGCGTGGAGACAAAAAGGATTAAAAGGCATAATTTCACGATTCTGTGCAATTTTGGAGAGTCCCCAAAAGTGTGATAAGTTAAGAACCCTTAAATTGTAACCCTGAATGAAGGACAGTGCAGGAGTCATTACCCCAACCCCTACTGTAATGCAGCCAAAACTGTGGCACGAGGGGTGAACAGCACAGAGTGAACCCTCATAGGACAGCATGGGAGAGAGAGTTTGGGTCTCCATAGCATTCCTAAGGGCTATCAACACACACCTAAGGGGTGGAAATAATGGCTTTTTGTGCAGTACCTAGCAAAATAGGACCCAGTGCCCTGACTACAGCTTTTAGATGTTCTGCTGAAGCAGATAATACAAACTATTCCCACAAACCTCTTGAAATCATTAACCATCATTCAAAGAGCCAATAGCTGGGTGTGAGAGGGATCCTATCTCCCAGAAAAGACAATTAAAAGAGAAAAACACAAAGCAAAGCATCGTTTGGTCCAAATTATTTCACCTTCAAAAAAACATGCTGTTCTGCAAGTATCAATTTGTTTCTCATGTCACTACCCAAGCTTTTCCCATTATATCTCCCCTTAAGATAATCCTGGTTTCCTTTAGGTGCATTTAAAGCTCAGAAGGGTTTTTCTCTCTTCCCGACCAGTAACCCCATGGACCAAAGCCTTAGTCAAACTGGTATCCAACGTACAGGTGGGAGGGACAGCCTCTGCCGAGGCATTTCCAGTCACTATCTCTCTGGCCAAGGACTGATAAAACCATCACCGCCACCCGACAGCAGAACAGCAATTTCATCAGATGCCAGACCTAAAAATGAACGTGGCCGTGCCATGCACTGCTCTGAGCTGTGGATATAATGAGTTTTGAATGGGAAGTCCCGGACACAATAAATCTGTGCCATATGTGACCATTTCCTGTGTCAGTTCCTTTCTCATAACCAGTGGAGGCTTCGCCCTCCCCCTCACTTTCCCTTTCATGACCCCACACCAGGGCTCTGAAATATTTCAGGGCTGCTTATGGGCCCCAGGCTTTTCCACAGCGGTTGCATAAATAAATGAGTTTGACAGCAAACATCATAACGGTTAGCAGTAATGTGTGCTCCACACAAGTGCTCGTGCTACTCACTGGAGAAATGGGGGAGGAAGGAGCTCGGTTTGTTACCACAAACAAAAGTATGTTCTCTGACAAGTGGTGAAAGAATTAGTCAAATAAACTTGAACTCTATTAAGACCATTGCTGCCAGTTTTTGTTATGGATGGGAAGGTTCTCGACTTCTCTTTCCCTCCTCGGCCTGCAGTCACTGCAAAGACAAATCATCCTTTTCTTCTGCAAAAATAAAGTTAGGGGATAAAATGAACTACCTCAAAATAAATTTGCAGCAAACTTCACTTTAGTATTATTATCATTATCATTTCTTCCCAATGAGAACAGTCCTTTGGTCCTGTGAACAGACTCAAAAAGAGACTGAATGATTTTCCATTAGAAGGGGGCCAGAAGAAAAACACCAAATACCTGCAGATCTTGGAAGTATTCGGGTTAGAATTAAGCTTAAAAATTATGATTATTTTTATAAGACATAGGTGAAGGAGAGGACAGGACAGAGTTCAGCATTTGTCCTAAAATTGTTTTCCCTTTATTTGTTCATTAACAAATCAGACATTTTGACTAAAGAGCAAAGTTCTCAGCTTTACCTGAGAAATTACAATATTTTGAACCATGTAAAATTTTTCTGTAAAAATATTTTATTGAAAAGCCTTTTTTTTTTTCCCAGATATACCATTTAAACAAGCATATTTCAAATATCCCAAGTTCAGCCCAGAAAGACTGGAGACATTTCAATTAGTATATTAAAGGGTATAATTACTTTATAAAAGCTTCATAAAAATTATCAGGAATGAATGAAGGTGGTTTTCCCGTGTTCAATGCAGAGAGAAGAAAAAATAGTTAATATTTTAAGCAGGAAATTTTAAGTTAGAAAATAGAAAAAAAAAATTAAAGAAAACTAAAAAAAAAAAAAAAAGAAAAAGAATACTGAGGCCTTGCCTCTCCTCTCCTCTCCTTCCTTTTCACAGGTCAGTTATAAAAAAAAGTTATACTGTTATTTGTACCTGCCTTGACTGAAGATGCAGTCCTACAGCCTGTGCTTATGGCAGAAAAGTTCGCAAGCACAGGAGTCTCTGTGACATTATTAGGGTGATTTTCAGCAATATTAGTCCTATATGGGCTATGGAGTTGAATCTTAAAGAAGAAGGATTCCATTACAGGTACAGACAGCTATATTATGCCATGACATATTTATGACAATGAACAGTAATGGGAGGCAAGTATTTTAAGCCTTAGAAGTCGAAATTAATCTGAAAGCATAGCGCAGAATCAGAACACCTATGAAAACATATTGAAGAGCTAAAATTTGAGATACAAAGGCTAGAGTCATTATCTGAACACATAGAATGGGATTCATCACATTAATTTTAGCTGCCTAAATGTTAAGCATCTAGTCTAAGCTAATTGTCTTGTCTAAGCTGCTCATCTAGACAATAATCATTAGAGAGAGAGAAAAAGGAGAGACTCTTAGTGGGTCATTCGTTCCTGCTTTCCCTTGGATGGATTGTGTCACTTCTGGAGGTGTCTGTCTCTGTTGGCTATATGGGAAATCTGGACAACTGATTTGGACTGAAGGCCTGTATTTGGGCAGCTGAAGTTAGGTGAAATGAGCCCAGCTCCTAATGATGTAGTTAATGAGGCTTGCAGAACAGCTGGGGTAATAGGTGTTCCTATTCAGAAATAAGTGGGAAATGATAGCTCTGTACACACCTCTAAAGCAACTGCCTTCTCTAGTTCTGAACAAGGAGAAAAACAGGAAGAAGGGAGATGAAGCCACTACCATGTTAATCTAGAAAATGAAAAAGTTTCCCTATTCCTGACAGAGATCTAAACAGGCTGCAAAAATTGGTTTGAGAAAGACCCTTAAAAAGATCAAAATCTGCATTTGGCATTTGGAGCTATGGTGACTAAGCCACTGGTTGCAGATATTTCCACCTGAGCCTGGTGTGGTCACCCTGCAGACCACAGGGTCTGCTCATCTTGCTCTGCTCCTGAGAAGTGCAGCTCACACAGAAAACAGAGGGGACACTGAGAAAAATACCTTGGAAAGCACAGAAATGCAGAATTTCTTGAAAAAAAAAAAAACCAAACAAAACCAAACCAAACCACAAAAAACACCACTTACAGGAAAATCAAATGTGTCTGTAGGCAAAGTCCTAAAATATCATGTCTACATAGAATCTTAGGAAAAAAGTAGGTCATAAAAGATTCCTGGATGCCCTTTATTTCAACCTTTTGCTCAGAGCAAGGCTAACTACAAAGTTAGATCAGGCTTCTAAGGGTTTTATCACCAATCATAGTATATTTACATTTTAGGATTTTACATTTACTAGGACAAAACTCCCAGTTTAGGTTATGTCCAGAGAAGCTGAAAGGGTTGAAAATGGCTTGAAGACAATCTATCATCCTAACGACACTTTCATAAATAACTTCACACACTTGCAAGGTGGTTTGAAGAGGCTTCATGGCTTAGTTTTGCAAGTTGTTATACTTGTGTGTGCTTGTTTTAGGTAGTCCAAGCCCTGTTGCTTGTCCCATTGAAGTCATCTGAACAGCTCCAACAGGGAAAGAGTAGGTTTGGAGCTGAATCAACTCTTGTGCTTTACCAAATAGTGTTCTTCATCTTCATATAAATGTGAACAAACTCAGAGTCACGCTGATCCTGGCTCTATGGTATGGTGCCCATGGAGAAGAAGAATAACCATATTGGTGGAGGACTGCAAACACCCAGCCAGTGCTGGCTGCCCTGCTCTAACTAGTGGGCATCACTCCCTTTTTTTATTTTTTTCCAGACTTACTAGCAAGCCGTTTGAAATTTCAGACAGCCCTTGGAGTTATTTTGGCCAGGGAGTATATTTAAAACTCATTGTGCCTAATGTTGTCTTTCTACAATTGAGAAGTAATCAGGAAAGACGTGAAAATAAATAGACAAGTGAGAGGCAAAATGAAATATGAAGTGGCTAGAAAGGAGTCTGCTCTCTAATGTATTTTTTCAGCTTATTATTGTAAAAGCCCAGAGCAAAAGAATAGCTTTGAAGAGCCTTTTGTTAATAGTGCAAAGGTTGTCTTTTTATTTTTCTTAACTTTTTATTTATTAACCATGCTGCACAGGGTACTTCCATAAATGATGGCCGGGTTTCAGGTTACGGGGACTTGTTTAGTCTAAAAACATCGCAGACTGCAATGGGAAACAGAAAAGAAAAGTAACGGCCCATGATACGGTGCTTGAAGGGACTAAAATCGAAGCCCATTTGTTCTCTGCTTTTCCCTGTAATTTCTGGTGGTTGAGCTTGCAAAGGTTTGGATGTCTCTGTTTGGATGGGTAAAATGCATTCCCAGCAGGCCGCTTCCCCAGGTGGTCTATTTGATGACAGCTTGATGCTTAGGCCAATATAAAACAGCTGATGTTTTGACCCTATCTGAGAATAAAATTATGAAGCCACATTCCTACGTGGGGCAATCCTCCAGATTCTTGTGTAAAAAAAAAAAAAAGAATAAAAATGTTATTGAGGGTGCTTACCTTATGCTCAGTCCCTAATTAATGGCGTTAAATGATATTATTGTTACTCTTAGTGTTGCAATACTATGCGTTTGTTTATTATTGCCCTGAATAGGTGTTTATCATACAAATAGTCAATTGATACAAAGTTTCATTCAAAGACTATCATGTAGGAATACACTGTAGCTGTGCACAGGAAGCCAGGCAGGTGCATTGAGCAGATTTGTTTCTTTTGAGATTTTTCAGTGCTTTAGCATCAGCGAAAGAAAAGCATGAAACACAATTAGGATCAGCACATCCACATAGGATTCCCAAATGCTGCTTAGCTCAGGTGTGCTGCCAGTACTTAAAGGATGCTCTTCATGCATAACCGTCTATATTATCTCACTTTATAAAGAGAATTGCCTGCCATTATGGTCAATTTTGGGTCTGTTTTGTTGTGTTGTAACACCAGCATTGCTATACAGATACACTAGATGGGCACAAGCGTGATTTTCACTTGTTTATTCCTTGGCATCAACAGTATCAGAATATATTTCATTTTCTGGGCACACCAATTGAGAAGCTGAGCTGGCAGGCTCTCAGCAGGAACCTGCCCAGGCCTTTCTGCTGGTTTGGGCCATCAGAGAGCATCTCTTAGATGCCAGACTGCCATGAAGAGGCAAGACAGTTTGAAGATCCTACAAAGAGCCCATCTGGCAGGGTTTGCTCAGCTTTCACATCCTCACCTGCCAATTGTAGGGGACACTAGGCTGAAGCCTAGTAGAAACCTTGTAGACTGTGTTTGTATCCCACTAGCACGGAAAGACTCATTCCAGAGTCAGAGTACACTAAGTACTAAACACTAAATATTAGGTACTAAGTGCTAAGACTAATCCAGCAGGTAGAAAATTTGTCCAATCCGGTTCTAAATTTGTGTTGTTTTATATCACTCTCTATAATCACTCTCCATGAAAGCCACAGGAATTCTGTTTATATAGCATTTCCCTGGAGAAGAGCTTTCAGCAGACATCTCACTTTCCAAACCAAATCCTGCCCAAAAGGGTGGTATGTTACGTCAAGCACGTGTTGTCGGTTGTCAAAAAATAAATTCACATTTTCTTGGACCTTATGTTTCCCTGAGGCCCAAAAAGGGTTAATATTCCTGGCAGCACTGCAGTCTGTAACTTGAAAACCCAACCAGAAAGATGTTCTGTGGAAAAGATCCCTGTGCTGTCAAGGGCATTAGAGGAGGAGGAACATAAGGGAATCTTTGCTTTTTTTTTTTTTTTTTTTTTCTTTTTCTCTCGGTGGTTCACATGGAATGGAAGCTCAGACACAGAGGCCTCAGAAGTAGAGATCTGAATTTAATAAAGCTGTCTGGAGGGGGAGGGAGACAGAGAAAAGAAGATCATGGAGATAAGAGAGGCAGAGATAGGAAGAGAGGAAAAGAAAGAACATTACAGCTGACTCGTGATGGCTGTGCCCTTTCAGAATCAAGTGGGCAGAAATGAAATATTTGTTTAAAAGGTGGGACACCAGTTCATTATGAAAAGAATAAGAAAGAAAAAAAGAATATTTTATGGTTAGAACATATACTTCCATGCCACTGTGATGAGGACTGGCAAAAGGCAAGGCAAGGCAAGACAAGGAAGAAGGCAAGGCACTGCAAGGCAATTAATACTGCTGCTTGAATTCATTGTAAATTTGGAGAGTACTGGAGAGACTCCTTAAATTTTGTACAGCTGCACCTACAGTATACGAGCAGAATTAGACCCCTGCTTAGGAACATAACCTCTTTGAAGGTAATAATAAATTGCATAGATTAGAAAAATTACAGGGTCTGTTTGCTTCAGCACTTCTGCAACTTTTCTCCCATTTCTGCTTGGAGAATAAATGTTAATTGAGGGGCAGTAGAGAGGAGGAGGCTCATCTAATTCCCACTGACACGGACAGCCCTCTCTGCCAAGGTACCAAGTTGACTTCTGTATTGAGAGCAAATGTGCTGCCAAAGCTCCCATCCAGGGATGTTTTTTCATTTCTTTTCCATAAGATTCTGTTTGTTAGAAAAACCAAAAAGGCACCAGAGGGAAAATAAATGCAGATACATTTTTAATGCGTACATTTCATTTTCAGAACATGGTGGGCACTTCAGTGCTGGGTGCTGGAACTGCAAGGGGGAATTTATCTAATCAGTCCTCCGTGTCCCTGCTTCATTGACATAATGTGGTCCTGCCGATTAAAGCACTGGAATCATAGCGCTGCATTTTCTTTCTCTTTCATACTAAAATTATTGATGTGCTTTGTAGGATGTGTAATTGCCATTATTGTATATGTGCCTAGAGCGTGTGCAGAGCTGAAATTGAAATAAATAAGCAAACGAAAATCATCCGATAGGAAGTCTCTGATGGTATGGTGGGGGTTGGTGCCGTGGCCTCATGAGCTGAAAATAGGATTTGATACTGCTGTTTTGGTAGAGTGAGATTCGATAAGACTGGAAGAAAGGCTGCTCTGATCCTCTAGTCTGACCTCCTCTTTTTATGTCGCACAGACCCTCAGTAAACACTTAAATCAAAGTACCTCTTTTAGCATCCCGAGTCCAAGCTTCACCATCCAGAGAGTTCACTGGAGCCATCCTGATTTACATCACCTGAGGATCTTTCCCAGTATCACACATTCTCTTTTGCTCCCTCTCTTTCGCTCGCTCTCATACACACACAGTAGATTTGTTCTTTACATTTAATTTATGCAAGTGAGGCACAGAATACATTTCAGTAACGCCAATTAGATACGCACTAATTTCTTCTCTGTGAAATAGCAGTAAGTAATTAATCAGAATTTTGATCACAACTCAGTTGGCAATTCTAATTGCACTTGCCATTTCCACAGCAAATACCGAATCATTATCTTTTTCGCCTAGTCCTCTCTTCCTAATCATCCAGGGTGCTAGAAGCAAAACATTTCCAAGAACTAGATATTGTCTATATCAACCAGCAGCCTTAATACCTTTGGACTGAGGGTTAGTGGGTTCAGTCCACGGCTGTGTTTTATTTCAAGCTTCATCATAATTTTAAAGTGAATGGCTAGTGGCAGGCTGGCTGCATGCCTGGGGGAGGGGGGATTCTGCCTCATAAAATTATGAGGAAGGATAAAAGCTAGCAGCTCACTCCATTAAAAACCTTCTGGGAGAGCACTAAAGACACCTGACCTTTGCACAAGCATCCAGCAGGCATCAAAGGGGCATATGGATGTTGATCAGATCTGTATCATCAAAGCTCACATTGCATCTCTGAGGCACCACAACCACATTTTAACTCCAGGCATTACCAGCCATCCTGGTATGGAATGGGATGATCAGGGAAGATCAGAGCGTTGTGGTTAACCACAACAGTGTTTACATCACCGCCTAATGATCATTCTGCTGATCTGTGCAAACTGACAGCACTGCACTGGAGCAAGAACGGATTAAGATTACCTGCCTGGAAAGTGCTACAGCCAGGGATCTATGGAGATGGGACCCTCCTTTGATATGCTGCAAAAAAGATGACAGTGAGATACTTCTCAGAGATCTTAGAGCTGAAAAAGAGCAGGAAAGGAAAGAGAGCTTTACCATTTAGGAACTGAGCTCTACAGGGATCTGAGGGTGTACCTACACTGGGTCCAGCCTTCAAATCCAGGCTGGTGCTTCACTTTCTCTCACTGCTGGAAACAAAGATTTCCTACAACCTGACATCTACAGCCTGGAGTAACAATCAGATTCTTCACATAATTCAAGCCCAGACGGTTAAATTTCCCAGGTAATCCCAAACCATATGCGGTAAATTTGGGAACAAACATCAAAACTGAGAAATCAATTTTGTCTACTTAGTAACTAGTGAAAACAGGTTTAAAAGAATCATAGAAATACTGAATGGTTTGAGTTGGAAAGGACCTTAAAGATCATCTTGTTCCAAGCCCCCTGCCATGGGCAGGGACACCTCCCACTAGACCAGGTTGCTCAAAGCCCCATCCAGCCTGGCCTTGAACACTTGGAGAGCTGGATGCATAGAACATGTAGTAAACCAGAATAGATCAGGTTCTACTTTTACATGCAATTTAAGAAAGTAACATCTATGAAAACTACATTTTTGAAGACCGTCCAAGAATCTCCTGTACTCCCCAAATCTGTCTTCTCCCTGTCCTAACCAACAGAGTAAGAAAAGGAAGAAATCACTCAGTTCTTTCCTTTGCTTCCTCAGGTTTTGGTTTTTTTTTCAATTAACACTCTTGCTTTTATTCTAAATCTGAGAGATTATTAGGAAGGATTTAAAAGAACCTGTAACCTTTCAGAATCTTTCTGCTCCCAGACACCAAAGGTCTCCCACAGGACATGGGGGAATCACTCTCAACCTTGGTGATGTCAGTGGGGTCTGAAGAGGGACAAAATATCTCATAACTTAGCTATGAACATTGCAGCCAGGAACAACATCTGAGATTTCAGTGGGTTGGATTTCTTTCTTTCAGAAAAGACAGAAAAATACAAGTAGAATAAATCTCTGAACTGCCACAGAGACATTTCTTCACCTGGGTTTGGGATAGGGATGGCATGTTAGTCATGCTGCCCATGCTGAAATGATCCCAAAAGCCAGAAGTTTTCCCTCAGCCTTAAACAGAGGTACAGTGAGGCTATGTCTACACTTGTGAAGGCTTATGCCTTAGCCCTGGTACTCAGTGACACATAGTTTACATTCCTAGAACAATGCTTGGCATGGGTTTTTTTTGTCTAGGTCAAATAACACCGACCAAAATTCTATAAGCCATCTGGGGGTTAGTGTGCTCTGTGACCATTCCAGTTTGGATGCAACCAGTCAGGTCTGGAGCATACGGAAGCTTAATAATTATGCACGTGGTCACACTGAAAGCTGACCCCAGGGCCATAAAATTGGCTCTGGAGGTTTGTAGTTTACCAGCACAAAGGTAATCAGAAGGTTTGAGATCTTTGTGGCCACGTTGTGCAGAGAAGTATCACCATGCTCCCCACAGTTCTTATGAGAAACATCCTGCTCCAAGCAGCTTAGGAGCATGGGAGGCACTGGTGGAGTTAAATGATTCAGCCACCAGCAAATTTTTCCTACCCAGCTATCCATACCCATACAGCATCAGCAATGACTGTGCTGCCTATCTGAAATATCAGAGAGTAACTAAAAAAAGCAGAAAAGAACAAAAAACTATTCAAAAAATTTAACACATAGGCTGCAAAAGGGAAAGGATGACTTTTAATTGACTATAATCAGGGCTGCTTAATCACCTCAGAGTGGAAAAAAAGAAAATCAGCCCTTGGAATCTAAGCATCTTTGAAGACCGAGTAAACCTGCACAGCACAGATTTATGAAGACAGCAGATCACATCCCAGATCAGCTACAGCAGCCAAAAGAAAAAATAAGAGCTTTAAAACCAGAGGCAGTGGGATACAATCAGACTAGTGCAAAAAACATCGACTTCAACACAGATATATAAGTAATGAATGGTCCTGAAGAGACATTCTGGCTACATCTTCACTAGTAAATTAAATGTGCCCAGGAGTATTCCCAGACACCGAGGCCAACTGACACGGTCTGGCTGCGTTCATCTATTAAACTCTCTCAGCTTTCAAAACAGGATGGATTCATCCAACAGACCACCAGGGAATGTTCCTTGGCACATGTTAACTCCCAGACTGCACCCAAGAATCGTTCGGGAGAGCATTAATTGGCCCAGGACAAAAGCATGCCAGGGGCTGTTGTAACCATTTTTGCAGAGCAGAGGATTGTGTTTCCACGTCTGTGGCCTGTCATGGCTTTATTTATTTTAGCATGGGCATAGCCCCTCTCCACGTTAACATCTGCCCCTGGAGAGTGCTGCTGTGACCACAAAATTACCTGCAAAATTTATCAGAGGGCACAGGCCACGTCAGTTAGAGAGGTATCTGGAGCCAAAGGAAATGAACAGGGAAACCTGCAGCCAGTATTAATTCTGGGCACCTTCAAGACAACAGTTCACACCCAGAGGCAAAGACCAAACAGACGTTGTGTGAAATATTTGGCCTTCTCCTGGCATGGCTGGAGGTTGTTGAATTTTCTCACACTCTGATTCCTTTAATTTGTTGCGTACTTGTTGCAAACAAAATATTGCTGTTCACTCAGCAGTTTGCAAGCCTGGAGTTGACGTTTCCTTACACTAGAAAAATATTTTAAGGGGAAAAAAACAATTTGAGGTGATTATTAAAACCATTATTAGTGAGGCAGGAAACAAAGTTGTTTCTGTGTGCCTTCCGTTTGTCACTTCAGTCTTGAGTGGAAGAGAAGGAAGGGACAATCTAGTCACCTCCTGTCTGTTATCTCCCTGCTGGAAATGAGCAATAGATTGACAGCAGCTGAAGAGAGACGTGCCTGCCCACTGCACTTTAATTAATACAGGGAAGATGGGTTTGGGAGGATTAGAGTCACCAGAGGAACAAACCCGGGAATAATTTCCTGTCTCTACTCGACTAGTATCTCTCCGGGTTGATGCAGCTGCACTCCACTCTGGTTTTCAATAGTCAGCCAAAATCTCTGAGTTCAGTGAGGTTATGGCCTCATGTAACTGCAGGAAATAGTCTGATGCATGATGCCACCAAGTTAGTCCCCTCCTCAACTCCACATGCATGGGCACCCCTCTCATCAAGACGCTCTGAGAAACAGTGGGTGAAACGAGTGTGCATAAAGCCTCACAAAAACAAACTAGCTGTGGAAATCCTTCCTACAGACCCGCCGAGCAAATACAGGAGGAAAACTGGGATGAGATGAGGAGTGGCTACACCCACCAGGACTCTGCCACTAGTGCCTTTTGAGGAGAACAATCCTTTGTCTGCCTTTACCTTGGCTGAGAACTGTAAACCTCAGTAAAACCTTGTTGTTTCTTTGAAGATACAGCAAAGTGTGCACAGAAACATTTACTCTGAGCACAGGCTCGGAGACAGGCAGGGTTGATCCACAGCAGACATCAATGCCAGCAGGATTTAGAAGCATGGGTCAAGGTTGTGTTCTTGTAGAGATCAAGAATAGCAGGAGCATGAGGTGAGCCCTCTCAGCAGGACCCCAAGCAGGTCCAGTGTCAGGAACATCACCTCAGCCAACATATATCTGTGCACAGGGACAGAAGGGATAGGTCAGGAGCATGTCTCCCAGACAAGGTGGAGGCAGAGCTGATGAGAGAGGGAGGTACCGCTGCCCAGCCTGAGAGCTGCCCTCAGAAGGACCATGGACACATCTTGGCCATGTGTTTCAGTATTCCTCCTTCTTTAAATGTTCCACCTGCGGCTCTTTTGCACATTTTTCCATTGCACACCCATGACAACAAAGACTGAAATTCTTGTGGTCTCTCATGTGACACTTTCTTTGCATCTTCAATCTGCTTTGCTCCATGGTGCTCGTGCTAGCATTTGAATTCTCTATGGAAAAGCCACCTGGATCAGGCTCATTATCACCCTTTCCCAGGTGGCTTGGGAGCAGTATGTACACCTGAAAAGTGAGTGCGGGGTGGGGCTGAGCTGATGTGTCCTGTCCTGAAGGCATGGGGACATGCAGGGGCATAGCCAGCATCAGGCTGGGTGACTCCAGAATGCGGTGCTGTTACAAATAGCACTTTGCCTGGAGGCCCATCCAGTTGAATTAAGAAAAAAAAGAACCATTAATTAACTTGACTTAAGAGAAGGCTGATGCAGGGCAATGTGACCTTTTCTCTATGTCACATGCCACACGGATTTTAGCCTCCCCCTGATGCTTTGTCACCACCAGTCCTTGTTTTTTAGATCACTGGATTGCGGGGGGGTGATGGTGACCAAAGGGATTGGAGCAGCAGGAGAAAAGAAAGAGGCGTCTTCACTGTTTTGGTGGTCTGTGCACCAAAGGCAGCAGAATCCCATTCTCCATCTACCATCTGTTACCTTGCGATGTAAATATATATACGCATGCACACTTTATTCAGGTATTACATGACACATCATGTGTGCATTCAGTTAATACACACACTTAAAGTAGTTTTGGCAATATTTTGCAGAAAAACTAAGAAGGGTTTCAGTTTACAAAATGGAGACTAGACTTATTTAATGCTGCTCAACTTTTGCATAAACGTGATGGCAACAGAAGGAGCTTTCTTCTGTTCAGCCAGTCAACTCAGTGCACCACAAGGTCTCCCTCAAGATCTGACCTGCAGCAACAATAAACTGGCAATGAAAGCCCCCAGCAACAAAAGGAAGCCACCTTTCAGAGCACGTGTGATGAGGTGAGCCTCAGCCTGCCTGAAAGCTGTGAGATGGTGAGGCACACCTGGACTGGTTGTCCATGGGAGGCTGCAGGTATTTCTGCCCTGCCATCACCCGCCCGTGTGGTCTTTGTGGGGGTGAAAGGCAGATGGGTCGGGGAGCTCACCAAGCCCTGCATTTCTCCACAGAACCCTCTTTGAGGATTCTGTCAACACAGACATAGAGTTCGGAGGTGCAGGCTTTTATCCTTTACATTAGAGATTTTTTTTGACCACACGTTGAAAAAGAAAATACAAAATAAAACCACGCTTCAAATTCCATTGGATAACATTGGCAAAGAAAGACATGTCAGAGTTATACCCACATATATCTTACGTAGAGCAAAAAACCTCAGAATGGCTTTAAAAATACTTGTCCATGTCCCATTAAATCACTGTGGCTTAAAGTATTGAAGGTTGGTTTTGAAACTTCTCCCAATGAAATCTATGCATTTATCTCAGTGAAAACACTCCCATCTTACTAAACAAACATGATGTGATCAGCAGTGGACCTCAGAAAATCCTCTCACATCTCATTATCCCACAGTTTAGATTAGGGGCTTTTATAGTTTGACTTCATAACCACAGGATCAGCTCCATTCCCCTCTGCCTGAGCCTCTGCAGTGCTAATCTATTATTTCTGTAACATGAAGAGTAAAGAAAAGGAATAGAACATGTTCTTGCGGCAACAAGTTAATTTTGATTTAACCTTCCAATGCTTGACATTGCGGGCACTAGCACTTTGGTTGTTTAAAGAAAAACACCAAGTAAGCAAGCAATAAACCCTTACTCAAGCAAAAAAACTTTCCAAAGGTGCTGGTTGCATTGTTTCCTGCAACACAAAGTGTTCCTTTGTCAGTCCTGTTGGCAAGACAGGACACATGCCCTTGCCATGCCAAGATGAACCTTATTGGACCTGCTAACCATGAAGCAATCCATAAAAAGAGGTCTGAAGCTGAATTAGAAGTACTTGCACCCTGAGAGCACTGGAGGATGGAGAGGAAAACCAAGACCAGACCAGTCACAGAAAGGCTTCTGGCTCTGCCATGGGCTTGCTTGAAACCCACAGATCTGGCTGTGCCTCAGTTTCCCCTCCACTCCCTTGTCTTCTCCATTTAGAGCTGTAAATTCCTCATGGGAAGATAATCTCTGGATGTATGATGGTGCCTAGGGTCTCCAGCTCTGAAAACTCTCCAGCTCTGAAACTACTGCAAATACACAGAGACTGAGGCACTACCGAGCATTAGCAAAAAATGATCTGCATGCTGGACTTTTGCTCTTGCAGATCAAACAATCCCAGCACTAAGGTTGCTCAGCTGGCAGTACAATCCACTTTTATTTCTCACTTCAAAACTTCTTTTTCTCCTAGGACCTCCATCACCCCTCTGCTAATATGTTCAAGTTCTTGGACACATCTAACCAGTGTGAAGAATTTACCTTCCCCAGATGCTCCAAATCACAGACTGAGATTCCCAGAGTGACACAAAGAATTGGGTGCCTGGCATCCAACTCCTAATAAGGTTATTTAAGATTTAGACATATCCGTTCCGGGGGAACATTCATAGAGTCTTTCACCAGCAGACCCAAGGTCACCCTGACATCACTTCTAGATGATCACAGCTGAAGCAGCTGAGCTGAGGCTGGCACTGAGTCCTAGTGAATAGGTCACACTGAGGTAAAGACATCAAACAGCTGAGGAGATGTGGCCCCATGCTCACTCCACACTGGAAGCACAGGCAAAGCCACCACGTGTTCCTTGCAAAGGGTCACACAGACAACTTTGAGGAAGGATCTCGGTTGGCTTTGAGTTAGGGCTGCTGGCTTGTGGGTTTTTTCTGTTTGGTTGGTTGGATTTTTGTTTGGTTTGGTTTTTTCTCTTTTTTTTTTTTCCTATTTTTCCACTTCACCTCCAAACTGTAGTCTAACCCTTTCAAAGAAAGGCACCTGAAAAAAGAGACTTTGCTTTCTGAAACACATCTGCCTCCCACTGGAGCTAAGCGAAAGGCAATATTATTTTCCTAAGCAGCCCCCAAACTGTGAACATAAAAGCATACAAATTCAACACCCACAAAAAAGAGGAATAAGATAATAAGCCTGGACAATGAGAAAATTACACAAGTTCACTTTCCATGTCAGTATGCATTTCCCTTTAAGAATTTCCATTTCCCTTTAAGCAATTCTATTATTCACACATAGCATTTCTAATCATTCTTTCAAGTGTTTCTATGTAACTTATCAGGGTTTAATGAATGCCAGAATAAGCACTAGAGGGAAAATCCACATAACTGGACAGTAACCCAAAGGTTTTAACAAGACCTCTACATTTTTCTTTTTTAATATAATCTTTATTCAAGCATTTTCTGCTTTGATCAGAAAGATGGCTTTTTTATTGGTATTATTATTGACTTTTTCCCACCCACCCTCTTTCATAATCCACCATCCCATAACTTGTGAGCCCTTCAGGGTTGCAGTGAAGAGTTATTAGCTACAAAGGGCTTCTTTGGAAACATAATCTACAAGTAAAATCAAAGTAAACAAGTTAGCTTCCATACTACCTTCTACTGGATCAGGCCCCATACTCACTTTGCAGAGAGAACAGTAAAAAAATGCCCTGAAAATACCCAACATTGATACACAAATATGTTAGAGAACAGGAGTAATTTGTTTAGTTTGCCATAGGTGGAAGTATTGTCCACTATTAATAATAGTTCCTAAAGACGACCTCGTGCCCAGAAGTTGTCAGTCACAAAAATTCCGGGACACCTTGTCACTGGAGGTTAGACTGGCTAAAAAAGCAGATGAGATAAGATACATCAACAAACAGCCAAATAGATAAAGCAACAAGTAGGTTGCTTTAGAAGGCATGACTGTGAGAGAAAAAGTCAGTCTGTAAATGCTCACTATTCTTCCCAAAGCAACCACTGCCTTCAACAAGACACTAGGAACATGCTAAACTCTGACCCTGATTTTTAAGCCAGTGTTGGGGTTGCGTAGGGTTTGACTTCTGTTTGTGTGACACTGTGGACAGCACTTCACTTGAACCAGTTCTTCTGGGGTTCTTTTCTCTAGAGAGCTGTACAGGCATACAAAGAGTCAGATCTTTTCTCCAGTGAGCCTCAGGCTTTCCAAGAGCAAGGGATGTTATCAGTTCTGTGTGGTCACTGACTTCCATGTAGTATTTAGAGTCAGAGGGCTGGAAAAGTCCTCAACAAGAGACACAGCCTGTTCCTCTGCCCCACAGCAAGCTGTATTCTACCAGGTTTTATTCCTGACAGGTCCTGCACAGATGGAAAGAAGGCAGTTGTGTCCATCTCCTAAGACACAGAGACATTCTGCTGCAATGTGAGGTCTGCTTTTACTGTGGTCACTCCTCAGAGCAAGACACGGACAGAAAGTTTAAGTGATTTGTTGCAATGTGCATCAAATCATCATCAGAGGTCCAAGAAGAGTCAAGGACCCTCCTCAGCTATTAGGAAAATTATTTTTACCAAGTATCTTCTTCAACTGAATATTTATCCAATAGAGCTGCACCCTCTACTTCCTTCATATTTATTTTTGGTACAACCTTGAACCCAGTTGGTGCCTTTGATTAACTGGTGCTACAATCTCCTATCAATCCCATGGTGGGGGGAAAATAGTGTGCTTGCAATACGGACCCTATAGGGATGAATTTTCATTTTCAGTCCAGTAACTGTTGCGTCCTAGTAAGCATTGGAAGAAAACAGTGAGGCAGACTTACTCTAGTTTTGCAATCTGCTTATTAATTTCAGAGGAACCACCGCAGGAACAAAGTTTATTAGTGAGTAGGAGGATGTTTCAGGAACAGAGCCCAACTGAAAATAATCAACTCCCTTTAATTAATTGCATACAGTTTTATTGCATAACTGATGGTTTTAAACCTTGGCCAATTAGTTTGTCAAACACAGAAGTTAAATTCTCTATTGGTCTCTCAAGTAAGGTCTATGCCAAAGTTTTAATTTAACTTGCCTTATCCAAGCAACCAGAAAATAGGGCCTCTTGAAACTGAAATTAGTGGGCAGTTACCCAGAACTGTAAAAAAGAATAGAAAAGACAAAGAAATAAAGCAAAGACATAGAAGTCCCAAGCGGGACCAATATCTGAGTTGGGTCCCTGACCCCCGTTCAGGGGTAGATTACAGTTGCAAGGTTTCCCTGTCTGGACAACCTGTTTTCTAAGATAGGCTGAGGTACTGTTGCCAATTGAATGTGCTTACAACATAGAAAAAAAAAAGAACAAAAAAATCTACCTTTTCTTTGAAAAGAAAAGATGTACTAGAATAGCTCAAGATGCTTCAGTGTGGTTGCTGCCTCACTAGCTGTGCGTTTCTTTTCCTAGCAACTGGAGAATGCAGGATGATTTTATAATCTTATATATTTATATATGTGTATATTAAAATGCATATAAAGGTTTATATGGTAAGTTAATAACTGTATTTTGGCATGATCTGAGTATTCAATGTAATCACCCAAGATGCAAATATCTATTTTCCAGGTTCTTAAATGCAATGCCAGTGAATTGACTATTTTTTCACCACACTGATCTGTTTCTCCATGCATGCATGAGGAAATTCATATGTTCTTTTCAACTAATTATCTTAATAATTATGTTAGTACTCATGACACATATCCTGAGCATAGCAAGGTGCTCATTGTGTCTACCACATGTGCTTTGAACTTGATAATCAAGTGATGTCATCCATTCAAAGATATTCCTTACAAATTAAGATCTTGCATATTTTGACTCGGTAATTATCATGTGAAAAGTTGCTTTTGGATGTACCAACCTCTTGGTCTAAGCTTAGACAACATTTACAGTTTCATTAGCTAAAATGCCCTACTGAGTCCCTGTCCTGGATACACTATGACTGAATCTGAGATGGATGGTTTCTGCACTTACTGGGATTTTTTGCATGTGCAAAAAATGTCTACACCATGTCTACACCAGTAACCACACACTGTTAGCATGTCACGTACTGGTCAGGAACACCCACACACTTTAACCATTACTGCATTCCCCAGCACAGTGTTGGTCCCTGCAACTAGCACTCTCCAGCACCATGCTCAGGCGTGGCTGAATCTAGGCAAGAGATGAAATGCTATGGGGACATGGACGTGGTTGAGGGCAAATGGTTTGATTTAAAAGACTCGTTTAATGTTGCTCTATTATTCAGATGGCTTTCAGTAACCACCTGTGCTGAGTCCTTGCTTTCTTCTCTTCCAGTCCATATTCATCCCACATGTTTCAGTTTCTCCAGGAGATAAGGCAGAGAGCTCTTGTTTACAAACATGTGGTACAACACAGCTCTGAGCCGTCTCCAGAACAATCACATTTTGGACCAAATGAGTCAAAACTTCTTGCTTGTTACTATGATCATGTAATGCAAGACTGTGTCAAAAGCTAAACATAAACAGCAAGGCAAAATAAGGTCATACAGACAGACATCTAAGTGCTTGCCTGCTTTAGTAATGCCACATGGACACTTAATTACCAGTGTGGAATTTTTCCCAATGTTTCATAGAAGCATTAAACTAATTGGGATCACATCATAACAGACGCTACGTAGACACTTCTTTAGTCCCAACACTGAAATGTCAAGAGCCATCACAAACCAATGAGTGGAGGAAAAAAAAAAAAGACTAACCTCATTTCACAGGATAATCAAGTGACTTCTTCAAAGTCAAGGGAGAAGGTTTTAGCAGAATCCTGCAATGAACTTGGACCTGTTGAGTGATTCTGCAGCAGCAGCCTGTCACTCTCACAATAAGTCACTCCTTGCATGCTGATGGCTGAACCTGTTGGCTCCTGTGATGCAAGTCTGCCAGCAGTGAAACCTCTACACTGCGTGTTATAATCTAGGAAGACACTGGTGTCCCTGCGCAGGGCAGGGGGGCTGGAACCAGATGGTCTTTGAAGTCCCTTCCAATTTTAACCATTCTATGATTCTCTGATTCTGTGGCACTTCAACTGACCTTCAGAGGTAGACCTGAGATTGCTCTCCCCACAGTCTAAACTAGAAGAACCGTGCCCAACTTCAAGTGGAAGCTGTGTGACCACATTAGCATGGAAATGTGCCCATGGTAGCCAGTCCTACGCTACTGGTTCAGGGATGGTTTATGTCCTGTCAGCCCGGATCACAGTCAAACAGTGTAAGTTTGCTCGAAAGAGGTCATGTCAACATGGCCAAGGTGGGGCGGTCCCCACAAGAACTTGTCTTTTATTCTGCTTTCACATCACTGTCTTCATGCCACAAAGCCATGGTTTCACTGCTTTTCTCATGGTTCTTTTACAGCACTGAACCAGGGTGGAAAAATTAAAGATGCTTTATCTGAAACATCCACGAAGGAAATCCTGTGTCTCTGATGAACCTGACTTCCTCAATTTCCTGTTTGCTGCACAGCTGTCTGCATTGGATAGGTCTCAGGGACATTTTTTTGGACATATTTGTCTACCTCAGTTGGAAGCCAGTCTCCTTGAGTTAGAACATAAGGGTCTATAATCTTTAAAAAAAAAAAAATCACAGTGAAAACAGAAAGAATGAAAAGAAAACAAACCAATAAAGAATCTATCCTGTCATAACATTTGAGGTTCTGGTATTTGCTGGCCTTGGAGTAGATTCAAAATAAATGAAGGAAATGTGTATTTCATTAAATGCTAATATTTGGAAGATAAGAGGGAAAAAATGATGAAATGCTTCCAAGCGCAGTTGTGAGGACAGTGTCTGCGTGTGTGTGTATAAACACACACACTTGCATACACACAAACATACAGTCATGATTCTCTCTGATTCAGAATTATACTATGTAGGAAGAATTACAGGATTACAGGGGAAGGAAAAAAAAGGACTTATTTTCCCAGGCCAAAGCTCTTTGTGTGCATGGCAAGGACTTCTGCACTTCTCATTCTCCATCTCTTTTCAGAATTGCAACTGAATCCTACCATAAGGATCCTTTTTTTTCTTACAAATGAGACGAGATCTTACAACTAAAAGTCACTGAGACATAGATATGCATATATTAAAAAAAATCTCAATCCTACACAAAGTA
The DNA here is from genome assembly GCA_033628505.1 of Tringa tobata. Lineage (NCBI taxonomy): Eukaryota > Metazoa > Chordata > Aves > Charadriiformes > Scolopacidae > Tringa > Tringa tobata. The sequence continues at coordinate 295,308 of JAHREE010000422.1, read as the reverse complement.
AACTGTACTAGGTGCCTTAATAATAAAGCTGGTTAATCAAAATCTAACCAGCACGTTCCCAAGTTGATGGCATACTTGTTGGTGGCTAAACTTTGAGGTGTCTTCTGCCTTCCACCACAGATGACTCTACGTAATCCCTTGGCTCCCAACAGACCTAGTCTGTAAAATTAGGTTTATGCTTGCCTCCTAGGGACACAGTGCCTTGGGCAGCGACAAGGGTCATGAAGTGCCCAGAATTCTTTTGCTAATTAGCAGACAAAATGCAAGGGAACTGAACTCCGTATTTAAGGCTCCCAATACTCAAGTATTTTGGAGACAGCTGAAGGAAGGAGAGCATTTGGTGTCTGTGCTTCTAACAACTCAGCAGAGCAGGAACTAAAATTTTCACAAGCAACAGTCAAAACCTAGATCTTTCATGGCACATCAGAAGATAATGAATCTCTGCAGTTTATTTTCATAGATGGTTACACAGTTTTTTGCGGGGACAGCAGATAGAAAACATTACACTGACCTCAGAGTTGTTTCCCTGCTAACCTTCAATCTTTTACTGCAAGCCCATAGGTTCTAGAGTTTAGAGATTTGTTTTCTAACATGCACCAAAAAAGCTCTGTTTTGTTCTTTGCAGCTGAACTATTTCTGAGCAAACTTGCANCACCAAAAAAGCTCTGTTTTGTTCTTTGCAGCTGAACTATTTCTGAGCAAACTTGCAGACAAAAATCTTACCCCAGGCACAAATCTAGCATGGGAAAAGAAAGGCATCAAGTGTAGCAAATAACATAAAAGTATAGAACATTTTTAAAAAGTTAAAAGGAATTAAAGAAAACCAGTTTCATGTGAAGTGGAACCAGTATTTTATTACAGACCTGTAGCTGGATTCCCTGGCATCTACCAATGTGCAAAAGTTTTTCCTTTAGTTGGGACCCAAAACTGGAGTTTCTCTCCACAGAACACTTCTTGGTATCCAGGAAATGAATGCCAAGAGATATTACCCTCTGGGGGACAGAAGGGTTCACTGATAGGGGTTTTCTTCCTAGACACTTTTTTTTTTTTTTTAACCTCTAGGAATCTATTATCTCTGAGAACTTATCCATCTACTACTTTTAATTGATATTGAAAATGGGTTAAAAATTGCTGAGTGGGAAATGACACACACATACATATGTGCATACACTGCATGGTCACATAAATCTCATGTTTAAAGAAGCCAACCTAAAAAAGAAAGAGAAACTTGATGTATTAACATCATTTGCCAGGTTAGCTGATATGCTCTTCTGCAAAACTCAGCAATGCGATCCACTGGGCACCAATCCAATAGATCTCTGTGGTGCTCATTCAGAAATGTTGCCCCCACGGGTTGCCCAACGCCCTCTAAAATGGATAAGAAAGCTGCTTTGCTCTCCACAGGCCTTGATCAGTCCCTCGAAGAGAGGAAAAGAGGAAAAGAGAGAGATATCCCTTGGTGTTTGTGCCTGCTTCTCTTTCAAATGGAATTAATGGTGGTTTAATGGGGTATGAAAGGATGTTTTACTGGAAACAATGAGGAACAATTGTCTAGCTCACGTTTCATTTCACAGGTCATTATTGCATTAAGAAGTAAATCGACCAAGTCCGGTAAATAACAGTCTGTGTTTTGCCCAGAGCTTCAAACCAACAATCTTAGCAGTCACCAACTAATATCTTTGTCATTTTTAACCCTTGCAGGGATCTGCTGGGGGCTAAACAATTATAGTCTTCACCCACCCCTAGCAGGTAAGCATTACTCATTTTATTTCTCATCCCTTCTTCCTGCAAACCCCACGAGGCTGGGTTTTTGCATTGTTGTTTTGTTTATTAGCCAACCTAGCCAACTGCGTGTCTGGTGGCCTTGAAAAACAACACATATTTTAGTGACTGCTGCAGGCGTCTTTAAACAGGCTGCTTCCTCTGCAAAATTAATTGTGGCAAAATGCAGTGCTTCCCCTGTAAAGCTCTGGAAACTAACACTCAGCAGTTTGGCTGGATTATAGATATGCCTCAAAGATCTAAGGAAAATAATATAGTTATACGTACAGGAGGCAATTCACATTTATTTTTTTTTTAAATTGCATAAACACAGGCATCCCATCTCCTTAAAGGTAACAGCCATCGAGCCTAGAGAGGCTTTACGATGTAGGCTGCTGTCCTCAGCTCTGTCCCCACCTCACTTCTCCACTTTCCTCTCTTTCTTCTGAAGCTTTCCGGATTGACTATTGATATCAGCAGCTTCTTCCAGAAGATACCAGAAAAGTTTTTGCTGGTCTAATAGTAATAAGACCCAGCTACTGACTCAGATTTATAGGCATCACTAAAGTAGAAATGAAGAGAGAGCCAAACAGTGCCTCCGAAGAAAAGGCATGATGTCTGAGCTACTGAGCTTTCGAGGGAGGTTCTGGATAAGGAACCTGCTTCAATTTTGGTTCTCTGATGCTGTAAACTCCTGTACACCATTTTCCATGGGACTAACCTCTACATCTACACGATGCACAACCTTTCAAGCACATTAGCATACCACAAGAGAGGGACCAAGCATATGGGTTGGGTGAGAGTCTGTCTGCACCAGTTACCTCCCTAGGAGTCACTCTTTGTCTTCATCAACAAAGTATGTAGAAAGTCCTAATTACCAGACCTTCCCACTACAACATCCTGGCCTTTGGACTCATAAATCACTGTCAGACCTCTAAGATTCCTGCAGACCACTGAGTACCCTAACAGAATTTTGAAAATAGGCCTAGAAAGGGCCTTCTGCAGTTATTTGACCCATCCTCCCTCCACCTCGGGAAAAGATCACCTTTATCTGGATCATCTAAGGATGTTTGCATAACTTCCACAGGACTCCACAACACACTCAGATAACATATTCCAGCGTTTCGCTGTCTTTCTCTTAACATTTATTCCCCCACACCTAAAATTATCTTTGATGAAATTTCAGTCCATTATTTCTGATTCTATAGTCTAGAGGAGCAACCTCTGTCTTTCTACTTCACAGGCTTACTTTGGGTACTTTTTGGCTTCCTTTAAACCTTATTCTCCCATGAACATCAAAAAAATCCTCCCAACTTTATTCTCGACTTTGGTCTCAACTTAATTAAGGTCTGTTGAAATCTTTAACAGGAATGTGTTTTCAGGAAAATTAAGTAAAAGTTACAGGCATTTTCTGATCATATTACATTTGGTTTTTATAAAACAATAACTCTGTAACAGCTCTTTTAATCTCCTCCATTGCCACTTTCAACCCATTTTGCATGGGCCATTTATTGCAGAAAAGGCAAATTTCTATCTGTGAACAAAAAAATAAAAAAGCTTCAGAGGAAAACAATAAATGTTTCAGGCCAATATTGCATCTGTTTCATTCCTTGCAAATCTACCAAACCTGCATTCTCTTCTCAAACATCTTTAATTACTACGCATGTTTATGCATAACAGGTGTAGCTAATCATAGTCCTTGGAATATTAAATATATATGGTGTAACATTTTCACACAGTTTTAGCTCTAGATTATACTGGCACCCTGTGTGCCAAAATTATATACTTTCTCAATTATTACTTGAGAATTTTATTCAATAATAAAAATTACCGGAAAAAAAAAAGAAGATTGTAGAAAAATGCTTGATCCACCTCCCCAGGAATTTGGGGCTGTTTATATCTAGATCTGATATTTTATCTTATTTTTGATGAAACCTAGCAAACCTCTGCATATTCATGTATGAACCTCTAGCCTCAACCCCATGCAGTCTTTCTGAGAGCTTTTTACAATAGCAGTTGACAAGATGTAAATGTTTAAATGTCTGTCCAAGTTGCTTCAGATAAACATTTACAGATGAAATACCTACCCTTTTATGATCTAAAAATTGTACTGACCACCTCTAGAGAGCCGGCAAGATCACTGTAGGAATTTGACAGCTTTAGATTTGTCTAGATTGAAAACAATATAGGAAAATGTAGTCTGTTATCTGTTGGTCAGATAAAAAGATCAACTGCCCACAACACACTAATCCATGCACCAACAGATTCCCACTAAAAACAACTCATTTTGTTTTCAATAAAGCACTTCTTTGGCATTTTAAATGTTAATTAAAAAAAACCCCAAACTTTGATTTTTCTTTTTTTGTTTCTTTAAAACAACAGCCAGAATTTAAGTGTTCAGTGAAGTTCCAAAAAGTACTCCAGGCATGATTTTTAATAAAAAAGCAGAATGTAAAAAAGTAGCATGTTTTTTGGCTGATTCTAGCTAATGCAACCATACTTTTCAACCTGCCTAAGCAGGGTGGGGTGCTTTTAGAATAAGTGTCTGGATGTCAGGGTTTTGGAAGCACATGCATTAATTCAGTGACTGACCTTGGGCAAGTCACAAATTCTGTCCTCTGTCTGGGAAGCTAGTGTCAAAATATATGCCTGTTCCACAGGGGTATGACAGACCTAAATTTCACTGACGCATCTACTGTATCCAGAGACCTTACAAGGAAGTGTCAGGTTTGTGTAAGGTAGAAAATAGATGCAATTATTTACAATAAATACAAGGAGAACATATTAAAAACAGGAAGAAAAAGTTGCACAATAGCTAAATCCTACAGCCCAGAACTTTCTTACCTTTCAGTACATCAGAATTACTCAATTGAAATAAAAGCAAGCAGAACAGGGACTCCACCAGTTACACCATCATAAAATAGGATCCACAAAGAAATTGCTTTCATGCAAACCTAAGGATCTTTCTGCATCTCTTTAGAAACCAGCATGGAAGTCACATTGGGAGCTCTGAATTATAATTAACCATTTCATGAGACACAGAAAGGTTATTCTTCTGGCCAAATTTGAAGCCATGCCAAAGGGGAAGAATAACAACGGAAAGGACTCACTTTTGGATTTGATAGAAGACACAGAGACATGACAATCCCACTCTACTCAGAGCTTGTCAGGCCGCACTTGGAGTACAATGTCCAGTTCTGGTACCCACAGTTCAGAAAGATAGATACAGGCTGGAGAGCCACAAAGATGATCAAAGGGCTCGAGAACTTGCCTTATGAGGAAAGACTGACTTAGTTAGGTCTTTTCTGCCTGGAAAAGAGAAGGCTTAGGGGACCTTATTACAGTATTCCAGTATTTAGAGGGAGGCTGCAAAGGGGATGGAGAGTCTCTCTTCACAAGGAGCCACACGGAGAAGGCAAATTGCAATGGGTACAATTTGCACTAGGAGAGGTCTCATCTTGCTATATGAAATATTTGTTTATACAGTGAGAACAAACATTCACTGGAGCAGCCTTCCCAGGGATGTAGTGGAGTCTCCATCACTGGAGGTTTTCAAGATGTCATTGGACAGTGTGCTAGAAAATCTCTTCTAGGCTCCCTTTCCACAAAAGATCATTCAGTACAAATTGCTTTAAAAAAATGCATAGAACATGTCTGCCAGCAGGAAGAAAATAACTGTTTATAGGTTCTAAATTAAAACTTGAAATGCTTGGGTTTGTCTCTCAGACATCCATGTCTACCTACGTAACTTCTGTCCCAAGGATGTGAATCTCTCTGTGTTCACCAGAGAGACCATTGGACCAATGGAACTGGGGTGAGATGAATCTTCTGCCAGCCTCTGGTTCTCAGCTACGTTTCCACTAAGGGAAGAAAACAAACTTCATTGTCTCTAGGAGTTGGCTATAGTTGGGTTACAGAGTTCTATAATTACTGCAGACAGCCAGCAAATGGTTGAAACTTTTAACTTCAGGATGATGGTTTTATCAGCAACCCTTTGTGGAATAGGGGTTCTAACCTGGACACAGAGATCAGCGGAGTGCTGAGACTGTTCACTTATCCTTCATTCCTCAGCTAGACACACTCGTGTTTATAGCTAATTCTGCTGTTGGGCTCGTGATTCTGGCATTTCCTCTATCATGGTACCGTTTAGTGCTCCAGGCCTGGCCCCAAGCTCTTTTGTAAGAAGTTTGGTATAGAGATGAGTTTGGGGAGAAAAACATTTTGTCATCCAAAAAATGGCAGCTCAAAGAGATTAAAATAATTACAAATTCATGTTAAACTCATTAAATTGTTTTGACTAATTTGAAGAATGAAACTGTGAAAGTTCCTCATAAATGATTTAGGGTGAGGGTTATTGGAAAACATTTTATTCTAAACTTTTGCAGTATTACATTTAACAGAAGAAAAAGGAGCAAAAAGTACTTTTAGATTAAAAAATAATTATGCTTTGTTTGATTCAAAACCACTTTTGTTGTTGATCCTTTTTCTTTCAGTAAAAATAATAACAAAAATCTTGGATCTGTTCCTTCTTTGGTTTTTGTTTTTTGTTTTTTGGGTTTTTTTTCTGAATTCTGTAGTTTATCAAGAAAACTAAAACTTTGGTTTTATGTGAACAACTCTGCTTCTACAGAAAGGCACACTATAAAGACCTGGTCTATGACCTAAAGAGCTAACACAGGAGGTAAAAGATCATGCACACAGTAAGACAAAAGGTAAAAAAGTGGGTATAATGTATATATATTAAATATACATTGCATGGCTTGCTACTGCCCAACTGCAGTGAGCAGGACTCAGGAAGCCAAGCGGTCCCTCCTTGCCTATTGCATACATGCACACACATATAAATAAAAATAATAATAAAAAATATATTACATACATTCTATATTGATTGCATCTTCAATAGAAGACATCATATGATTTCAGAAACTTTAATATCATACTGAAGGATCCAAATTCTGCTCAACAGCATCATAACACTACCTTCATCAGTGGCCTTGAAGGACTGTCAGGCCAAGGGGGAATCTGGCTCCACAGAAAATCTGTGAGGGCAGAAAAGTTGAATATTTTCTCCTGTTTGTCTAGAGTGGGAGCCTGCATCGAGCTGTGCAGAACGCTCAGTACTACAGTGTTCAAGAGAGGGAAGGAGGGAGGAGAGAAGGAAAGAAGGCAGCCATGAATTCACCTTAGCGTCAATCTGTGCCTTTCCAAATGTGAACCTCAAGATGAAAAGAACTGCAGGTCGGAATAAGAAATGCAGAGGAATTAAACACACAATTGCGAAGGGAGGTCAGAGGGGGGAGGGAAATCCCCATTCATATTTAGGCAGCAAAAAGAAATCACAGCAATTTGGTTATAGTCTCAGAGGCAGGCAGCATTTACCATATGCTGTTGCCTCCATTAGATGAGGAGATAAACCCTGTGGAGCTCAGGTTGAGAGTCAGATGGTGGGGATTCCTGGCATGCACAGGACTGTATGCCAGGGTGTGCTAAAAATGGTGTGAATCTAAACAAAATCCAGGTTCTGTCTGAAAAAGTATGTGCTTGTTAATATGCAGGAGCTAAATGGTAATAATGATAGGGTATTAGTGCTTGCATGTGATTCATAATCAGGGCAGAAAAGGTAGAGTAAAACCCAGTGTTTGCATCTAGACAACACATTAATCAGCCCTGTAAGCAGCCAGTTAGAGCGGGATCCTTAGAGGAAAAGTCTTTACTGGATACACATTAAACATTTTGTTTAAAGATTAAAGTTCTCCTTGTATTTAATCAGTTTTAGAGTGGGATGGAAAAGGGGATTAATTACAGTCCCTTCCATCAGTCCCCCATACCGCTGGAGTCACGAACGATGCGCCTTTCCAGCAAAATGGCTGCCATCAGCAGCAGGCACAGGAAACACTAATTGTAATTAAAGAGTTTATTTGGAATCAGAGAGCAGAGTTTTAATCAGGATGAGAACGGAGCCTTGCTGTGTGAACCTTCAGAAAGTGGTTACCGAGCAGAATGGGCCTTTTTAAACCGGAGAGAGGGGTCTTTAAGCTTCTGGACTGAGTTTTCAGCTTGATTATCTCCTCAGTGGGATATGGATGAAAATCCTCACTGGGCCAATTATTGCTATTATTTTGCACTTACGTAGCATTTACGTGGCATGTCTTGCTTAATGCTCTCAGAGGACTTGTAGTAGGTCCCTTAGCTACAAAAAAGACAGTGAAGTTCTGGAGTGTGTCCAGAGAAGGATAATGGAGCTGGTGAGGGGTCTGGAGCACAAGTCTTATGAGGAGCGGCTGAGGGAGCTGGGGGTGTTCAGTCTGGAGAAAAGGAGGCTGAGGGGGGACTTTCTTGCTCTCTACAACTCCCTGAAAGGAGGGTGTAGTGAAGTGGTGGTTGGTCTCTTCTCCCAAGCAACAGGTGACAGGTCAAAAAGAAACAGCCTCAAGTTGTGCCAGTGGAGGTTTAGATTGGATATTAGGAAAAATTTCTGCACCAAAAGGGTTGTTAAGCCTTGGAACAGGCTGCCCAGGGAAATGGTGGAATCACCATCCCTGAAGGTATTTAAAAGACATGTAGATGTGGTGCTGAGGGACGTGGTTTAGTGGTAACTTGGCAGTGCAAGGTTAATGGTTGGACTTGATGATTTTAAAGGTCTCTTCCAATCGTAATGATTCTATGACTCTATTACTTTGCAAAGGGCGGATATGTTCTGTTCAGGTCTTAAATTGAATGAATTAAACTCTAAAGGGGCTAAAGATGCCGGTTGAAATAATCATGCAAGAAGGCAGAGAGGCACTGATGGACACAGAACTGTACAACGAGGCCTTACAGACTTCTACACTGTAAATCACTACCTCCATCCTGGAAAGACATCACAGAATCTGGGACCACCACCACCTTGACCTCAGATGTAGGTCTCAGTGAAAGCCTGGGGTAAACCCACACCTCATGGGTCAAGTGTACACATGACTTTGCAAGACCTCCAGATAGCACAGGTACTTACCAGCTTGCAGGTAGAACTGTGTCCATTCAAATTCTGACTCTGGGAAAACAGAAACAGGTGGTTCTAGGTCCAGGACACCTCCATCCAAATCCTTGAAAAGGGCTTTTCTTGAGCCTCTGCATCTCTTTTCAGGGAACATGGTGTCTTCAGAGGTCTGTACACTGACAGATAGGAGACGTCATGTTATTATGAAGAAGAGAGCAAAGGAAAAATATTGTGCTGTTGTTTGTAATTTACAAACTGGCAACAAACACTTCTGCACATACATGTGACATCTTGACATTTAGTAGGTGAACTCACATGCTCAAGAAAAGAAAAAGTAGAAAATAAGTGAAAAATGAATGATACCTAAGCATTTCAGTTGAGGTTTGGCATACTCTGCAAAGAAATTCTCATTTTTCTCAGAAAATCTCATTTTAGATGGCATGATAATGTATCTCAGCAAACAACATCTAATTTTCAAATAAGCTTATCCAACTTTATAATCAGTATACTCTCAGGATGAAATTATAAATTTAGTGGCTGGAAATAGCCACAAAAACCTATGAATTCCTGTGTAGATCATTGAAGACTAGCTTCCACAGAGAGAGGTCCCTGCAACAGGACAGGTTTGTTGGCAGGGAACTCACCTCGTCTGAGACATATGTAGGACAGTTGAGAGAAATAGTTTCCTGGGCAAGTCTCTCTTCACTAGAGAGTGAGCTTAGTGTCTTCTTTAGATTACATGCCTAAATTTTGGATCACTAAAGTGTAGTGAGCTGAATCACATGTTGAGGCTCTTAAGTGCTTTTCACTGCATTTTGACCAATGGTTTAACACAGCTTAAAGGAACAATCCCACTGGCCCTATCACTCTTACTACAAAGTACAATAACTTGTAATGCAGCAAGTCCATGGAGACATCTAGAGACTGCTACGTGAAGTCTTGAAGAAAACTTAGAATTTCTTGGGCTCAGGTTGGAAAAACCCAGTTATTGACATTTTGAAGGTGGCAAACAGATATAGGCAGAGATTTACAGTAGGGGCAGAGGAACAAATGGGCCAGTGCCCCCAATCAACACAGGTCAAAAGATATGAAGAAGAAAGACAGCTCCTCTGATCCTGACAGCTAATTCAATTCTTGAACATCTCTCAGAAGATCCAGCATTTCAGCTGGCTGGGTCTACCAGTGAGACAAGCAAAGTATTTCATGGTCTTGCCATATTCCCTGATGTTTCTATTTCCTCTCTTGCTCTAAGGCAATGCTCACCTTCTCTTTGACAGGACATATCCATCAAGATATCCCTTCAGGATGCTGAAGCAGAACAATGCAGCTACAGTCTGGATCAAGCAAAGGTGGATTAAATAAATGCATGCAGATAATGCATGAGGAACACTGAGAGATGTAGTCTCCCTCAGAGGTTTACCAGACTACTAAGAAAGCCTTCAGTAATCCATGTGCATTCATCATGTTTGAAAATCACCAGCTCTTGCAGCTCACTAATAGCGTAATATTGTGGGATGGATACAAGAGTGAAACATAATGGGAGCTGACAAGCCGGACAGGTCTCAGAAATCTACACGCAAACTAATGCCCAGAGCAAAAAGCAAAAATATAGAATAAAATAAAAATTCTGGCAGAAGGCTGGAGGGTCTCTAAACATAGCAGTGTGGGACACCTCCAATTATTTTTGACTGGCAAGCGGAGTCCACGCTGGATTTTTCTGCTACTTCAAGGCTTTCCTGACATAGCCTCTGTATTGTATTCGCTGGTTGTAATAAATAAACAGGCATGTGGTTTCTATTGGATGTGGTATGTTAAAACCACTGCAACCAGCAATGACTTAAGGTTATAGAAGAAGCTCTCCCCTCCCTCCTCCACGTTCCTCCACACACAGACGATATTCTCCCTGGGGAGGAGCAGTTCTGGCAATCATTTGACATCTCACAGCCTGCCTGGTACTGATCAACATTTCTGATGTGATCTCGCAGGCAAAAATCAAGCTCCGCTTCCCCAACCAAAAGGACATTCCCTGTCTCAGGGTTTGTTGCTGGAGGTGCTGACATTTTCTGAATCCAGAGGCTGAAAACTCAGAGACGCTCAGGATGGAGTTTTAAGAAATGGGATAAGTGAAGCTTGTTTTGCTATACAAATGTCAGTAAAAGGGGAAATCCGAGAGGATTGGTCTGGAGATGCACCTTGATGGAATCTGAACCTCAAATTTAAAAAATATGCCCTAAAATAAAGCTGGGTTTTTTTTTTTCTTTTCTTTTTTTCTGGGTTTGAGTTTTGATGTGCGCGTTTGTTTGTTGTCTGAGCTTGTTCATTTTCACCAGACAGGAGCAGTACAAGAGCAGAGACAGAGACAAAGCATGGGACTGCTCTGCAGCTCAACATCCAGTCTAAACCAATTTCTTAAAGTTTCTGTAAGACGATGCAAAAGGACAGCTGATACAAGACAGAGGTGGAGATAGTCCCAAAACTGCAGGTGCTTTTTTTTTTTTAACAAACCATTGAGAAAAATAGTTCAAAATAAAGCATGTTACCTTGTTGGGTTAAAGTAGAACATGTCCTTCTCATTGATATGTGGCATCCTTGATCTCTCCGCTGTGATAAGAGGCATGATGCCTAAAGGGTCAGGATTTGACATGATGCAGACATCCCTGTCTTCACTGTAGCAGCTCTTTGTAAAGCCAGTAAAGGTGACTTCTGCCAGGGATGAAGAGAAGATCAAGCGAGGAAAACTGGTTACAGAAGTGCCAGAACCAGAGAGGAAAAGGCTCTGTTCTATGACATTTTCTGTGTTAAATTGCTCCCATATATATATACACACAAATAACTTTTAAATCAGACTACTTAGATTGATCATAGGTCTTCAATTGGCTTTAGAATATTCCACAGCCAAGTTTTACATCTTAAATTGACACAAAACAAGTCATGCCAACAGGAAATGAAATCAAAAGAAATAGTGAGAAAAAAACAAAAGAGAGTGATTAATAAATTTTCATTTGAATCGGTAAGAACCAGTTTAATGACAGCCTTCTATGGGTGGTTTATCCACTTGCCAGATGATAATATGAGATGAACCGGGTCTGGTGACACGTGCTGGGCTCTGGCACTGAACACTTGCGCACCTACAAAATCCATGCTTTGCCACAAAATTTCTGTGAGACCCTGGGCAAGCCTATTTGTCTTTCCCTTACTCTTCTCTAAAAGGAGGGTAATGTCTTTTCTTACAAAAGTAGGTAACATAAGGGATAAAAACATAAAAACTGGGAGGTATTTAGATCCCATCACAGCAACCAGCTATCTAGGTGCTGCTATATGCAAATATTACACTGGGGACTGTAAAATTCATTGAACAAAAGAGGTGGGGTATATAACTGACTTTTGTCCCTTGTGTATGATCCTTTATAACAATAAAAGCCATCACTGTTTCTGTACAGCTGTAGTCATAATGTTCTATGCAAATTCTGTAAAAAAGTGTGCTATTCACTTCACAAACGTGGTATCTTTATTTAGCCAGAAGTAACTGTAGATCAGAGAAATGAAGGAAGTGGAAAAATTGCACAGAAGTCAGGCATGTTTGAGGTAAAATATATACATTAGCACATGACATAATTAACTGCAGTGGATTCAAGAAGTGAAAAATACGAATAATGTATTTTTTAATTGAACTGTGTCCAGCTGAAGACGATTCTGTTAACAATTCCACTGAGGCTCAGATTTCCCCACCACATCTGTTTGTGGGTGTGGAAGGCTGCAACTTCAATTGGAAAAATATAGCTAGTGAAGAAAAACTGTGACAGAATAGTCTGGCCAGTGGACATGGAAGACCAACCTTTCAGCTTCATGAGTCCCAGGACTTTTGGACAATGCCCAGTTTCGTGCCATGGGTTATCAGGCCTTTGGCTGGGAACAGTGGTAAATGTAGGCCATAAAATCCCAACACGGCCTCCTTGAGGGTAGTATGGTGGTCGATCCTTGGCTGTTAGATCAGCTGAGAGAGGCTTGATCTTGTCTCTGATGCAGTCAAAAGCTGAGCTCGTTGCGACAATGACAGAGTTTCTGAGTTCTATGAATCTTTTCCCCGTGAGGCATTGTTTGGCATAAAGACAATACACTACCGGCAGGAGACCCACAGTATTGTCCACCAGCACCACATTGTCCATGATGACACTGCTTCCAAGGTGGAACATGACACCATAGTCGTAATTCTTATAGGACAGAAAACCTGTGATTCTAGTGCAGGTCTGAAATCCATCTCCCCTGTACAGATGGATACCGTGGAGACTTGAATGGGCCACATTTTCACTGCAAAGCTCTCCATCTTGCAAACACTCTTGGCCCCTGATATGGAAACCAATTCGCTCAGATCCCGCCACAGCATTGCCACAGAGGGAGACACCGATGACAAGGTTCACCTTGATGCCAGCAACCCAGCTTAATAACCCTTCTGGTTGCCTGCTCAGAATAACAAGGTTCCTGATGAGAGAATGGTTTTGTCCTTCCAAGTCGATGCCAGGTCCAACTGTGTTGAACACCATGTTATCATGCAACAGGATCCAGCTGCTCATCACTGCTTTAATGCCAGCTCCACAGCTACCACTAATGCTGGATGACACCACCAAGGACCCTTGGGATATATTCCTGAATTCAACAGCAGAAAGCTGAGGAGGCCCGAAGTCCAAAAATTCAACATTTAAGAGTTCAAGGACACCTGCAATGAGATAACTATAGTGAAATAAAAGCTTACAAAATTACCTAAGAACAGGTAGGAATGACACTCACTTAAACAGCACTCAGGCATAGAGAATAGCAGGCAGTATTTGTCAGTGCACTGCCAGTGCCAGGTAATTGTTCATAAATATATATATAAGTATAATAAAAAGCAACTAACCACACTACAGCCCCTCCAAAAATACATTCCATTATTTATGAAGTATTACAAGTGCTCGTGTCTCATACAAGTCGCAGGGTCACAGTTTGCTTAGAATTGCATATCACATGCAAATTGATACATCTGTTGTTAGACGGTCCTTTTTTGGGCAGAACTGGTCTGGTCGATGAGGACAGATGAATCTCAACTACCTTCAAACTCTGTCCCACTCGAGTCCGTAAAACGTCCCACCAGCATCCTCCCAGAGCAAGCCACATCAGACTTGATCTGTACATTGCGTGTTAGGAGTCCGACTTCTGCAGCCAAAGGGATGCGTCTACCATCTTCTGTGTCGTGGGAATGCCCTGGGGAGTTTCAAGACAGAAAATGTGATAAGTGTCTATCATACCTATAAACCAGTGCTTTGAGGGACATCAAGCCTGACAGCTTAAGCACAGCTTCTCTGCCGAATCGGCACTGACATTCAGGTGTGTTTTTCCCCCAGCACAATCTACACGCATCAACACAGAAACAGAAAGGCCACCTGCCCATCAAATATTCACCATGCACTTCTATTTTATCAACATATTTCATTTTTAGAAAAAGAAGGTGTTAAACCTTTTCCCTGCAGTGTGCAGATGCCAAATCAATGACAAGATTCACACTTCAGTTTTTCTAAGCTATATGTACTGGAGTTATTCTTCAGTACGCTGCAGAGCTGCTCTCCGTGAATTCTTGTTAGGATCAGACCAATGACAATGCTAAAAAACAATTTGATACATTTTTGGTTGCTTTCTAAAAAGAAGTTTTTCTAAAAGGGACTTTTGAGAGAGTTTATGCAGGTGTCTAACTTGGAATTCATCTCAGCTGACTTTAGATATCTACAGATATGATTTAGTTATCCAAACTGTTTTCATGTCCAATGGAGAGCAAGAGGCAATAGGCAATTCTCAAGTGCAATTTTTTATCTATTTTATACATCTGCTTTAGGGGGAGATGAAATACAAGTGAGCAGTATGTATTTTTCTGCTTTGATTATCAAGGGAGCTGAGAAAGACTAGCTCATGTGTGAATATTTACCGTAGATATCTACATTTGCCCAGTAATCTTACTTCTCCCATCAGTCCTTTTTTTTTTTTCAGCTATATCTAACAACTGCTGCAGTACTCAATGTGCATGTAATCATTTCATCTCAGGATATATTTCTAATATATATATATTACCTAGGAAAATAGGTTAAGAACTATTCTCTGGGCCCAAGACTAACTGACAGGTTTCTTCCTTCCATCACAAAAAAAAAGGAAAGGCAATTGTCATACAAAACTGTACCATGTGGGAGACTATCAATTAACACTGTAGATAATTGTAGGACAGGGCTCAGCTCTGTGTGAAGCTTTGTTTACTAGCACAGGTACAGCCATGTTTCTGAACCTTTTCATCCATCATACTAACTTCTGTGCTTACTAGCTTGAATAAAGACTAAATAAAAAAAAAAAAAAGTATTGCTTTCCACAGGAAAAAGTTGGTTTTGGAGCTTCAGAATTTGACCTGTTAATAACAAGTCTTTTATTTTTCTTAAATAGATGATAGTAAATTTACTTTATGGGTTGAAATAAAATTAAATAAATTAGCAACAGTGCTTCTCTTTTTTCAGTTAAACACAGATCCCATGTAATCTGCACAGGAAATGGAGCTGTATACATATTTTATGTTTACTTACATATTAGAGTAAAAATACAGTAATTTCATGCCATGGAGCTAAAATTTTGCACTTGAAACTCCATGAGTCTAATTATTTTGCAATTTGAAAATAAAAGGATTTTTTAACATTATTTAGTTTTCAGTGCACCACAGAAGTTGTGTAAATGGCCTGAGAAAGAAAAAAATCTACATTTAGTTTTTCCCTGTAAAATTTCAGTTACTTTCTCTCTCTGTTAATCAGTTCTTCTTAAAACATGAAACACCAGAAAGTTTTCCAAAAGTATTCAGCACCAAATTAATTCTATTCCCAGAAATTCATGTTAGAATCAGTTTTTCTGTGCAATTCTGAACATCCCATTTTCTGACTAAACCAGTAAGAAAAAAGCAGATGGAAAAAGAACTGAAGATACCTCAGTAAAGTAGAATTGATCTTGGTGAAATCTGAAATGGAAAGTCAATGCTTCAGAAGTAAAACTCTCACCAGTGGAAAGACAGATTCCTTACCAATATGCCTGTGCAGAAGGTGTTCATGAATTCTTATGCTATGACCACTGACTTCTTTAAGTGTAACTACTTCAGCCTGGTGGGCTTCATAGGAGGAAGAGCTGATCACAATATCTCCACCGTGATTCCAATCTACTTCATCTTCCACAAAAATCCTGTAACATCAAGATATTAAGCTAATGTCATTACATTTATGAGAGTTATGCTCAGAGATTTCCTAAAAACTGAACAACAGTTTTGCCTAGGCAGATCTCAGAGAGAATCTACAGGCTAGGCTCTAGGAAAAGCACCTTCAGGGCTTTCTGCAAAAACAGATGTCTAGAATATGTGGGAGGAATTTAATCCTGAAACATCTATTACACCACTGATTAACGAGGTATATAATTCCAGTGCAGGGTTAGAGGGCTAAAGGGAGCTGCCTACCAAAGATGTGTCAGACCATTTTTGATGCCAGGAATATCCTCCAGAGCTGAAAGCCAACTTTGGACTTAGGCAGCAAAATGTGGATGTCTATGTGTAAGGGTATGTGTGTGTGTGCACTTGACATTTAAGCTTCTCCTACAGTTATCAGTACTGTCAGTAGTGTGTGGAAGACAATTCAGGTCTCTGAATTGGGCACGTAAGTCAGGATTTGGTTGCCTAAACAAGGGCATCTGTTGCTATCTGAGATGTCCCAGGATACCTATGACATCAGCTGATATAATAAGACTTGTTCATGGAGCATTCCTGGAGATACAGGTGGAAGCCATGGAGGGGATTCCAAGGCGTCTTACATGAACTCAAAGACACCTCAGATGATCCCAAAAAACTATGTTTATGTACCTGAATCCTGGCTTTGGCAGCTGAATAGCCCTCTAGGCTCCAGCATCTACAACTCCACTGACTTGAGTGGGAGCTTAAGCACCTTTTGCAACATTCCACACACATACAGACAATATAGAAGCATTTAGTGAAAGCAAAATGGATGATGTTAGGTGTTTATATATACATTTGATAAACACTCAAAGGGTCCTATTACAGGGTGACTGGTGCTGTCCAGGTGACCATCTATGCTCCTCAGGTAATTGTTGAGAAAACGGACCACTGAATAAATTCAGAAAATACCTCATCGTGCACTCAAGAGTGAAAGAAGTGCAGAAGGAAAAGAAAGTCTTAAAGAGATGTAACTCGCGAGCTGTGTTGCCAAGTTTTCCTAGTGTCACATCTCACAGTTTTTTTCAAAGATGAGTAGGCTCAAGATGAGTACTTCCAGTTTTCAGCACTTGTGAACATTCAGTAGAGAAGTCTAACATTTTGTAAGACACTGATCTATCGAAATAGTAATTTAGCTTTTCAATGCAAGCAAGTAAGTACTTTTTTTTTCTCCTTCTTTTTGAAACCATAAGTCCTTCCCTAACTCATGTGCTGATTCATGATGGAAAATATATATAGCAGCTTCTCTCAGTCAGTAAAAAAGCCAATTCCTTCATAATCTAGCACTTTTCTGGATCTAACTACATTAACTTTTAGCTGGCTATTAGTAAACCTTTCATGATAAATAGTTTTGGGTTTTTTTTTTCTTTATTTTAACAATGGAAAGAACTGTGCCATATTTAACGTGGATGAATGAACTCCAAATACTTGTATCTTAGCACCTCATAATATTTTATATAAAACATCTGGGCAGCAGACAAATACTAGCCTGGATCCATTTCATCCAAGAATTTTACTGGCATGCTTCACTCAGGAATCTGCTTACTCTGAACTCCCATCCTAATCAGGGAAAGAGAAGAATTTCCAGAGGGTGATTCTAACATTGTATGGTTTGAATCAGCATTGGGAAGTATTTGTCTCTCAACTGACTATACAGCAATCCTAAACAATCTACACTAGATTCTCAACTGCGTGAGAGCTATCAACACATGAATCCTACTTCTGAGGTCTTTATGTTTCCATTGCCAACTAGAATGAGTTTCCAAATAATTCCTTCCGTAAATGCTGATATTTCACCTCTATACTGATGGGAACTCTTCTAGTGAGTTTTTGTTAGGCTTGACCGATAGACATTTTTCTTTGAATACACATATTTCTGTTAAAAACTAAGCACTTGGAACAATTATAGCAAAAGGCAATGAAAATTTTGTGCAAGGCAGAGTCAAGAAGGAGAGCTCCAGAGAGAGCTAGTAGGTGCCTGTCCCACACCAACTAATGGTCAATACACTTCTAGAGGAGATGCCTATGCAGACAGATTCTCTAGTTCAGGTGAAAGGTTTGAACTTCAGGCCATAGACACCTATTTACTTAACAAGCATCTGTGCCACCGCCACTTAACCTGGACAGTTCTGGCTGAGCCTTCAGACTAACTTCAGGGGTAAGTGATGATGAAGATGAGTCAGCTGCAGGGGCTGTAAAAGCTTATGGATTGGAAGGAACGGGGGAGAGAGAAGGTGGCTTTTCAAAGCTATTTTTGCCAAGGTTAAGTGAAAAAGCCTTGGAAGGCTCACATCCCAGACAGAAACCTTATTCTTCAGGCTACACAGGCTATACTCCAGAAACCACTTCAAAAAGGAGTGAACTAGGATATTGAAGAACATGGTTCATATCCCAGTTTTGCTTAATTCAGAGATGAGATTTTAATGTAGGTTTCTGAAACCAAAATGAACATCCTAATCACCAAGGTATCAGCCATTTTTGGGAATATCTCTTCCTTCTAAAAAGAGAGAGAAAGGCAGAGGGAGAGATGGAGGAAGGGAAAGAAGGAAGAAGGACAGAAGCAAGCAAAGAAAGATAGACGGAAGGAAAGAAGAAAATCTCAACTTTATTCTTCTTTAGGATAAAAATGAATTTTAAAATTGTGTAATTTTATTGCAAGATGTAACACAGTTGTTCTTCTGCCTAGCCATGTTTTAAACAGAGCAAAGATCACAAATGAAAAGATTAATACAAGTTATAGGAAAATTGATACAAGTCATAAGAACAGGAGCCCAAAGTTAATATTTGGAAGGATATTTGGGCAAATTACCACCTTTCATTGCCAGGAACAACATTAGTTGCCAGATGTGTCCAAGATGTCTTAGGGTAAGCACTATAAATTTGCACCTTTCCATAAACCCCTGGAAAAAACAGAAGAATGAGATCAAAAGTTAGGGAAAAGAGAGAGTTGAGAAGAACTGAACCAATAACTAAATACATGGGAATCTTTATACTTACTAAAACCTGTTTCTATATTTTATAAAAATTTTAAGAATAACACATAGTCGCCACTGGAAATACAAAGTGAACTAGAAATAAACCATAAATAAAGTAAAATGACCATCACATGTAAAGGCAAGAAAGGGGATTGCAACATAGAAGTCTTGTTAACTCAAACTGGAATTGTAGGCAAAGCTATCTACCTTAAAAAAAAAAATCTACCTAAGTAAAGAAAATAAGTCAAAAATGCAGGAATGAAAGTTACAAAAAATTACTTAGTTATTATTTATATTTCTGATCTGTGAAAAATTCACTCGTTTCTTTTTCTGGAAAGGGGATCCAAAACCTGGGCAAAAAGCCAAAATATATATAAGATTTTCCTATATATGACATGTTCTAAGAAGATTACTTTTGAAGCATAAAAAATTTCCAATTTCCTGCATTGAAATATTTTGTTTTATTTTGCTGATTTGATCTGAAATCTCTCAGTTTGTGTCAGTTCAACGTTTGTTCTGTCTCTCTAACAGTGACAGGTTGCTTCAAAGCAGTTGTGCTTCAAGTATTTAGTGACCTCATTTTACTGCTTCGGTCAATCATCTTCTCCATGGACAACTTTTTCCATGACATACTGTGACACTATAGTCCAAAAAAGACCACAGTGAACATTGATAATACAACCCTGATTATCCCACCAAGGCAGGCATTCAAAATAACTTCTATGATCTTCCATTTGCTGTGGTTTAAGTGGATAACATGGACAGCTGTGAAGTCTCATTTGATCCATGATAGTGTGCTAAACCACAGCAAAACATCTATCTTCTTTTCTAGCCCCTAAAATCATAGGAAGTCAAATTGCTAGCGCCTGCTATAATTCAGCTCCTGAGTGATTTAGACTTAAAAACCCCGTCAGAATCCAGAATCAATTAGGTTTCTGTCTTGCCTTCCAACTGGTCCACTTAGCTACTTTCTAGAAGTTTGCAATTGCTTGATCAGAGTGTGCAATATATTCTCAATGTCACTATCAGAAACAAATTGAGGGTTTTCTGGTTTTTTTTATTTATTTGATTTTTCTCTGAATTTCTTCAATTTTCCACAAATTTTGATTGAGGCAATTTCTCTTGACAGCAGTTTGAATTTCTGCTGCCTTTACAAAAGTTCAGCAATGAACAAAGGCTTCCAGTACTCAAGTATTGGTTAAAAACGTGTTTTAAAATATGGAAACCAGAAAAGTTAATTTATTTCATTAACCATAATTATATGACGAGATGTAAAATTTAACATAAACTTTCTTTTCTCTATCTTTCTATGAGTCCAGATGTTTGGAAATACTTAAATGTACGCATTTGGATCCATCCCATAGTTCTTGGATGTAACCCATCTCACTTAAGTTAGGCATTTAAAAACAGTGATATGAGTTTAAGCTCATCATTCTAGCCTGGAAATTCAAGGGCAATTTGTTTCATCCTAAGAGAGACAAAAGATAACTCAGACCAAATACCCTCTGGGAATGGGTATTTCTCTCCACTCAACAAGGTTATCTTAGTTTTAATACCTTCAACTTTGACAACTACCTTTTACAAATCTCAAATCTAGAACCAAGACCAAACCCTTAAACATGTGTGTAAGTCCTCCTAAGTCCTGTCCAGTTTCTCATCAGGATTTGACACGTGGTTGGTCATTTCTGCCAAATTTTCTGCTAAACAAAATCACCACAGAAAATTCAGGAACTGACCTGGTGAAAGTTAAAAAAATTAGCTCAAAAACTCTATGTACCTCAGATGTTTTCCTGTATGACATAGTAACAAGCTCAAGAGTGACTATTGCCTAAGTTTGGTTTCCTATGAAACGCTGAACTCATGTTTCATACCGATACTCCCTGGGTGGCCATTTATTTCTTCCAGGCGATCACAGTAAATCCTTTCAGATGTCCGAAGAA
This sequence comes from Tringa tobata, assembly GCA_033628505.1. Classification (NCBI taxonomy): domain Eukaryota; kingdom Metazoa; phylum Chordata; class Aves; order Charadriiformes; family Scolopacidae; genus Tringa; species Tringa tobata. Next base: position 274,386 of record JAHREE010000422.1, on the reverse strand, counting down.
GGACCAATAGCTTTAAATCCCTTTCTAGAGGATGTTGAAAAGAACCTGCAATAAAGACAAAACAGTAATAACACACCACAGAGACATCAACGACTTTTGTAATGCTGAAATTGGGGGTGAACTGGGGCGGGTGAGTCCAAATTTAAAGGTTTCAGTGTCTGAAGTAGCATTTCCTTCTGCAGCTCATTTTGCCTTTCTTCTCCATTACAATTTCACCAGTTCCCAGGTAATCATGGGTTCTGCAGCCAGGATGGGTAGAAAAAAAGATGAAAAAGACCAGGAAAAAAGCAGGGGAAAAGAAAATGCCCAAGAACTTTTGGTGTTTGTGATGTTGCTCTTATCTTGTGGTGATAATTCTGTACAGTAAACTGTATTCCAACTGTGACTTCATTTATTTCACCAAGGGTAGTTTACAGTTTCAGAAGAAAATGGCCCAGCACTAAACAGATACTGAGGAGGAAAAAGTAGGACAGTTTTTGCCCTGGAGAAATGTATGTGGAGTCCAGTAAAAGAGTTCAGCGTTCCTTTAAAATTAGAGATTAAATCAATTATGCAACAGAAAACTGCAGCAGATGTAGAACTAAAAAATATATACATATCTGTACAAAATTAGCTGGCCTGTCATGTTCTTTTAATATTTAAAAATTACTAGTTTGGAAAAGAGAGCTGTTTTTGTATCCTAAAGAAACATTCCTCTTTAAGAGCATTTTTTAATTAAGTGAAATCAATAAATAAATTCATTGTTCCCCACCGGTGTCTGACTGATATCTGGGGATATTTGAATTCTCTGTACAGCTTTTAAATGGGTAAAAGACAAACAGTACAAGTGCTCCCCATCTAATACATCTCACACCAGTGAGCTCTTATCTTCTCTGGAGACATGAATGGTATTCAATCTTACAGTGTCCATTGTCCACCCAAATCATCTCTGACTTTTTTGTTTAAACTTCCATAACTGTGTCTGAAGAAAAGAAAACCAGGAACTGGGCTGTAACCAAATACTACTTTTAGAAGGCAAATCTAGTGATAAGTGCTTTCATCACTGATGCACTAGGTTAAATAAATATCCACCTAGAGCAGCAGAAGAGTTATGTAGACATTTGTGTCTATTTTTGTACACAGAGTGATTCTTTTCCTGCTTCACCCTCACAGCAGGTCGTGATTTAAAATACTCAGCCTGGATGTACCTTTCCCAATCCTCAGGTCAACTTCACCCCCTGGGATAAAGTTATTATCTACACCGAAGACTAAAGAAAGACTCAAAAGAAATGTTTGGAGACCTTTATATTGATCTTACAATGTTACTCACAATTACCATTTCCTCATCATGATGATGTCCTCTTAAAGTGGGGGATTATTATTAATTCTCATTATGAATTACTGTTGGTGTTATTATTGGTGTTGTTATTTTACTGCCTGTTACAAAGCATTTACCTATTTCTTCTAGTTAAGTTAGTTAGAAATAACTATATGATATATCCAATTCTCAGCTCAATTTTATAACTGTTTTTATGTAGGCTTCCAGACTTTACAATCACAGGCAAATGTTTGGAAATGTGAATTCTAAAAACTTGGACTGGAAGTTATCACTCCTTTAAAAGAATTACATCTACATTTACATAAAAATTGTGATTTTTAATCCTAAAAAGCATGACAATAGGTAAAGGAGTGTTACCCTTGTTAAAGAAAAAACAAACACACAAAACAAGAAAATAATCTGAGTGAGAAACACAGAAGTTATAATAAAACTATTCATAATAGCTCATAACTGTATTAAATCCTTAGAATAGGAATTAAAAAATGGGAAGATAATGTTTACAGAAATGCTTCAGTGGCTGGAAACTGTAAATGACACAAAAGAACACAGGAGATACTTATTAGTAGAAAAATTAGACTTTTTAAAAGTGTATTTAGAACAAAAATAATCTTAATACTTGCTTATTTCCATTAATAGTTCCATTTAAATCTATGGATTTCAGTAACTTGAATGAAAGTGCTATAGAAGAGTTGGCCCATCAACTCGTTGGGCTATTAAGGAGGACTTTGCAGTAAGTTTGGCATCGCTCATGATGACTCAGAGCACTTGAAGAAAGCTAATATTTTGCCAATATTTCAAACAAAGATAAAAGTAAGAGCCCCAGGTAATTACAGGCCTGTCAACTTAGCACTGATTCTAGGGGAAAAATAAATAAAAATGGAATGTCCAACTCTGAACACAATTAATAAATCATTAAAGGTGGATGATATAATTAATGCCAATCAACCTGGTTTTATAGAAAAAAGGTCCTGTGAAACTTCCTCATTATCATCTTCTAATGAGATTACAGGTTTGATTGATAAAGATAATAGCTTTGATATAATATAATTGGCTTCTCCGAGGCACTTGGCTTAGTAGCAGAAAACTTTCTGATTAACAAACTATATTGGTACAACACAAACATGGCACACATTAATTTACAGGTTGACTGTAAAGGGGCATTGACTCAAATGGGTCTGGTCGCACAAGCCCTGTGATATGCAAAGTTTTATCAACAACCCAAAGTACTGTGAAGATACTGAAAGTAAGCAGATAGCTGATACAAATGGGAAAAAAAATAAAAAAAAAAAAAAAAAGAGATGTGCCAGAAAAGTTGGGAATAACTTGGAAGTGAAGAGTTAGGAAAGAAAGTGAAGAATGTTCAAAATATAAGATGACAAGTCTTGAAAAATAATGCTTTGTGAATGGGTGGACAACAAAGGAAAACAAAGAGAAAAGCGGAGTAAGGTCTGAGTTCTGCATTTGGCTTAGTCTAAATACAGTCCTATAGAATGGCTCTTGAAAATGAAGATATGGAAACTGCAGCTACCTCAGCTTACTCACAGGGAAATCCAAAATACTTAAGGCACACAAGTCACTGGGGTTGGGTAAGTTTCACCACCTTAAGTAGCTGGCATGTGAAATCACAGGTCTTGCAATAAGTAGTTTTGTTAAAACTCCCAATGATTCACTGGAATCATTCTGCAACACGTATGTGAATGACCTGGGTTCTAAGTGTCTGTCTTTGAACTTTGCATGTGAAAACTTCAGGTCACTTGCACCAGTTTATTGTGGTGAACATATCCTACATGAGATCTCATCAAGCTGTTAAATTACCCATCCTCCATGAGATGCGCAGAAAAGGATCCCACTTCATACTCCTACTACAACCGGAAGGGTTACAATTTCATGAGCAGCGTGGGTGATCATAAGGTGAGATAATAAGGCACTGCTGGCAGAGAACCAGAAAAAAGGTAATTGCAACCAGAAGCTGGCAGAAATGTCTGGTGAGATGTGCAGAAAAGGTCAGGAGGGACTAAAGACATCATACACAGAAAATAAGCAGGGCTTCCTCGAACACGTATTCTTCCAATTGTAAAGTTTGTCTGGAATTTGAAGGGTTTGCTCATCTGTACAGATGTGACATATCTGCCACCCTGAGCAGTGCTCGTAAGCAGCATCCACTCTGGATGTCCCAGGTATTTCTTCAGTGCAGACACAGGTCAGTCTTTTGGTGTGCAGGCAGCAACCGTGCAATTTCTAATGAGCTGGGTTTTCTGCACAGGTGCCGCACAGACAGTTTCTGCCTTCATATAGATGATAGATATCACATCAAATGGCCTCACTGCAGGTGTGTGCCCTTCTAGAAGGGGTATCTAAAGCTGATGTTCTTCCAGGAAGTGCTGCCACTACAATGCATGCACTACACAGTGAAAGAAAACCCCTAAAGGTGATAATCCTATGTATAAGAAACAACCTATGCTGCTAATAAAATCGCCACTGATTACATACTTCCCTGAAGAAGCGTGAGGTCCAGATGCCTAGATTGCAACACAGATCTGTCAGCTTAATGGTTCAGCTGATTCATAATCCTTCACCAGGTCTAACCTCTGGAGAGTATAAAACCCAACTACGCAAAAACAGAGAAACAAAATAGGGAGAACAGAGAGAAAAGAGTGTTTTTTCTACCCAGATTTTCACTTATTCTGGACTGCAGCCTGGATCAAGTTTGCTGTTAGTTTCAAAAACCTTTTCCATTGTTTTCATATTTCAGTTATACTCCAGATGTTCTTCCTGACAGTTTTTTGTTGTGTTTCTGTCTTTTTCCATAGCAAAACCCATTCAATTCTTTCCTAGAATAGTGGGTGTTTCCTCCCTTCCAGCCTTTCCTTTCTTTACAACACAGCACTCTGCCACAGCTGTCGCGTATAAGAGCAAGGAAATGTCTGAGATAAGATCCCCTCCCTTCCATTGGCAAATAGACTCTGCTAAGTATCTTGCTGTGGCCATCTCCGATACCAGCTCTGTGTTTCCTGAATCTAAAACTTCATGGACTCTACCAAGAGTACAGGTATCTAGAGCAAATCACAGTCTAGGCTGTATTGACTCAGCCAGAGAACATAGAAACATCTGCATTAAGCAACCTAAAAGTAGGTGTATGAATCTCCCTGGAAACATAGAGTCATAGAATTGTCTCAGTTGGAGGGACTTTTCAGGTCATTGAGTTCAACCATCAACCTAACACTGACAAAAACCATCAGTAAAAAATCTCTAAGCATTATGTCTACCCATCTTTTAAGTACCTCCAGGGATGGTGCCTCAACCACTTCCCTGAGCAGCCTGTTCCAAGGCTTAATAACTCTTTCAGTGAAGAAATTTTTCCTAATATCCAATCCAAACCTCCCCTGGCACAACTTGAGGCTGTTTCCTCTTGTCCTATCGCCTGTTCCTTGGGAGAAAAGACCAACCCCCCTGGCTACATTCTCCATTCAGGGAGTTGTAGAGAGTGAGAAGGTCTCCCCTCAGCCTCCTTTTCTCCAGGCTGAACAACACCAGTTCCCTCAACCACTCTTCGTAAGACTTGTGCTCCAGAGCCTTCACTAGCCTTGTTGCCCTTCTCTGGACCCGATCCAGCACCTCAATGTCTTTCTTGTAGTGAGGGGTCCAAAACTGGACACAGCTCTTGAGGTGGGGCCTCACCAGTGCCAAATACAATGGGATGATGACTTCCCTAGATGTACACCTAGTCCTGGTCCTGAGCCTACATGGTTTAGTTGCTTAACTATAAGCATTTTGTATGACTTTGGACACGCCCAGGTGTCCCACCTGGCCTCCAGCTTCTGCTTAAAAAGCAATTGTTCTGTCATTGATCCCTGTCTTGTATCTGCCAAACTGCCATAGTGGATTTTGAGGTGCCAGGAAGCATTAGACATCTGTATTTAGGCCAGATTCCATCCTAGGTGTCTCACTTCTAATTCCTGGGACATTCATCTGTCACTCCTAGCTGCTGGTTCCTATCCCACAGTTATCTGTCTCTCATCTCTTTTGATTATTTGGCAGCACCATCTGTAAGAGACAACCCATGTGATGTCTCCTTGTTTACGGGCTGCTTTGGCAGGCTTCTTTGCAGAGTGCAGCCTGAACATCTGAAGGAACTGATTGGGAAGGAGAACCAACACTAAGTGACTATCAAGCCGTGCACTGACCATGAATAAAACCTCCTCAGACTTTCTGGTGATGATATATGTCAGTTTGCAAAATATCTAGGCAGTGTCATGGTTTAGGCCAGACTGGCCAATGAGGGATGACAGAGTAGAGCATGCCTGACTGTAGGTGTTTCAAGTATGTGAACTGAATCCCCTCCCTAGATGATATGACCAGTTAAAAGAAACCAAGTGTCTTGGAAAGGTTAAAGACCAAACAGATGGAAGCTGAGAGATGAACCAAAGGGGATGCAGATGGTGCAATGAACTTTTCAAATCACTTTTTCTGTGATCAGCAATGAAAAATTGCTCTCAATACACCCACAGTATTCCATCCTCATACAAGTTGAATAATAGTGCAGAGATGTTATGTGACTGCAAGATAGGACTCAGCTCACAGCTAAAGAGGGGACACACAGCATAGAGCTACTGGAGAAGTTGGAGAAGAAAAGTCAATTGGTGAAACTCACTTGTGTCCTAATAGTCGTTAAAAGGCTGAACATTAATCATAACTAACACATGCTCATTTCATAAAGTATGGTGATTTACCCTTTGGGAAGCCAATATGGGGGTTCTCACTAGTACTGAAAAGAAGGGGAATGAACATATTAGAGCTCTCTTACAACAAGCGAGATAAAAGATCTCTGAAACATCTGGGGTTTAATTTCCAGACAATCAAGCCATGAGCTAATGATGACTTCAGGCTTCTTGCCTCAAATGAGTGACGTGACTGACAAGCAGCCATCATGAGATATGCAAAAAAAAGAATGTGACAAGTTGAGACTAAAAAGAGAAATCCTATATGGATAATTACTTAGTGAGTTCTACTATAAAAAGCAAAAATAGCCTGCCAGCAATGAGCAGCCGAGCACAGTGGAGTTCAGGATGAGTCCAATGGATCAATTTGTGCAAAATGAACTTCAGCATTTTCTGCAGAAGCTTATCAGGAGCTGAGGGCTTTGTTCAGCAGTGGAACAGGGCACTTTCTGCACATATCATCTGTGCTATAATGCTGACTTATAAGTTAAAATAAATGGAATCATCTAGCAAAGAACCAAAAAAATCCTCTGAGATGTTAAGCTCAACATTTCCTTTCTTATTCTGACACAGGTGTGCTGATGATATTTAGCAAATCACTTCATTCTCTGAACCTCAAACTCTCCTTCTATATACTGGAAAAATAGCTTAATTTTTGCAACACAGGGAGATAGAAATAAATCATGTTACTAAAATGTTATTGCAAGTATCACCATAAATGAAGAGACTTTGAACTTTTAAGTGAAAGAGAGAAGCTTCTTGTCTGGGAGCTAGGACTACTAGAGAACTAACCAGAAAGTCTTCCTGGATCCAACAACCCTGAAAGGCTAAGAACACCTGGAGAAATAACTGTGGGGACAGATTTATACATTTTACTTCTGGCTTGTCCGAGGGCTCTGACTGAGTTCTTGAAGCCCTTTACAGAGTTTTAATTATCTCACATCTCTCAATATTTTGTTGATCATAATTCACACTGGATTGTGATGACAAACCCTCTAGGAAGAAAAGTGTCCCAAGAATTCTGATGTCCCAGCTCTGAATTCAGTTTCCCTAAAAATTATTGTTATAATAAAATTAGTTATGTTCTGGTTGATGGTTCATAAGCTCCAATTTTACACTGATTTTTTTTTTGGCTTTATTGTATATTTCTCATCATCACTCAGCTTCTATGTACTTTTAGTCTTGTTTTAACCATCTGGCTTTGGTTTTTTTTTCCTGCAGATAAGATTTCCAGTGCTCTGAAGGGCACCAAAGTCCAAGATTTGTTTGTAGAACTTATCATTGCTCTCTAGCAGTTTAAGTGAATGAAATACTCAGGCTTTTCCAGAGAGCCTTTTTTTGGCCCAGGCCACCAATAGCAATGGCATGTGAACAAAGATTGTGCTGCTGAAAGCAGGGCATGGAGAAGTTACACAACACAGAGGACCTGGGGATTTGGCTCACGTGATGTCAACCTCAGATCCCGCTCAGGCAATGCTGAATGCTGATGTCCACATCTATTAAATCTGTTTACTAAACTGTCTCATTATCTATTTTGTGTCAGGATTTCTTTAGGGTGTGGTAGAATTGGACAGATGGGCTTCAAAACCTTCCTTCAAGCATGGAACAGTCAGGGTAGGACAGATGGGCTCCAAGAAGTTACCTTTAGGCCTCAAACACATGGGAAGTGAAAGAGGAAGGGGGAAAAAAGCAAGCTTTGAAGCCAGTATAAGATGTGGGAAACTTGCAGAGTCTCTCCCCACCTATCGTCTCATGGCTGAAACTAGAGCAAGGATACCTCTCCAGAAGATGTTGAACTATGGTTCAACAGCTGCAAATACCTGTTTGGCTTTTAATGTCATTACTACTCGCAGATGTGCTGGAGGGGAGTTTGTGCAGCAAAGAAGTGCCTCAATGTTTTTTAATAAGTGTTTTTAGCAACGAACACATGCTTTTTCTTAAAACCAATATGAAACCATATTTAAACTACAAAAGAGCCTAAGTGAGAAATGATTGAGCCTCTTTTAAGTATATATATATATTAACCTCCCAGATTAGGCTTTCAAACTCCTTTTTCTAAAGAAAAACACAAGGCAGCGAAATAACTCTTTTGGCCAGTACTGTATTAACTAAACAGTCCCTTGAGACTAACAACAAACAAATATTGGAGCAGACTTCCTCGGGAGGTGATTACACAAACAAATTCTCTTCTTAAAGTTCATGAAACCAATCTTCAGAAAGGTCAAGTAGTGATCAACAAAGTGATCCCAGCATCCTAAGGATTCCTGTAAGTAAATGCAATGCCTGGCTTCAGGAACCTCAATATTTAAAAGGAATTATGTGAGTAATTATTTCTGTGTGGAAAAACACTGATCCTGTCCATTGCAAATAATTTGGAACAGCCCCAGTGACACTGGGGACTCTGAAACCACTAGAAGTAGGGGCAAGGTGGTACCTCCCTGAAGTCCTGGTGCTCATCTGTACAGAGGGATGAGAGGAACAAATATGCTGAATCCAGCTGTGCCAGTTTCATGCTCTAGCAGGATTTCCAGGCACACTGGGGATTCTCCATGACTCTGTTTATGTTGGCTTTAAATACTTCTGTGCTACCTAGAAAATGCCTTACTAACGCCCATAGACACCAGGCACTGCCTGAACACTAAGGTAGATCCTGCCCTGAGGATAAATAAAAGCCCTGAGGCCCCATCTCATAAAACAACCCCTTGTGAAGTAGGGAGGATTTTTACACATATCAGATAAAATCTCAGTCATGATGAAATGAGTTTTGCCACTGACTTTAGTGGGATGAGGGTAGCAGTATTTGTAGTATATTGCTATTAAACAAACAAGTAATTAGCTCCACTGGATAATCGTTGGGCTTAACATGGATCCTGGGTGTCCACATTGTAGATTCCCAGATAGCTATGTGGGATTACAATGGCCAGCATCTCTACAGTAACACTATACAGTCTTTTTTCCCCACTTTCTGTCTGTCAAGAACAGAAATAAACCCCAGGCACCCAGAAGACAGGTTGCTCACTTACCCACTTTCAGCGTACCCCCCAGCACCACGATACAGGCTGCACTCAGGATGTTGCTGGAGTTGCTGGGGAACTCGAGGGTCCCCAGGATGTAGAGACCTCTCAGAGGGGGAAGAGCCATATCCACCAGGATGGTCCTGTCTGAGAAACAAAGCAGAGGGTTGTTTAGAACGACATTAGCTTTGCTTTATTTAGATTGGTTTTGCTTAGAACTACAGGGCGTGTCTGTTTGTGCAGCATCCACAACCAGAGCCTTGTCTACAGCTGGGGCTCCATAATGTGGCTGTAATCTGATAAATTAATAATAACATCATATTTACAATGATGTTGTTGCATGCTTAAGTCTCACCAAGTGTCACTTGAACCTAAGGAGAGATTAAAGAACACATATATTTTACAATGGAGTTTGACAGAGTGGTGAGAATTCTTGAAACATGAGATGTGAAACTTGAAACAGTTTTGTTGTGGAACATAGGAATGGCCATGAAGTGTCTTGGGAAGTGGATCAGCTACTTCACAGTTTTGCTTTTGCCTATAGCCATTGGCAACTGCTTTGGATGAAGATACAAATGACCATGCAATAGGTAGCATAGGGAAAGTCTTTTCCCAAAAGAATGGGTTTAAGAATTCTTAAACCTTTGTGCTAAATGGCTTGAGCCAGTCAGTTCTTCCAAATCCTGTTTGCAGGAAATGTAATCAAAAAGTACACAAAGTACACTCAGGAGTGGACTGAAAAAATGTAAGTATACTGCCTTAATATTAGCATTTCATAGCTTTTGACTTTTTGGTTTTGCAGTCCTGAATTTTCACAGCCTCAGGGGAGAAGAAACTTCTGCACAGTCCTGGGGATCCTGGGGCTGCTTGGCTGTCTGTTCTATATATATATGTTCCTATTCTATCCCCGTAACTCAGTCTGTCTACCTCTTCCTTTATCCTTTTTTTCCCTCTTTCTTTCTGGACATCAGCAAGGAACACCCTAAAACCCCAGGACCTCCGTTTTCAAAGACTACGGCCAAGTTACTGCAGCAACACTGCAGCTACTTCAGCTACTCTGAACACCCCATCTCCAAAGAATTTCCCGGCATCCTCGGGCTGAAGCATCTTTCAAGCATGCAAAATTTTCACAGCATTCAGATATAATAAGTCTCTACAGAGCAAGAGCATTCTCCCCCACCCCCCCACCCCCTCTCTTAATCTCATACTGTTAGTACTTGATACATTTTTACAGGCATAAAGAAACTCTTGTCTATAATCTCTTTTACAGGACAGGTATAGTCCTATGCCCTGCAGAGCTGAGAAGTGAAGCCACGGTACGTGAGGATATGAAAAAGAAAAAAGAGAATAAGGGGGGAGATGTTGTTAAAATGATATCTCTCAGACAGAAGGGGAATCTAGTTTGTGAAATCACAGCTCAAGAATGTGGCAAAAAGCTGCAGTTGACAAAGGCCATAAGTATATTCATCAAACATAGACTGAAACATTTTTACAAGGAAAAGAAGAAGTGCTCCTAGGCATACCATTTATATGTCAAGTTTCAGTCTAGAACAGATATTTTTGCTGAGTTGCACATCTTTCTAAAAAAGGTTTTCTAAAGAAAAACGCTGACTGCTCTGTAACTGTAACATCACGTATGTGAGCCTTGAAATGCAGGAGTGAGAAATTCCCCCATTCAGAGATATTTCTGCAAACCTATAGTTTCCTCAGTTTAAAAGAATAACACCCTGGGGTATGATGCTTGGAGTGTGAAGTCCTTGGAGGGTGAAATGTTGCTCTGTAGAAACAACAGAGCGCTCCTTTGAGGAAAAAAGTCCTTCCACACTTGAGGAGAAAAGCAAACAGATTCTAGAGAGACCTCCTTACACAGTCCTGACAGAATACAGTCATTTATGTAGTAAAGAGAGGTGATGACTAAGGGGTTAAAATCATAAACTTTAGGTCACTGAGCTCAAGGGATTTACCTTCAGAGAAAGACAAACTGGAGTTATTTTTCTCCCATTAAGACATTCATATAATAGCAAGCAGCCACTTCCAGCAAACCATAGTTCGAGCCCGAAAACAGGGCTATGTTTCATTATACATATACTTGCTTCAGACAAAAGCTCACAGGTATGCCACAGTCTTAATGTTCAGATGTACAATGCTGAGAAGTCGCTAATGACTCCAGCAATGACACAAAATGCCTTTGATCAACCGCATCGCTATATAAAACACCATAGCATGCCATTGAATGGAAATCAGGCACAACAGAAGAGCTATTATATGAGATACAGTGCTCCAGCATTCATCTCTTCAAACAGAAAAAGTTCAAAGAAAATCAAAATCAGAAAATGAATAACAGAGTGAATTCCACCACTGGAAGGAAAAAAAAAAAAAAAAAAAAAAAAGAGAGAAGAGAGAAATTGCCAGAGGCTACATGATATCATATCAATACCCTTCAAAACAGCATTCCATCGCCTGGAATTATAACACGTTCTCCTTCCACCCAGAGCACACTGCGTCAGGAGTGTGTCACACTGAACACCATAAATCAAAGCCCTGAAAATCTGAGGGTTTGAGAATCTAATGCCATTGCTGGCCACCAGAATGTCATGACTAAACTCGTCCTGTTTGTTTTTCTAGGTGGTGTCACCGCTGAAGCCTGATGAATGTGAGAGGTCCTTGTGGGATGCCTGTGGTTCTGGAGGATGAACCTCCAAAGATAAAAGCACAAGTTGTTATGGCCTGAGCTAAATCTTTCCAGCTGGGTTTGGAAGAGACCTACGTCTGCTGGGGACCCAGACACTGAGGGAACTTGTAGCACTTTAGCACAAGAGATCCGCTTCTGTTCCAAGTGAAAACCATCCTTGGATAAAGAAGTTTGTCAACTCCTGAAGTCCCACCTATGCTTTCAAAGCAGGGAAACAGATAGAGTAACTTAGTACACAAAACCGATTTCCAAGCCCTCCAAAAAGCACCTTCTAAATGTGAAGCAGACAGCAAGCAGTGACACAAAATCTGGGGTTCAATATGAACATTTTGCTAATAGAGGTGTTTTCTAGCTTTTCAGATTTTCCTGAGTCCAGCCCATGAGGCAGCCCTAGTGATGTAATTTTGCTTATTTTGTTAAATAACCAAATTGAGGTCTCTGTTAGCTAAGTTTAGGCAGTGCTCTAAACTCTTCAGTGAACTCTGTGAATCCTCATTAGTTCAGAGAATTCAGCAGTGTCAGGCCTGGACCAAAGTCTTCCCCTGCACTTCTTTACTCTAAAATGAGCACTGAACATCTACTATTTGTTTTTGTAAGACTCTAAAACTGTTCTTTGGGGCCTAAAAGCACTTACCCAGCAATACACAGCATACCAGAAGTAAGCCCATGGTTTGTCTTTCAACATAAGCAACTAAAAGGCAGCGAAGGGTGGGAAAAAGATGCATCTTGCCAGAAGTGGATCACAAAAACTTATTTTGGGGTGTACAGCAGCACAAAGTTTGGGCAGTTTGCAGAATGTTTGTTCTTATGAGAACAAAGTCTCACTGTTCTTTAGCCACCTGGAGTCATTCTGAATTTAGCAGGTTACACACAAACCAGAGGCAATGAGAAGAGAAACATCCATAAAATGCCACGATTAAACATATATTTAAAAACTGTTGATTTCATTTTAGATTTTGGACCCAAGCATGGGGTTGTCTTGCAACTGGAAACTCACTTACATACTTGTGGCAGCAAAGCAAGGTATGACAAATGGACTGAAAATTCGTCTTGCCTAACTAGATTTTTAGGTGTCTTCATTTAAGCAAAACATCCAGGGCACTTATCACACCAATGATGACTATGACTCCAATTTAAGACCCTGCACTCTGTTGACTCCCACTGCCAATAAGTGTCTCCACACCTCCAAGCCAGCAAGAGTGAAGAGGGAGAGTAAAAATAAAGTAGAGACAGTATGATGAGAAAATGTAGGTATGCAATAGAACAGTTCTCTTTCAAAATATATTGATTGATGGACAGTTTGTGTCCATGTTTATGTTTATGTTCATGTTCTTGGGCTAAAACTGAAGGATAATTTCAGAGAGGTACTGGAGAGGATAATAGTTTCTGCTCACCAACTAAACACATATCTACTCTAGCAATGGGAGCTGAGATTTTTATTGCTGAGAGGAAGAAAGTCATGGAGTATGACTCTCCCCCCATCCCAGCAGGTAGTGCATTTTCACATAGCATTTGCTTCTTTCCTTTTCAACCATAAGTATTTTGTTATGGTTTTGCTGTTCAGTAAAGCTCCTCTGAAGAGCAGAGGTGCTTTTATTGTATACCCTTCTCTAAGCAGCTGAACACGGTGATTTAGACCTGGGAACTCCCAGGGTCTCACCCTGCTCAGGCAACAACTTGCATTCTGATTTTGGGCAACCTTTATTGTTCTGGCTCCTCAGTTCCTCATAGGCAGAGAATATTCCTGTCCATGGTAATACACCAGTCATGCCTAATAGTCCAACCCTCACCCTGCTGCCTCCCAATCAGTAGGCACCAGTATGCTAGAGAGAATCCCTGTACTGCATCCCTCAGCCCAGTGCAGACAGTCCCCGGTTAAACCGACCAAACTGTTGCTGCTCTAAATTCAGGAGACCTTAGTTCTGACCCCAAAGGCTATGCGGTCATGCTGCACAGTGCCAGGCCTGAGCTAATGAGCTTTGCCTCTCCGGAGAGCTAATTAGTTCTGGTATACCAGCGTGCTGATACAGCGGTATTGTTTCCAGTTCCAGAACTAGATCAGTTGGGCTGGGTTGTGGGCAGCAACGCGCAGCGCTCCAGGCGTAGCTTAGTCATGAAGGGCCTTGTGGTATGTGACAAAGGTCACGGCCAATATCTCACGTGGTAGCTAAAATTAATTATTTTATTTAGAAGATTACACTCACCTTTTTGGGAAAAAGGAGTTTGCAATGCACTGAAGGACCATCACAACCTCAGCATCCAGATTCCACTCTCTTACTCTAATCTAAACAACAAAAGTCCAAATCCTTAGCCTTTTTAAAAAAAAAAACCTATTTCTTACTTTCTGCTTCTGTGTAGATTGTGATTTACCTCCAGTGACCATCTGAGCATACTCCACATAATTAACTCACTGGTGGTGTGGAGACCTTAGCTACCAGTGGCACTCTTGTGCCTCTTCATATCCCTATCTGATGTACGGTTTTGGAGACTGAAATGATTTGGTCTTTTGACATTCACGGGCTGATATTGGTGCAATGGTTATAATGTGGTACACAAGAAATTGAAACAGATGATCTGGTGTTGTCTATTCCCTGGGTCTCAAAGAACCATGAAGGACAAAATACGCAGTGGCATCCAAAATCCAGCAACAACAAGAGGATGACAAATGCCCCAGTGTTTAATGCCTGAATAAGGGGTCAGATGTAACAGAGGTGAGAGCACAGAAGGAACCAGGGAACACAGGACAGAAAGGACACTTTCTGTGTGTCTGAATGGCAAGCAGACACATGTCCAAAATGAAGTACCAGTGGCTCAGCTGGAGCAATTTTATTGTAAGAGGAAAGCAATTCCAGTGTTCTGGGTGCTGCATGTGGACTTTGGAGATAAGGGCTCAATCCCCTGTTCTGGTACAGATTCCCACTAGCAAGACCTTATACTGTCAAGGGAAATAGATGTATACCTACACATCATGGTTTAGACAACATACATTAAGTGCAAGTTAGGTTCGTATCTCAGGTGCTCCTGAATATGGCCTGGAGAAAAGAGGTTCAGGCCTCAATTTATGGCACCTGAACTGAGCTATCCGATGGGACCTAGGTGTCTAAGGTCCCATCGTAGTAAGTTCATTTAGACGCTCAGTACTATCTGAAATGCCCTTGGGTATTTGAAACCTCACAGAGGACTGGAAAATATGACAAAAGGGACACCTGTGACCATCTAGGTCTTCACCTGGCTAGGCAGAACGCTCCTGGAGTGCTGCAAACAACACCAGATAGCTTCATATAAGCAAGTGACTTGAGCCCTAGGGCTCTATGTAGTACCATCAGTGAAGAACAACTCAATTAGCATTAGATACCCACATTTGGTATCTTAGTAACTCTTCCAGCTCTGCTAACTGTAATGACGAGGAACAGACTAAGATGCCTAAACATATGTGCTTATTGTAACCTTAGATGCAAATAAGGACACAGGACCTACAGGAGATAAGCAAACCCCTGGAAGGACATTTCTGGGCCTGCTCTGGCCTCTGAATTTACAAACACTTAACCATATTTATGCATTATAGCTAGTGAGATGGCAGAACTGAAAAAAACCCCACATTGTGCCTCTTTGATAGGAAATAGGGACCTTATCAGAAAACGGAAATTATCTACTCTTCAGTTTAATCTAAGTTCCCTGTCAGAAAGTGAAGAAAAACATTATTTTGAACATGGGGTTTTTTTAACATTTTTCAGAAAACTGGAGATTAAACAAAATATTCACTGAAAGTTGAACTTAATTCTTAATTTAACCTGAAATTATATATATTACCTTTAATGACACAAGACAGAGAAGTCTTAACCACGACTGACGCTCCACACCCAAATGCCAATACAAAGCAACAGAAACTTTCTTCCACAAAGAGTTCATAAGCTAAAACCAAGTGGAAGAGTAAGAGACATGGAGCAGTGTTATCTCAATATCCAGAAGTTGAGCTGTGGTAAGAAGAGAGTTATCTGGTTTCAAACAAATGAATAGGAGCCAGCACTAGCTTACAGAGTGTATCAGATACATACTCCACGGTATTCATAAGGTGATACAATAATCATGTCTAGAAGGGACCTCAGGAGATCATCTATTCCAACTTTCTGATCAGACCAGGGTCAGCAATTCGGTAAAAAGGTTATCACAAGTTTTTTTCCTCCAGATTTCATTGTAAATTGACTAATATTTTTGCTATAATTCAGAATGTTGTTCATGCAATAATGTTATAAACTAAACTGAGCTGGGATTTAAATATAACTCAAGTCTGAGGTTGTGATACAGGCATGGGTTAAAACATCTAGGAGACACCCATGGCAAATGAATGGAATGGAATCACAAAATAGTTTGGGTTGGAAGAGACTTTTAAAGGCCATCTAGTCCAATCCCCCTGCCATGGAAAGGGACACCTTCCACTAGATCAGGTTGCTCCGAGCCCCGTCCAACCTGACCTTGAATGTTTCCAGGGATGGGGCATCTACCACCTGTCTGGGCAACCTGTGCCAAGGTTTCACCACCTTCACTGTAAAAATTTTCTTCCCTATATCTAGTCTAAATCTTCCCTCGCTTAGTTTAAATCCATTACCCTTCACCCTTTTGCAACAGGCCTGCTCAAAATTTTGTCCCCATCTTTCCTGTAGGCCCTCTTTGAGTACTTAAAGATCACAATAAGAACAGACTATTTCAGTTGGAAAGGACCTACAAATGGATTGAGAGATTTTCATTGATAGTGGGAATTGCAACAAGAAAATAAAAAGGAAAGTGATGTAATTGTGGAAATGTAAAATATGCTCCCTGCACAAAACACAGAGGTGGGTCAAAAGATGAGCTCTTTGTGAGCTGTGATTCTGGGTTTTGCAAATTCTCTCCTCCAGAAATAAAGTTGCTGCATATAATTGAGCTTGAATATCAGTACGGGTTAATAAGAGTGTGTGTGTTTGTGTGCATGTGTAAATGTAATAGAAGATAATTCTGTTCCAAAAAATCACACTTTTGTGCTGCAGTCAATGTGATGAGGAAAAAATGTGATGTCCTTTACACACTAGAATTGACACTAGTGCCAAGGAGCCCATATTGCAACACAAATACATATCCTAATGTGGACACAGCCCAGCACCCCTACAGAAATTAAACATCTTTCCTTCCTTCCTTACTAGGTAAAATGATGACGTCTTCTCCAGGGCCTGGGATGCTGTGGTTGAATCCACCCCAGCCGTTTTCCACATCATTCCATGACTCTGGATGCGACCATTTCAAGACAGCATCAGAAGGAACTACAAAACAGGACATACAAAGGCAGAATTATCATTTTCAGTAGCTGGGAGAATTACCATTTCTTTGATAGTCAAGCATCTGTGGCATTAACATCCTCCTTTTGTCACTGGTGAAGCAACACTAACTGCTCTTTGTTATTTTCCATGCTTAAAGGAAGCTGCACGATGGGAAAAAAGATCTCTCCCAGGATCATGTTTTCAAAGTTAAAGGGCAGAGAGATAACTGAAAAAACAGATTCAAATTCTTTGGGATCCATCAAAAGCAAAGCAAATCTTGAGGTTTGTCATGCTTAGCTTATGTTACGCCTTGTGAATATGCTTCTCAAGCAACTACTTCATTATTTTTATTTATGCAATCCAAAGCTCTGAGCACTTTGATCAGAAAATTAAGATGAACAAATGAAAATAAAAGCCACTCACCTGTGTTTGGTGGCAAAAGCAGATCATCACAATGGCAACTAACCCTGCCAGAAAGTGCCAACTCTTCTCATGCATTTTTTTTTCCCTAAGTGCTCTAAGGAGCAGATTGAATTCCCAGGACACAGGAATTTCCACACTTTCCCAAAGTATGACAATCTTTTAAAAAGGAGTGATCAACTGTCATGATCCTGTTAGCCCTCAGAAAAGCAAGACTCTTCCCATTGCAAAGGATAATTAAGACCTGCCTCAGAAAAAGCAGCTTGACTGAGTCTCGTGGCCTCTCCTGCTTGTTCCCCAAAGATATATTTTTCAGCTCATTCCGAAAGGAAACTTCTGAGCCTTAGCATCAGGAAAATACTGGGAGAAATTAAGTTCACAAAATGTGGGTGCTTAACTTGCACTTGTATTTTAGACAGCTAATGAGGCAGTCTTCATAAATTAATTGCCTAAGTTTGCTCTGCCATCAGAGAGGAAGGAAAGCATCTGAGGGAAATCCTGTCCACTAAGTCTAGTAAGCCCTAAACTAACGCAGGCAGGGCCTCCCTCTGGAGGCCTCTACAAGCACCTACCTCTCTCCTAGCACTGTAAAGGAAATTTTGGCATTTATTTTCTTTAGGAGGGCCTTATTAGGTATTGAAAACACAAGGGCAAGCTCCTGTCTAAGTGTGTGTGGGGGTTAGAACCTGCTCAGTGACACTGTGGAGCAGAAAAACCCTCCGTTGCCAGCACAGGGAAACACAGAGAAACGAAACCCAGGTGGAGCTCCTTAAGGCTGGGTCTGTCTTTCCATTACTTGCTTGTTCAGGGGGAAACACTCTGCAAAAAGGTCTCTAAACCCTATTGCCACATAAATCATTATAGTTTGTAATACGCAGCAAAGCAGCTGTGCAACTAAGACCAAACTTTGGGGGTCTCCCTTGTCTCTGGTGGATTTTTCTGTCTGATTCAACATTTAACTGTGCTGTAATGTCACATTATTACACTAAGATCACTATGGAGCACTAAAATGCGTTGCAGTCTTACATATCCCATGACCTTTCTGGTCTGCTATGGTATTTCTGAACAAAAGTTTATAGTCTTCTGTGCTGTGGAATTACACATTTATCATGAACAATGGTAGATATGGCTCAATGAAATCCTTAAATGAATGCCAAGAACGCCTGTTGGGTTGATAGATATACAAAATATTGAAGTGAAAAATAGCAACCTATTTCTGAAGAAGTGGTGAAAAAGAAATAGTGTGACTCCCAGATTTCAGAAAGACCATCACGCACCTGGGGTAGGTAAAGCCACTCTTTCCTTCTCTTTCAGTGTGACCTGAATTAAGTCAGCTCCTGCGACTGAACACAGAGAATTATAGGGAGCTATAGCAAGGCCTCACAAATTAACAACAACAACAAAAAAATCATAGTAAATCAATTGCTACATGTGATTTTCTGACAGAATTTTGTATTTCAAACAAAACAAAATTTAGGAACAACCATACATATTTTCTAAGCATTCTTGTCTTTTTTTATACTTTGAGAAAGGATTAAACAAACACATTTTAATTTACAGATGCGGAGGGTCTCAAGACAACTCATTAGAAACAGCTAAAAGGAAACATTCAACAATCAGAAATTCTAGGCTGGAACATGAATCTCATTTATCCCACTATAAATCCACAGCAGTTCCACTAACACAAGCAATATTACACCGTTGAATGCATAATGTATTAACTGGCTCAAACAGCAAATTAAAGCTTTTGTTTTGCAGTTTGGTTTTGATTCCCACCACCACCCCCCTGCCCCAAATCTGGTATCTCAAAGAGGTGCTTTAATTAGTCAGACTTTATAGACTGAAGACAGGGACCCTGTGTTCTCTGCTGTGAAAAGAGGTCAGAAGCAATTATCACAGTTGTAACCTTTGTGCCAGTATATTGTCAGCAGGAGAAGGGCCAGGATAATGCTAATCAAACTAAGAGGAGCAGGAGAAAACTGCTAAAAAACTACCTCCTCTTCATCTCCAGTGGCATATAAAGGCACTTCCCTTCAGTCACCAGACTGGAACAACTGTAGGTTAAAATAGAAACACTCTGACAAACATAAATCTCCTGTCCAGTGCCCAGCAACCCCCTTATGTTGACCCTAAAATGTCATTGGAAAATTTTTTTTTTGTTTGTAGGAAACTGTATAAAGGAAGCCATTGTCAGAACTTTCCTCAGTTCCAGAACATGCCAAGAACTTTCCTATGTGTATATCAAGCCACCGATGGGATTTCATGCCATATTGTAATTTACTTATTTTATCTTTAAACAAGTCTCTGTACTTTTAAATTGTGAGAACTGTCCTTCCCTACCTCCCTCCTTCTCTCCCAGTGCAACTGAGCAAATTTAAAATAACTGAGGTTCATTAATTTTAAGTGTTCAATAAATTAGTATGAATAATCAAAAAACTTGATTCTTTCTGATAATTACTATTTGATGTCAGTTGAAAGCACTCGATTGAGTTAGCAGCATATGCTCCTATGCCAAATGAGGCTTCCATAATTAAATAGAAACTGATTCCATGAGGTTTTTCTCATATCTGATTAATTAGTAATCAGGTGCCTCAGCCCTGTTCTTCAGTGACACCTTCACTCCCAACGGTAGCTGTGATCTGATCCATATATCAGTCAAGCCTATCTGCCCAAAATCGTCACACAGAGCTCAAACTGAACAGCATCATGCTTTTGGGTGGCCACAAGGTGAACCTTTGAGGAGAAAGAACAGCATGAAGCTGTTAATTCAAAGTGTTTGACACGGAGTTCATGTGGCTTCTAGACAATACTCTTCTACAGGTACTTTTATGGTTATGGTGGCCTTCCTTCTCTTCTCATAACAGGGCAAATCAAAAATCAAAGGTGTTACATCAGTCTTAGGAAAAGTGAGAGAATAAAGCCCTGACACTACCCATTTTTCAATAAATATATTTTGTCAGATTTGCTGGAGGTTTTTTTGCTTAATTTTGCAGGATCTACGTTGCAATCATCTAATTAAAGGTGTTTGTATTGTTCAGAGAAAAGCCATTCTAATTAAATCCTGAGGGGACATAAAACTCGATCGATATGCTATATAGACCTCATAAAGGGGTTCAGTCCCCTAACAGGGTGAAGAAATGACCCATAAACACTCAATACAGTTGTCTTGAGTTTCTTGTATTTGAAGTGTCCTCCAACCACAGAGCATGACAATTCAAACCGTTGTCAGTCATTTATACCCTCCACATGAGTGCAAGTATCAGGGGCTGAATTCTCCACAGCCCTGCAACTTGTACGATTATTTATACCGGTGGGGTGCAACGGTTGTGAATCAATAGTGTTTTGTTGCCATTTCCCACAAATACTTCTAAAACCTGATCAAGACAGGAGAGATACAGGCCTTGGGAACAATCAGAACTACAGTGACTTAGTCCTTCTGGTTGTTTTGTGTTGCTGCTGAGTATGTTATCAATGTTTCTGTACAGGACAGGAAGAGATATAGGCAATACAGACGAAGGACGTCATTACTAAACATTGAATTAAGGTGACTCTTCACAAAATGTAGTTATAAGGCTCCAGGGTTTAGTTGTATAAAACCTTTATAAGGCTCATCAATTTTCTGTCTTATTACAGCTCTTCCTGGATGTTTGGGCTGTGAATCATAAATATAGGCCTTCTTGACGATACTCCTGGTAACTTTCTTCTGGTTCAGGGCTCCTTGAGTGAACATGAAGGAGGAGCAACTTAGTCTTTTATCAGCTTTGCAGTGACAGGGAATTTTGCCTGTGGATATTAGGAAGGGCTGAAACTAGGATAAATGGCTCCAATAGCCTGACTTACAAATAACAAGCAACTCCATGCTATTTAACATCAATTGGACTAACATAGATCACAGGAAAATCAAAACTTTTAGACAGCACAATCAACAACAAGGTGAGACACACCTCTAGAAACTGGAGAACCGGGGATAGGATATTTTGTCATCCCTTACCAGGATCTGTTACAGGAGGCACCCAGAAATATGGTATAATGAGGACACAGAAGTGAGGAGAAGAGATGAAAAAAAAAGAAAAATAACCCCCCCAAACAGTTGGGGCTAATGGACACAGATTCTTGCTTACAGCAGATTAATATTTGCAGGGGCAGAGGTGAAGGCATGAAATTCTTCCTGTAGAGATCGCATAGTCAAAAAACCATCCCTGACAGGATGATAAGGGCCTTTCATCATCTTATTTCTCTAGTTGCTACATTCTCTGGTCTCTCTGCTGCCATGCCAGAAGGACAAGAGCTCATCTGCAAGAAGAAGGTGGATTTTTCTCTTCATGTCTGTCACAAAGGGCACCTCTTCGCTAAGAACAGACGCTTCATTTCATGGATGCCACTGAGCAGCCCACATGTGGTCAACTGACCTTCTGGAACAACTGATAGAGGGTGAGTTTTAACTAACTGGAAGAAAAGCCTCATGTAAAACCAGTCCTCTGCAACAAATTAACTCCATTCTTTAGGTCTTTCACCTAGGATTCCCCTTTACCCCTGAGCAATAAGGCTGCAGAAAATATCTTTGTTTATTTTCTGTGTTTTAAAATTAGAAACAAACATTCTTAAGATCCTGTTTTTTCTCCTATACAAAGCAATTACAGAAACCCACAGAGAGCAATGGAAGTGAGATCATTCTTTGGGAATTTAGAAAAGACAATAAGTGTAATCAAATTATTTTTTTTAAGAACTATGGAAACTGTAAACCTGCTTCTGACACAGCAGTAAGATGAGGCTGAGCCTCAGGCCCTCTTAACAACTCACACATGAGTAGCTTGAGCAAAGTCAGCAGGATGACCCATCTCTGTAAAAGTTGTGTCTACTGAAAAATTTGGGGTAAATAAAAAGTTTGATAATCCTTTCAGTGATATTTTCAATAATGTTTGTGTCCAGCACTTCAGTTTTAGAAAAAAGCCAAGAGAAGTCTGGAGATGAAGCAAGCCAACACTTTGTCTCATTCCAAAAGAAAATGGTTTAAACATTTCAAAAGCGAACAAAAAAGAAACAACATATCTGGTTTTTAGCCCATTCCAGTATTGCCCAGAGACCTTAACCAAGCAGCAGTGCCACGCTGTGGCACCATATGCTCGTATTTGTAGCAGACTTAAAAAGCTCATAATGTTATTACTGTAATTTACAGAGGATATTTCTCCCAAAAATATCCCAGACATCCCAGTGTGATGTTTCTTTCTGCCTCCCTTCTTAAGATAAAGATTTTTTGATTCAGCGCGGTCACGTCATGTTAGGACCAGTCTCCTGAAACAGTTGAGCCCCCAACCCATCAGTGTTTTGGGGGATCCACATAGCGATTTTAAAAATCAGTGACCTCTGAGGAACACTTCTCTCGAGAAGTGGGGTGCCCCAGAGAAAATCAGAATGATGCTATGAAGACTGAACAAACCAAACCCATCAGTGTTTTGGGGACCCACACAGCAATTTTATGGCCCATCAGTGACCTTCGAGGAACACTTCTCTCAAGACATGGGGTGTCCCAGAGAAAAACAGGATGATGCTTTGAATAATGTCAAAGGAAAGCCAATGATGTAGAAATGACTAGCACAGGATGTCTCAAGCTTCCTCATCTCCCTTTCACCCGGCATCCAGCAGGGACATGGGGTTATCTGTCCTTCAATGCTGATTCCTTTAAAACGGTCTGAAAAGGTTATTTTTGAAGGGACTTATGGGTTAGTTAACTGGGTTTCATATATGTAGTGAGTACCTTTGTTAACAGGATCTTTGCGTAGGCAGCCCACATAGCAGAAACATTCTCCATTACAATTATTTCTCTCCATTCAGTGTCCCCTGCTGCATTGTCCCATGCCCAAGCCTAATTTACAAAACATCAAGCATGCAAAGCATCAGGGCAACTTAACTCCTTTAATCCCCTCCATACGGTACATTTTCTTGCCTTTTGTGTTAGACAGACCTCTTTTTTCTCCCCCAAAGATAAACAAACACTTGCATGAGGCCAGGCCATTTTGGATGGAAGGGGGCATGGAAAAAGCCTGGAGCCCGACACAAACTGCTGGCCAAGGTGGCTTCATTCAGCTGCCCGCTTTGTTTGAATAACAATATCTTCTCAGTCACGGGGTTTTCCTTCCCCTTTTCCCCCTTTCCCCCCACCACGCGGGCCCGAGCGAAAGGGCTGTGTGAATTCAGGAGCCTGCTTGTGAATGAGCTGGCATCTGATACGTATTTACCGGCATTAATTTTGGATGTAACGCGCCCCCCCGCCACTTCCCCACCGTTTGGCCCTAAAAGGCTTTCTGAGGGGCACAAAAGCAGAGGGTCAAAAGTAAGTTGACCCCTGCCAGAACGTACAATTATGGGGAAGAGGCGGTACACCAGCAGCTGTCGAAACCCCCACTGGGGTGGCAAGGCGCTTCCAAAAGTCGGGTGGATGACTGATACGCTCGAGCTCTCCCCTCCGCCCCTGCAAGAGCCGGCCACTTCTCTGCAGGAAGAATTATGGCACTCCCGAGCAGCTGCAATAATTGTCTTCCCATTGTCCCCCAGCCCTCCCTCCGCCACCCCCCTACAAGTGCCCATTGTGGGCCCCGGAGTCGAGTGATTATATGCTTGGGCTGATGCTGTTTGGGCCCAGCTGCCCGACCGCTGACACACGAGCACCGGAGAGAGGGGGGACCCGCGTCTGCGAGACGGGACTCCGACATACCAGACCTTTTACATAAGTCAAACAGGAACAAATGACTCTTTATCAGCCCCTTCTCCCTTTGAAGTGGCGGCTGCTTATAGGCCCTTACAGCTTTTCCTCCTCAGCCCGAGCAAACATCCTCCTTTTGATATGCTACATGCTCATTATCTCTGCCCCATTTAATGATTTTTGATTGAAGGGTGGCAGCGCAGTTGCCAAGAGGGTAGTTAAAGAGGCTCCACGCAGTCAGGACGACAAGAAAGGCTTTCCTTGTGCAGCAGCCTAAATTTGGAGTTTCTTAACAGTGTGTTCTTGTTCTTAGCAGCAGATAAGGGCTGAGCGTGAAATTCTTAATTAAGCAGTAAATAGAGAGTGGGGTGTCAGCAGATGCAGCCTGTAGCCATGGAGACCAAGTCAGATGAAGGAGGGAGCTGAGACTCAATGCCGGCCCCGGGCTCGGGCATGACTGACAGCTGAAGAATCCGACAAAGCTTGTAAATGGGATTAATTAGTTGGCTAATTATTTCATATAGTTAAATGTAAATAAAAAATAATAAAAAAAAAAAAACCCAGCTTGCAAAGTTAGGCAGGAACGCGTTCTGAAGGCCAGACCTTCAAGCGTTGTCCTCTGCAGATCTGTGCGTGGACTGGTGGGTTTTTAGGGCCAGAAGGGACTATTGTGGCAGCCTTCTCTGACCTCCTACGGAGCGTGAATCTCGCCTCATGAGGTTTTTAATAGCTTCTCGTAGAGCTGGAGCATATTTCTCTGAAAAGACGGCCAAGCATCATCTAAGGACCCTGAGTGATGGAAAGTCCACCACATGCCATGAGTCTGCTCTGATGGCTAATTATCCTCACCCTCTCAGCCTGCGCAGCGGAGATTAGGAGAGAAATTAAGTGGCACACCAGGGCTAGGAATCCGCTCGCTTTGTTTCAGACTCTTACCCTACCAACTGCATTAGATATTAGGTACCCGACACTGAATTATTGATCTCGCTGCTATAAAAGTCCTTGCTGAAAATGTTCACAGCATGAATTATACATTTTAGGTGTTTTCATAAATTTCCCCTTGTGTACTCTGGATGATTATTTCTCTCTGTATTGAAATGAGAAACAACAATGAGCTCTTCATATAATAAAAATCAAGATGAAAGGAAGGCAAGGAAAGGAAAAGAAAGTATCTATGATGCAAGAGTGACATATGCCAGCCAGATCACTTTGTCCCAGCCTTCCCAAGACTGTTTTCTCCTCTATCTTCAGCAGTAGCAAGAGGCCAAGATATAGGTGTCATCTTCTGAGCTTTCCCATGCTGCTTTATTTATGAAAGTGCAAATCAAGATACGCAAGCTGAAAAACAGTTGACTTCTCTATTTGAAAGAACAAATTTACACTGTTAATAAACTGAAATCGGGGATCTAATCAATGCTTACAAATACTTAAAGGGAGGACAGGGCTGGCCTTTTTTCAGTGGTGCCCAGTGACAGGACAAGAAGAAACGGGCACAAACTTGAGTATAAGAAGTTCCACCTAAATGTGAGGAGGAACTTCTTTACTGTGAGAGTGGTAGAGCCCTGGAAGAGGCTGCCCAGAGAGGTGGTGGTGGAGTCTCCTTCTTTGGAAACATTCAAAACCTGCCTGGACAAGTTCCTGTGCAACCTGCTATAGGTAGACCCGCTCTGGCGGGGGGGGGTTGGACTAGATGATCTCCAGAGGTCCCTTCCAACCCCATATGATTCTATGAGTCTATGAAATAATAAAAACATATTTCTTCTTTCAGTAGATACCTGGCATGATCTTGGGTGAAGCTTAGACTCAACAGCTAGATTTATACCAGCCAAACTATATCTATACTATATATAAAAAGGGCCAGGACATGGGACTAAGAGCTGGACCCCAATAATCTACATGGCTGTATTGCTGGCTGAGTTCCTGGACCAGACAAATACACTTTCCCAGATGGTGACCATAAATTTTCTGTTCCTGTAAAAATCACCATCTTTATATTTTAGATTCCCTTTATGAGTCATGAAGGATAAGGATGCTTCTCAAAGGCACTGAAATGTTTTTGTGATTCCTGCTTCTGCTATTATTAATAATGGCTACAATCATTACCTTGATTTTTACATATAGAACTTAGACCCTTATAAAATCATTTGCCTGAGAACAGGAATTGCAGAAAATGTCCCAAATTTCAAAGAATAAATGAAACTTGAATATCTATCAGCAAATATCAATTTCTTTAAAAAAATGACTTAGTGTAAAAAACCAACATACTCAAATATGAGTCCATGACATCTCTGGAAGTTTAGGGAAAATTCTCACCTAATAGTCCTATTGCCTCCAGTGGGCTCAGACTAGATACATTGCACATGATTTATTAGTGATACATGTGATATGGGGCCAGCTAACAACAGAGATCATTAGCAGAGTTTAATGCCTTTTTCTCTTCAAAACACCGATTTAAATTCAACTTATGTCACATCACCCACTATTAGGATACATTCCTTTTGTTGATAGATCAGGTACTAGATAAATCTGATAGAGGGGGTCCCAATGTGCATGCATTTACCTATTTGATTGATCTTTTTGAAGACATCTCAATCAAACATCATTGGAAGACAGCCTTGTGTCTAAGGCCATATCTAGTTTGGGGGTTTAAATTGAAAAAAGCATCAGCTCTGTCACCATTCTTGAACAAAACTGTACATTGCATCCCTCATATGTCACTTACCCAAGTAGGTTAACTTCCTCAGTCTGCTGTCAAGATACCAGTCACAGCTCCTGTGATGTCTGTATGAAGGCAGCGATTGGAGCGGCTGTCCAGTCCTTGTTCCACAGGACACCACAACCTCAGGATGGGCAGGAAGATCCTTGTGTTCCACCAGCAGGTAATTCCCAGTCGTGAAGTTGCTAAATGTCACTGAATACTAAAGAAGAGGGAATGAAAAACTCCACATCTCTATCTGTGATTAGAGCTCCATGGAGTGTAGTATAAAGGGATCAAGAGGGTTTTGCTCCTTACAAGCAACATATCCTTTTGCAAAATGTGCATTAGAAACATGGCAGAGAGATGTACCATTAAGCAGAAAGCAATGGTGAATGCAAACAAAATCAGCTTCCCTCATCATCTTTCAAAGGTGCAAAGGAACAACATCTTCTGAAAACCGTGCTTCAGAATGTCTTAAGGTAGTACAAATTTTGTTGTTTCCTAAGCACACACTGAACTTTCATCTAAGACATCCAAAATCATCTTCCTGCTCCTAGTTACTACTGAGAGCTTCAGGGACTAGATCATCATATCTACGCCTTGCCTATAAATACACAGAGCTTTTCTCAGTACAATTAACACTTTTTTTTTCTCACTTCATTCCCATAAAGATGAAAACATTATTATCTCTTCCAAATATAATTTTGAAATTATAAAATATTCCCGTGTTACCTGGAGCTGTTTGCTGACCAAAGGGTTGCCAAATGTCAATGTATAAGTTTCTTTATCCAAGAGGAGAACCATCCAGCCATACAGGTTTGATAAGGTATCAGGGATGTAATTGACTGTAGTTGTCTTGTTCCTGCTGTCAGTCACAGTTAAACTATAGGGAATGTCTGGAGCATCTTTTCTGGAGGAAAAAAATATAATCACATTTTTTCAGTGAACTTTGTCATTTTGAAACACTTGCAGTTCTGTTTTTATTTGAATTACAGTAGTGTATGTTGTCTCTGTCTCAGAATGTGACTTCATTTGTGTAGTTCTTTACAAATATGGTAAGAAACAATCTCTACCTGAAGTGCTATGAAAAGAGAAACAGAGGAAAAGAGACAAATAAAAGCACAGAGGAGCAAAGTTTGTGCCAAAGCAGCACAATGGCAAGAGCGAGGATACTAACTCCTTCGCTGTCAGGCTATTTCCCCATCCACCAGACTCATGAGCTTCGGGGTCAACTTTTAGGGTCATCTTCTTCATGAACTTTTGATAGAGTTTGGGAGAGTTTTCTGAGTTTTCTCACTCACATTTAAGCAGTCAAAAGTTTCACCGAGGCTGAAGGTGTAAAAATCCCATGTAACTGAAAAAGCTGCTCTGTTCCCAGGTCAGGGTGCAGTACGAAGCTGGGGCTGCTGCAGACTGAGGAAAGCCTTCACAAAATGGGTGAACTTTTAGTACAGCAGTTCTTCTGAGCATCCAGACGAGAACTCAAACCCTCTTTTCACTAGAACTTTGCACTCCTAATTTCTGTCCAATCTAGCTAGAGGAAAAAACCTCACTGAACAGATCAACAGTAGTAATGATATCATGAGTGGGCATGAACACCCCTCTTTTAAGCATATATAAAATGGTGCTTCTAAATATTGGAGTATTATCTTACAACTAGACAACTCAACATATTACCCAGCCTTCCAGACTGCGTATGGCTTACTTACCCATGACAGAGTCAAAACTCATGTAATAATACAATTTGTCTGTTTGCATTTGCAATTTTGGGTTATTTTTTTCCCTTGCTGCTTTGGAGACAATACCTAATTACTATAGCAGTCCTCTTGGAGGAGGGTTGCCTGCAGATATACATATATATATATATTTCTCTTTAAAAAACAGTTCTGGGGTTTTTTCTGTTATTCTGGTGGCTGTCACTTTGGCAAAGGACTTTCTGGTTACCCAGAAACATTCAGCTGAGAAACAGCACTGGGAATCAGGAGAAGTGTGAATCAGCAAAGAATCACTCAACCAGAAGATATTGGCAGACCAATGAAACTGACTGGAAGGAGTTTATAAGGCTTAAACAGCTTTCGTACTCCTAATAAACCTCCTCTTATAGGCATTAGCTGGACCAGGATATTAGGCTGCTAATTAAGCAAGTAAATGACAACAAGCACATTATTGCCACAGTTATCAGCACCTGTGCAGGTATTCAGGAGAGCACTTCTAGCAGCAGAAGCAAACCACAGATAGTGTGGTGAGATATTAAACTCTCCTGCACATCAGAAACTGACCTTATTGAGTTACAAAGGTGCATAACACCGCAGCAAGCAATGGAAATTACGACATAAATCCCTGTGTTTTTGCTCATTACCCATTTTACCCTTCATGGCTGGAGAAGTCTGGTGAGACAGCTTGAATCACTTGCCTCAGGGACTTCCAAGAAGCTTTAAAGACACAGAAGAAAGCCTGGAAGGCGCAAACCTGCTGGAATATAGGGACGGGTACACACCACCTGACTGAATCTTCAGAAAGTTAGATGGCAATTCCACACTAGGCATGTAGATTCATTAGCTAGGTAATGTCAATGTGAATTCCCTAGCTAGTGAATTAAGTGTGAATCCAGCTCTATTGGACACCAATCTTGATGAGAATTTATACAGGCTACAGTTAAGCGAAATACTTTTTTCCCTGTATGTCTACTTATAAGAGAAAAGTCCTCTCTCCCTAGACTTCAGAGCTGGATGTTGACTGCTTCAGACACTACCAACTTCCTTTTTCAGTTAATTGTTCTCAGTCTTTAGGCTCTAGGGAGCCTTCACGAGAGAACTTTTGGTTGGAAAATGCCATTTTTTTTTTTGCCAGCAAACTTTTCTGAGGATCCTCACCTGGAAGTTTGTTCATGACCCAGGAAAAAAAAAGGAGCAGGATACATCTTATGGCCTGAAATCTCTGGGATTTCCTTGACCTGGAATGCTGTGTCCCTGCCTTTTACACACCTTGCTCGAGGTGTTGCCACACACAAACACATACCTTACTCTTGATAGACTAAAATGAAAATTTGGGGAACCTGAGAAACTTTGAAGCTCAATGCAGAAGATAACTGGTACAAGGCAACAATGAGCCTGAGATGACATTCCCCTTGAAAGGATGTCAGTGTGCTTGTGTTTTTTTCACCTATATGCCAAACAGACACCAAAATGGAAGTACCCTACTAATGGAATTACCAGCCACAATTAGCACCATTTCCATTTGCCCTAAATAGCCAGCGATTTCACCGTGCCCTAAATAGCCACCAATCTACCTCTCCTTAATGTTAATGAAGCAGAGTAGTGCTCACACACACGAGTATTTCTAATTCAGAGGATCCGAGGGAGCCTGCACGCATCATTAACATGGAGAGCTTCATTATCGGAGGAAAGAGCCTTCCCCTCAACTTCCCCTGGCTTTATTTGAAAGAAACTAGGAGGCAATGGTCTTAATGCAAAATTAACCCTCACTTTAAACTGCTGGAAGCCTTTACAAATTGTAAGGGGAAAAAAAAGGATGAGTCATTGAAAAGGCTGTATTTTTATATTGAAGCAGGTTTCAATTAAGGAGCAATTTGCTTTAGAAATATGGCAGGATTACTGGATAGGACTTTACAGTCTGAGCCACAATTTACCAATTGCGATTGTATAAACTATTATGCAATTTAGCTCAAGTGCATTGTGCAGAACTGCTCAACACAGATGGGCCACAAAGGATTTGTTAAACCAATCAACAACATCAAGTAGAACAAATATTAACTCTCCTGTTTATGTTTACCATTAACTCACTTATCCTAAGGGTCCATATCTGTGTGTATGAAGGCAGAGGCTGTGTTTAGCTCTAAATGCTCTCTGTTTGATACATTTGTGGAATAATCCATTATGATTATCCCTCTCCAAAACAGGAAACAGTATAGCATTGAACTTCAAATGGGACACCAAATGTTTATATCAACTGTCCGATTTCTTGTTGGCCAAGTGGAGACTAATTCCAAATTATGACCATACCAAACACTTTATAGGTTTGATGCTGGGCCCAAACCCAGTTCATTTTATTTTAATTGGCCAGAATTAAGAATTTTCAGCTGTTTTCAGTAAATATGTGTATCTTTGTTGAGAGACAAAGGGCATGATTCAAATCAGCCTTATATTATTAACCTTACCATCAGTGAGTATTTTGCATGCACAGGTATTTTCAAAAATAACTAGATATTTTTCCCTGATCCTGAGTAGCCACTATGGGATAGGCCTTCTGAAAATTTGAGATGGTCTCCCAGTAGCAGAAAGGGTTGTGACCGATAAACTAAGATGGCTTCATTTAAGGTAGTTTTTGAGTTTGTTACCCCTGGCTTCCTAACTCTTCTCTGTTGTTAAATCACTTCCCCAGCTCCTGTAGTTTGCAGGCTGGTATATTAAGGAAAACTAAAATCAGAACTAAATTCTGGGCTGGAAAGTGGTTGGTAAGCAAACAGTTCAAACATCTCTGAAGCATAAGCATAGCAAAGACCCGTGGAGGAGCCCTTTGTCCCTCCACTTATATCAAACAGAGCTCCGAAGCTTCCAAAGTGGATCTTAAAATATGAACACTGGTACTGTGTCCACTTCTGAACCCCCCAGTTCAAGAAGGACAAGGAACTGCTGGAGAGGGTATAGCAGAGGGATACGAAGATGATCAAGGGAATAGAGCACTTGGGTCTGTTCAGCCTGAAGAAGAGAAGGTTGAGAGGGGATCTTATCAATGCTTATCAATATCTAAAGGGTGGGTGTCTAAAGGATGAGTCCAGACTCTTTTCAGTGGTGCCCAGCAACAGGACAAGGGGCAACAGTTCCACCAGCAGGAACAAAGGAAATTCTGTCTCAACATGACGAAAAACTTACTTACTTTGAGGGTGCCCGCAGAGGTATCTTCTCTGGAGATATTCAAAACCTGCCTGGATATGTTCCTGTCTGACCTGCTCTGGGTGACCCTGCTTTGGCAGGGGTTTGGACTAGATGATCTCCAGAGATATCTTCACACCCCTACGTTTCTGTGACTGCTTTAGTGGGATAGCCCAGATGCCAGAAATATAACACAGTAAGAGTTGAACCTCTGAAGTTCAGCTGATGCGTTGGTTAACCGACCAGTCAACAGCCCATTATTTAATATTTGCCTTCCACATTATCCCACAGGAGCCCTGAGAAGGCTGGGTTACGAGGCCAAGTGAGCGTGTTAAGCTGCCCCATGTGTGAATACAGCCGTGTACACAGGGAGGATGCACAACCAGAGAGCAACTGAGCGTGCACCCATTGAGAGAAGGAGCGTGATTGCAAGGGTGTTTCCCAGCAGGTGGGTGCTCATCTGAAGGCACCACAGTAAGTAAATATCAAAGGAAAAGCACAACTAGAGTAACCATTTGAACTCTCTTCAAGACTCAAAGACACGGAGGTAGGGGGTATGCTATTCTTTTCACACTAACCCATCAGCAACGGCTGGGTTTGCAGCAACTGAATGCGTGCACTACAGGAGAGGATATTAGACCAGATTTAAGAATTAAGGCTATAAAGAAGAAAGTTAATCTTTCCCTCTGCAGCAGACTAAGAAGAGGGAAGCAATAAAAAGGCTTGAACTGCAAGACTGGTGCTGAGCAAGTCCCAGGTTTCCACAGTGAGGAGGGGAAAGCAAATGAAAGGGAACAGGAGGCAAACTTCCTTCTGGTGTGCGTAGCTGCAAAGTGTTTGGAGTCCCCTTTGCCGCAAGGTGCTGCCTGGCTGCCGATTATTCTAATGCTCTCCTCTTGTAAAAATTATGCATAATGTGAGGAAACTTTTAAAGTCACTTAATCATGTTATGACAATTTTTTAATGAAAATTTGTTTTAATATTAATAGAGACTCATATTTTCATGATAATATGGGTAGTGGTGGCATTTGGAGCAGCCGTATCTAGCCTGCAGCCATGCTGTGCTGTGCCATGGCATAAGCTGTTCTTCAGACTACTCAATAACTTTCTCACATATAAATTTATAAAGACTTTTATAAGCTTCAATTACATTTTAAAAAGACATAAAAACCCTCTTTAAAGGGTGCTTAAGTGACACATTAGTTTAACTTTCAACTGGACTCCACGAAGAAGGCTTTTGTTACAGCAATGCAAGCTTGGAAATGGATCCCCATTGCCCTGGAAGCTGTTGGGTGAAGCAGGTCAGGACAGAGAGCAAAGAAACCTCAAGACTCTTGCTCTCTTTTTCTTAAAAAAAAAAAAAAAAGGCTTCTAGGGTTTTTCTCTAACAAAAAGCTTTTTTTGTTTGTTTTTCCAAATGTGTTTAAGGGGAAAAAAAGTGCAAATACACTACATGCATTTTGGGAAATTAAGAGTCAGTCACTTGTATCCAGTTGCCCACATTGTAACTTCAATAATTCAAATGGTCCCAGACAAGCTTTTAGTTCGCATGGATCAGCCTATCCCAGGTAGCTCCCAGGCAGGGAACCTTTCCTAAAACGTAGTGCTGATGGAACTTCCCTGATGTTTTGGAGGTTAAGTAGATTAATAACACGGCCATGGCCAAGCCTGCCCTGAGGGTCAGGGAATGAGACTGAGGTTGCTGGGACAGAAGCTGTCATACTATCATTCCCTTCTCAAAATCCATTACTTGCCTCAGCCTTTAAGATTTTTGGAGCTGGAACCCATTCCTGAAAATCAGGGGCAGCAAAAACCCCAGTATCTCAAGCCCCTCATGCTTTTTATTGAGGATCCCATAGAAGGCACCACTGTGGGCCAAGAGAGAGCTACTGAGCACAGGAGATGAGACTGTTTTATTGCTATTGCCTGAAACCTTCCCCTTGTATACTGTGACTTCATGCCAAAATGAGGATCCTCTTGTGCTATCACTTCATCCTGGTGACCAACAAATGTGGATTCAGTGCTTAAGGCTTGGGCTCAGAGACCTGCAATCTGTTTTTCACCCCTGGTTTTGGTAGCACCCCTGTTTTACTGACTCCAGGGTTTACCACGAGTGGTAACTGCGAGAAGTACAACCAGCAAGTTACAGATCTGACAGGCTGCACAGCCCAGGGCCTGGTAGAACACAACAGAAAGATTCCTTCTAGAGTGATTCTTAATTCTTTGCTCATGAGAAACTAAAGAAAACCAAGCAACAGTACATTCATCTTTTTACTGAGATGAGATGAATGCAAGAGACTTCATTGTTACGAATTTTTTCCTGTCACCCACGTATCTTTAGTCTTTCTGCTCAACTTCTGCCAAGTGTTCCTAGTCATGTTTTGTTGCCTTAATCCCAAACTATTCCCTTTTTATTGCAATCTTCAGATACTTCTGGACTCTGTTCCTCTACCAGGTCCATTTTGGAGCCCTGTCTGTGTGACTGAAGCCTCCCTGACTCACCTCTGCTTGGCTACATTTTGACTCTTTCAACTTAATGTGATAGTGATTTGGCTGGTAGGAGCTACCCAGGAGAGAGGATATGGAAGCAACACAAGAGGATGTAAAGCCTGCAGGTAGCTGAAAATATTATAGTTTTCCCCTTCAATAGAACACGTGATTATTTTTTTTCCTATTTGAGAAGGGTTTTTTTTTCCTTCTTCTTCTAAAACATGAATTATAAGACAGACGTGAACTATTTATAGCCTTCTGACAGAGAATTCCAGGATTTCTGCCTGTGTACTACTAACCTGAAACAGCAAAAAATGGATAATGGTTCAGGCTTGTACTTTAAGAAAAAAAAAAAAGTGAAACCTTCAGCAAAGCACTGGGAAGGGAAGATGGGCACTGGGAAGGAAAGCAGGAGTGGCGTTTAGATCACTAAGAGCCTTTCCCACCCTCTTTCCTTTTATGCCAGGAATTCACAAATGTCTGCCTAAGACATGAGAAGCTGCCCTATTTGTGACCACTTATTCTTTGGGAGCATTTGAGGAAATCCCTCAGAGTGAGCACAAAAGGAAGCACTCTCAGAACTTGACTTAAAATCTAATTAAATTTAAACACTTTTTTTTTTTTTTAAGACTGCATCTTATCAGCTGAGGTGTTTCTCATGACCTGGAAGTGTTTTATAGATAAACATTTGGAAAATTTTGGCAAAGTTTGCAATTTGCCCCACTAAATCTCTGACTGGGGCTGGCCATCAATCTCACTTGAAACATCAGTGTCCACCTTGAGCTTGATTCTTATTTCTACAAAGGACAGTTTATATCCCTTTGCTAATTTGAAGAGTGACAAAATAGCAATATACCACAGCCTTCACTTAAAGGCCCACTTAACACTGCCAGAATTGCCCTTGGAGAGGAATCAAGACTATAAATAGGATACCAAGATAAGAAAGACAAGCAGCTTGCTGAGAACATCAAAAAATAATTGAGCTTGGGCAGGCTACATCTAAATTGGTAAATAAAATTAATCAAAGACTGTCTTCTGGCCTGGAGGCCAACTGGTATGCACAATTCTCATAGCTGTCCCTGAAACTAAGCTCCCTCCCAAAACCCATGTTACCTATATCCAAATTGCCAGTTGGGAATGGTCCTTCTGCTCTCTCTCAAACTATGCCTGGGAACTATCTGGGTGAAAACAAGTACCCAGAACAAAATCAGTACCAGAGATCACATGGACACAAACACAGGCTAATGTATTCCAGTGCTCAGGATTTTGATCTGGTTTAGAACCCAGCAGAGAGGATTCGTGGGACTGTGTTCAGCTCTCTCAAAATAAAACACAGCAAGCAACATCCACGCTGATTTTCTGGAAATGGAACGGTTACTTACAAATGAAGAGACATACGGTGGAAAACAAGGTCGCTGCCACAAACACTGCCACCAGAAGCTTGACTGAAGGCTGTGCAAGATCCCGCCAGGATATCTGTGGAAGGGAGGAGATGGCTTCCTGTCTGCCCCGTGAGAGAGCCGTCGAGATCCTCAAGGATGGCAGAGTGAGGAAAGGGGAAGGACACTTGGAAAGGTGAGTTGATGAAGGTCAGATGCTGAACTCTCACTGTAAACCCACCTGGGGGGAACAAGCAGTGTTTCAGAGACAGAGACTGACCTCTTCAAGTAATAGACCTGAAGACATCTCTTTTTCTCCAGAGACCAGCTTCATTTGACCTCCACTTGGGAAAAGTATCTGCTGAGTCAACGAGAAGGGAAGATTCAGGATCATAAACAAACAAACAGAGATGGTTGTAGGAATTGTCATTGCCATGCTATGGCCAGGTCCTACCAGCCAGGTCTTACCTGTCCAGCACCCTGTTGTGACAGAACTTGTGGTTACAGACTCCTCTGACCCAGGTGCTGTTCCTGGCCCTACCAGCATCTCCTTGGTGACTCTGAACGCTTCTTTGCACGTTCCACTGCCAAATGTTACAGTCCCCAAATGACTGATTCTTATGGGTCCTTTCTGCCTTGTTTATAAGATAAATTCTTTAGAGATAAGGTCTGTTTATGTCTGTGTAAATATACTTGTGTGCACATGTATAGCACCTGGCACAATAATACCTTGGTTGAAAAGTGTGGCTGGAGGATTTTTTCATTACTATGATGCAGATAGCTGCAAAAAGAAGGAATATTCATGCGGGCTAAAGCGCAGGAAGTTTTTGAACACATTAAGATTTCCAGAAGTGACAGAAAATCATTGCCCCATGGACCATAACAAGGCAGCTTTGGCATGAACATTCAGGTACCACATTTAGTTACCATTTGACTCTCACATTGTCAGTTGTAGCCTCTCTGAGTCATATTCTACTATTCCCCTTTTCTTTGATCTCACCTCCTGAAGTTTTTTTCTCTGTTATGTTATTGTAGGGCAGTATGCGCTTATATATAAATATATTTAAGAGGTAATTGCAGTTGGAACATTTTTCAAAGAGCCTTTGGGTGCCTCTTCAAAGCTCAAAAGGATGTTTAGTTTACACATTATCTCAGGCAAATTCACCTAAGGTTTAGGCTGGCCTGAGGTAGGAGCTTGGTGAAATTCTGCAAGGTTGTGTCATAGCTATTAAAGAAATCATCGCTCTTGAAATTCTGCCTCCCAAAATGAAGAAGCAGTAACAAGACAGTGCATAAAAACCCCTTCCTGTGAGAAAATGAAATCAGGGCAAAAATTAGGCTACCTTCGTCTTAAAAATATGTGTGGTAGGTGGCTTCAACTAAGTGATGAACTATTTAGTGCAGTGAAACCTAAGGAGAGCAGGTATGCAAGTACCTCAAAACCTATCTCTTGATAGTTCATCTATAGCAAACACAGTGACAAAATTATAAAAGCAAAACTGGGCAGCCAGTACTCTTCATCGTTATACAGTGCTTTTTGTGGGATTCAGCTGAAATATCTATCGATGGTTGTCAGTGGACAATATGAACTTCTAAACAGCTGAATCTGAAATGGCAGGAAGCCAGGGACTGTGTAAATAAGCATAAATCACACTCACCCTGCCCTTGGTGACAACCAGAACAAGGCCTTATCGCTGCGCAAGTGTTTGCATCAAAGTTCCTGAAAGATGTGTTGGAGACGAATAGCTGGTATCTTTTGGGAGTTTTCAGTCCTGCTGACATACAGGTCGTCTCCTGCAATGAAGAAATGAAGAGCTCTGGGAAACATATCACCATGTGAATCTTCAAGTCTAATGGGGATGCAGCAGCTGGGACACAAGGATGTGATTGCACTCAAGCCCACGGTTGTGGAGCAATGTATGCTGTTTGAAGGACAGATCTAAGCTATTGCTTTGCAAATCCTGACAAGTAACATCTGTTTAATTTACCAGTTGCAGTACTCGACAGTACTACATTCAGGGCAGTGATTGCCTTGTTTGCTTTGTCCAGTTTTTGAGTATTAGTAAAGGTTGGACATTTGAAGGAAAAGGAAATTGCACATTTCCTGGGAAGAAAAAATCCACCTGGAAGGCTTCTACTTTACCTTGTCTTGTCCAGCAGGCAGGAAATTTCACTACTACACAAAGCTAATCATCCCAATTTAAGTTCTAAGAAAAACCTCAAAGCCCTTGTGTATGATTGGGAGAGGAAGGCAGCATTTATTCTAGGCTCTCTTCAAAGCTCGGGTTGACATCAGGGTGCATCAGAACAACAAGAAGTTAAGTATATAAGTGAGAGACAGGAGAAAACGTAAGACATGAAAAGGAAAAGTAAAACCCAGAAGTGATGGGAAACACAACGGACAAACTAGATTTTGGTGGCAATTGTAGGCCATGACGCAGGGGATGTGTACATCACTCTGCCAATTTGTCTTGGAGACAGGCTGGGAAGAAAGATGTGCTCAGAGCTAGTGGGTAGCCTGGAGGGGAAATGGCTGGTAGGAATGGGTAATGCTGTTTCTGAGGCCAATAAACACTTTTGTGGAACAACTCTCAAAAGTGTTAGTAGAGAATCAATTGAGAAATCCACCCTCTGTGGAAACTTAAAATGAAAATGTAGAATGAAATGGACTTTTATAAATGGTTTGTCACTTTGAAGAGGTGGTGCTTTTGATGCTATCTTCAGTCTCACTAAGAGACAGTAGATCCATCACCCTTTTCACTCTGAGGCCAAAACACCCGGGCTGATGGTCCTGGTTCTTGGGTGATCTTCTTGAAAGTCACTGCTAAGCAGAAATCCCTGGCTTCTGGTAACAAATTGTTCAGAAAGACTACCATTTTTTTGCTTACACTCGCCTCTTCTTCCATCCCACCCTCATTTCTATTTTTTTTTTAATTAGTTTATTTTTTTTAAGTAAATAACAAATAGAAGAAGGGTGTGAGATGAGAATTCCTGTCACCTGTCTTGGGTCTCTTGCTTTTTCAGGAAGAAATGCTTTTCCTTAAAGGGCTCCATAAGGGCAATAAGTTGCTTTATGAAAGCATGGAAGAGACTTGGTGAATGTCTAGAAAGCTAATGAAAGTCTTTTCCTTGACTTTTGCAGGCCCCTGATTTAGCCCTGCCACTAATGTTTTAATTGATCAAAGCCCCAGTTTTCAAATGCCCTGATATTTCCAGAAAACAATCTTGTTTTAAAGCATTTCCTTCAAAAACTGGAAGGGCAGCAGAGAGGAATATCCAAAGTTCCCATTAAATTAATGTCATAAAGTTTTAATTGATATTAAAGAGACATCATTATTAAAGGGAGAATTACATAAATTAAGATGTAAATTATGACAAGGGGGCTCTTATCATGAGATAATCAAAGATAATCACCCCCCTGGGGTACTGCAAGAAACAAGGCACAGCTGAGCGCCTCTAAATCTCTTAACAAGTACAACATCGGAGTCCTTCCATGGATCCTGCAAAGAAAAACCAAAGACGTCCACCCTTTGGTGTCCAAGAGAAATTCATCGTGTCATTGGGATGCTGCAAGGTTGGACTGGTGAGGCCAGGCTTATATCTGTGCTACATACTTTCAATAGACCCACTACAAGATTTCTTTCTGTGAGCTTCTAAAGAAAACTCATTTAAAACTATTTTTCTGCCAGTCAGAGAGAAAATTAATTTCATAAACAACGATAGAAAACTGAGCAAGGCAAAAAAAGCCATCAAAATCATGAACAAGCAGCTGTGGCCAGTTGTAACTAAAATTCCATTGTTATCCATGTTATTAATCTGTTAACAACCTGGTAGCACCCAAAGGACTTTGTCCAGCTGCCAAAAGAAATAACGGAAGATCATATTTACTGCATAAATAAAAATGTTACATTTCAACAACATTTTTCATTCTCAAGTTAAAAAATAGCATTCAATGTTCCAGGTGGACCAATGATGCCATGAGAGAACAAAGGAAACCAAAGTGTTAACCAGGATAGAAATCAAATCTGTTGTTCCTCTTCAATATTCTCAAATCACTAAACCAAACCCGTTTGTGTATGGTTAAATGGAGTCTTTTTATTATAGCAAAGGTGTACAGGAATTT
The DNA here is from genome assembly GCA_033628505.1 of Tringa tobata. Classification (NCBI taxonomy): domain Eukaryota; kingdom Metazoa; phylum Chordata; class Aves; order Charadriiformes; family Scolopacidae; genus Tringa; species Tringa tobata. Next base: position 234,651 of record JAHREE010000422.1, on the reverse strand, counting down.
ATATTAGATTATGAATTTCTCAAAGATTTAGTTTCTGTGAAATTCTAATGTTTTTCTGAGACCATGTCAATCTTGGAAAAAAATACAAGCAGGGAATAGATTAACACTTATCTTACTGAAATCCTTCAGCTCATAAATTAAAGAGAAAAGTTATTTTGTTTTATTTTTGAATGTTGTTTTATAAAAATGTAGATTAATATAATATAATATCTTTTAATATTACCAAATTGAAATCCCTTGTTTCAAATTTAAAAAAAAAAAATCTCTTCTAAACTTCCATACTGAAACAAAAAGGTGTTTGGAAAAGATCCTGAATTTTCCTGCAGAATGCCATCTTCGGTTTCTCAATAGCTGATGTTTATTCAGCTCTACCACCAGCTGGTATGAATGGAGGACAGGAAAAATTATGCAGGACCCAGCTGATCAAATGCTATTTCTTTTCTGCTCCTGCCAGCAGAAAAAGCAACAAAATCCTCAGTTCCAGCAGGCTGGGAGAGTGGTACTGATGTTCCAGGTTTCTCTACTTTACCACCAAATTAATGTCCCTCGTAGGTGCTGCTACTGAAGGCATCACTTTTCCAAGGAGCGGAACACAGCTAGAGGACTAAGCAAACAGATCAGTGTCCAAACTTCATCCTGAAGCTGCATTTGTCTTTACATACTATCCTTTTAAAATCCAAGCTTTACCCAAGGTGCCATGAAGCAGAAGCTGTTCTTTAGGTTACTTTCTTATTTTCCCAAATTCCTATTTGAAGAGTAGCTGTGCGACTCAAGAGACATTGAAATAATTCCTGCAGTTCTTACCTTTTGCCCAGTGTGTCCAATTAAAACACTGTCAGATACAGAAGTGTTTCCCAGGCTTTCTACGATATCAATGCCGAAATCTTTGCAAGCATAAATCCAGAAATGTTGGATTTCAAGGTTGCTGCTTCTAAAAATCTATATGAAAGCATAATAGAGGAATAATAATCAATAATAATTAAAAGATTGACTTATAACTCTGCTTTCCTTACAATACAATAGAAAGTAGAAGTGCAAAAACACATAGAAGAGTTGAATGTATATTTAGTATTTGAGAAACTCCCCCTAATATCTATTTTCGGCTTTCAATTAATAATACAACAATCTTTGCATTCTGTTAACTTATTCTCGTGTTAAAATAAAAAGAACAGTATGCAGGGAAATCAGAACTGAGAATCAGTGATAGACAGGGTAAAAGTGCTCTAAATTTTGGGGGTTTTATTTGGAAAGAATAGTAGGGTAAACAAATTAATGTTTGTAGCAGAAAGATGCTACACTGGAAATAACCAGAGGTGTTGCTTACAGTCACCTAACAGCAAGAGAACTGTTCTTAGAGAAAGCCCATGGAAAGAGGCAGAATAAACTTAGTTATTAATGTATGCTAGGTCAGTAACATACAAAGAAATTCCAAGGTAGGCAGAGAAAACCACAAAGCCGCAAAGCAACCTTTTGTTTTATTTCTTTTCATACAAATAAGCTTTTCCAGAAAGAGAATGCACCAGTCTGAAAAAATAAGCCGAAATATTGGACAGCTTCAAAGGAAGAGCCATAGGATGGGTTAGACTAGAAAACACGCCTTACAGAAAAACACGTATGATCTGTCCAGGTCATCAGATGGGAGGTTAAGAGCGTCACAGCCGCTGCATACCAATGTGGGCAGAAAGTATCAGATAATAAAGGGCGGTGTGGGTTTTAAATCAGATTAAGTTATAGGGAGCTACAATACCTGGAAAGTGAAGCTAGACAAATTCAAACAAACAAAAAAAGTAAGAAGCGGACATTTTTAACAAGGATGAAAAAATTCCCACTGAGACCATTAACACTTTAGACTAAAAGAGGGAAGATTTAGACCAGCTACAAGAAAGAAATTTTTTACATTGAGGGTGGTGAAACACTGGCCCAGGTTGCTCAGAGAGGTGTTCAATGACCTGTCCCTTGAAACATTCCAGATAAGGTTGGACAGAGCTCTGAGCAACCTGATCTAGTTGAAGATGTCCCTGCTTATGGCAGGGGGTTGGACTAGATGATCTTTCAAGTCTCTTCCAACCCAAACCAGTCTATGATTCTACTCTATGATTCTATGATCACTTTATTTTGCACATTCTTTTACCTTTATTATTTTTCTTTTCTGTTATTGTTCTATTAAACTCTCTTTATCTCAACTTAGGAGTTTTTCTCCTCCTTTTTCTCCCTCTTCTCCCTATCCTATGGAGGTGTCAGGAGTGAGTAAATGGCTGCATGGTCCTGGTTGCCAACTGGGGTTAAATCACAGCAGCATCACAGAGGACGGTCAGAACAAACGTACCTGTGCTCCACCTTGGCTGCTCCAGGCTGTGAAGTTGTTGAACTGAACAGGTCTGTTCGGACTGTCTGGCAAATATTCCGGGTACACCAGCAGCCCGTACCTGTTTAGGAAAGAAAGCAAAGGAGACTGTTTCTTTACAGTGCATGAATTCAGGAGCAGATTTTCCTGTTCATTGTGTTGATATCTAAAATCTTATATCCATAACAGTTCTCTGCGTGATACTTTATCGATAATCTAATACAAATTCAAAAACCAGTGGATAGCAAATATATTTTTTTTAGACATCTAGTCATGCCAGACAGCATATTTAAAATTTCTTTTTTTCAAGCATTTTCATAATTACCCCCACCAGGGCTTACAACCACTGTACAACACCACTGGCAGGTACTCACTGCAGAAAACCCTCACCATGCTCAGGAGCTTTCAAACATTGTCAGCTTCAGATGACCCCAACATGAATCTGAACAGATAAGGATCTTCTAGATCCTGGATTCAGCCAGCTTGGATTATGTTTCAAATTGTCCTGGTCCACAACACAAATGTATGTACTCCTGAATGCAGTCCTTTGTTTGACCTTCTCAGAGATTTTAAATCCAGATTGATACCCAGATTTCCTCAACATTCAGGTGACTTTTCCACTGACTTTTAGCACGATGTCATTTTTTGCTATTGCCTCTGTTTTAGGGAAGTGCAGGAAAAAGCTCTAGTGAAGTTCCTGGATGTTCTGTGTAATGTCTGACACATGTATAACACCTTTTATCCTGTTGGACTACGAAGTGCTTAGTCTCTACTTCAATCTACCTAATTAGAGGCCAAACTCTAATATTTGAGTATTCATGCTGCTATGATATAAAGCATCTGGAGGTCAGAAATGCCACTCCAGGTTGTCCGAGCCAGTATCATGTCTCTAATGGTGGTCTACAGGAGGTGTTAAAGGAGTGCAAGAAAGAAACTGTGTATCTGTTCTATGCATCACCCTCTTGTGCTAAAAACGTCTGGTACACTTTAAAAATGAGCTTTACATTTAACACATGAGCGCACGCTTCAGTGTTTTGCTGTTAAATGGTTGATGAGGAAATGTGTTAAATCTGGCACCTTAAACTGCATCAGGGTCGTTTAAACAAGGGGGTAAATTGGACGAGCTTGTTAACAGCATTGGAAATGCTGCAAGTTCACAAATCAGGCTTGCAAACAAAAAAGGGTCTGCATCGAAATTAATAAGGAAACAATTCATGATCAAGCTCTGAAAAACAATCCCAACCACATCACTGTCAAACACTGATTCAGCTCTGCTGTGGAGAACTCTGCTTAAAGAGAGGAAGCCCTAAGAGGATGAAAATTGGAAAAAAAAGTCCTGAAAAGAGGGGCTAAGCCTTTTCTGCTCACCACTCCAATCATAGTTAGCACTACTGTGCACTGACAGAAAATCTCTTGAACCAAAAATCCCCAAGTACCTTGTGCAGGAATGAGCTACGTTCTCGCTGAAGGACAGGAGAGGCATTTTGGATGGTCCCTCAGGGAAGAGATGAAAGAAATAGCCATACCCAGCAGCACACACTGTGTTACCCTGCAGAGAAGCATATGTGACTGTGAAAAAAAAAGGTTACCACACATTTCTGGAAATTAAAATAAACTTAAGAAAAACAGAAATGAAAATCTCAACTGAGGTCCATTCAAATTCTGGTGAGCCTGACTGGCAGAAGCTGGTTCCTTGTTTCTGTGTCAAAAATTTCATCCTGTTTTCGTTCTGTCCTTGGACCACTCTTAAACCAAACCCTGTTCTCAAGCCAGGCAACAAGGGTTGGCTAAGCAATAGAAATAAATGACAGAAAAATGGTATTCCCATAATTCTTCAAGAAGTAGGTAAGTGTGTGGAAAACTTATTAAACTTACAAAATCCTTTCTAAGTAAGAAGGCCATGTCATGAAAGAAAGGTAAATCACACACTACTCAGTGTATTGATTTACTTCTCAATCTGTATCTTTCTCATACTTCCCAAAGCAAATACAGTAAAAGGAAGCAAAATTGGTCCTGAAATGTGAGACCCCTAAAAGTCAAGCGAAAGCAGAGAACTACGTCTTCAGGATATGTCGGTGGCTGAACCACTAAACTTACTCAAACTTCTGGTGAATCACTTACTTTGAATTCTTTTTGACAGGGTAAGTGAATAACCATGGGAAGATGCGCTGTAAGTTATGTCATTTAATATAGCTTAATGAATTACAGAAACATTTTGGTTGGAAGGGACCTTTAAGATCATCAAGTCCAACTGTTGTTATTGCAAGTGGTGAAAAAAAAAGTGAATGTAATATCAGCCTGGCCTTGAAAACAGGTACTTATAGAGTCTGTAGCAAGTGGGTTATGTGGGTGGTGGTCAGTGGGTTAGGAGCTTTTCCAGTCCAGGGAAAAACTTGTTCTTATCTGCTTATTTAGACAGCAGCCAAACTGAGATGGTTTTGGGTGGTGCCCATACCATGTTTTCATGTGCACATCTGGCCATGATCCCTCTCACCTACCTTAGATGTGTGAAAACTTGATGCTGAAGTCCAGGCTGGTAAACCTAGGCTCCCTTTCCAGGAAAAAATAAGGCATAGGCATGTCCAGAGGGCAATTCTTCTGGTCTATCCTTAGATAAGATTAATTGCTACCTGGAAGTATCTAGTTCTCTCAGGGCAGTCTAGGATGAGCTATAAGAAGAGCTTGTTCTCTAAGGTTGGGACTGACACCCACCACTACCATTCATAGGTGACCGGACAGTGTTAAAACACTAATGAATGTGTACATTCTGGTCCCTGATGGTCCAAATCAAAGCCAAGCCTGGTGACCTAGAGGTGAAAGCCTCCATATACCAATCACTTTCTTCTGACCCATCCAAGTGTATTCCCTGAGGTTGTGATCTCTGACACCTGTCAAGCAACAAAGAAGTATCAATACCCCAGACTGTGTCCCCTGGTAAAACTCCTGCTTTTACTGGAAAGTGCAGCCACAGACCATTTTCCTTTAACAAAACACTTCTGCAGTCCAGTCACATTATTTCCAGGATCTTTTACTTGCGACTCCAATTGTGCCTTCTACAGATGATTCATAAGGAAAAAACCTGCATATTTATTCAGCCAGCGAGTGGCTGGAGGGCAGGGGTTTTAGGCAAGCAGGGAATTTTGTGTGGAAATCAATTCTTTGTGGAAGTCAGTATATTACGAATGTCCATGCAACCAAAATTCCAGAGAGAAATTATCTCCCTGAGCATGCCAAGTACCTGGAGGTATGCTTTGCAAGTCGGTAAAATAAAGTGGTTGACGTTTTAAGTGTCTCTTAACCGTACAACACTGCTAATGTAAATATTTCATGAATTAGTTCTAGATGGCCAGGGCTCAAACCGATGACCTTAAAGATGACATTAAAGCTCTGCAGAGTGTGCTCTGCAGCACCGCTCCCCCAGTTCCCAGAACCTGGCAGGATGCAGCCCCAGTGGGCTCGCTTCAGCGTGCGCTCACCTTGCAGAAAGCTTTAGAAAAGATCTCACTAGGGATGAAATGGTGGGAAACGATGCCAAACAGATGCAGCCTCACCTCTTTGGTACCGCAGACAACGGCTGGGTTGGGTGATATTGGCAAACAAATTCATTTATCAACAGCACAGTGACCATCTGTCACTCCTCTCATAAGGAAACATGGGCTGATCTCCACCCCGTTCCTTCATTAAGCTGTTTCCCAGTCCCCAACATCATGACAAGAAAGGAAAGGGAGGATGCTTGTTGAATTTCTTGAATCCAGGCTGTATGTTGTTGTGCATGAGCACTGCATGCTGGCTCTGGGATTTAAGGGCATTGAATTTTTACGAATAGGAAATTACTACAAAAGGTCCAAGACCCATCGGCCCAAGAGAACCAAATGAAGATAAAAAAGAGCCAATATCAAAGAGGAGCATCTTCAGTTCCTCATGCTCATAACATTTAAAAGGCAAGAAATCAGCCTGTTAGTAGAATTGTCTTATGACACTAAGAAGTAACGACCAGAGCTTCCAACTTTATTTAACACCACAACCTAACCTTGTAATAATCATTTTTCACTTATACTGTACAAGTATAAAATTAATTCACAAATGCACTTAAAAGCTTAAGTCAAATGGAAACCAGTGGGAACTGGGTCTCCAAAGGTCTTTGTAGACTCAGATTTAAGTGACTGCTCTGTCCCAATTTCAACACCATTTAGGAGACCACTGATTTTCCAGGAAATTTAAGCTCTTCAGCCACCAATGCAAATTTTGGCTTCCAAGTAAATTGAGCAGTTATGAAAATGTTAATGCAGGATTCACTGTGCAAAGCTTAATCCATCATGCACACAAGATGTAACACAGTTTAGACCTAGAGGTCTCTGTCTAATTTAGCTGTAATCCTTGCCTTGAAGATTGCAGCCTGTAAGTTTAAAACTAGTAATCAAACGATGACAATTTGAAAACAACAAACAAACAAACAGAAAAACCAACAAGGACCTAACATTAAAATCTAGAGGGGGAAATTTTTATTCCATGTCATGGCCTGGAAACCAGGCAATGGGACAATGAGTTTTTCACTTTACACTCTTCAAATCTCCCTATTAAAATAAGATTATAAATACCTACAAAGCAATATCCACTTCTTGAGCAATTTGATCAGATAAAAGGTGCTGAAACTGTAACAACACAATGCTGGTGCTGGACCAACATCCCTTGCCTTTAGTGATTACTGTTGTACTAACAAAAAGCTCACAAGACACAGGTGTTTTGCTTAGAAAAATTGTGATTTTTTTTCTCTTAGAAAATATCCATGTCCTTTCACGTCTTCTGCTGAGCACTGCTTGGTACTGTAGAACAGTAAGTGCAGCTAATAACAATTTTAAGCTAGGCAACTTCTTCATATTTTCTTTTTGCTGCTGCAATGCCTCAAATAGCCTGCTCCAAGGGACTGATGACAATGAGGTTTATCAGCAACCCTTCAAGGGCCATCTGCTATTCTGCCTTGAGTAGCACATCTCTGGAGAGCAGACTTAACCCCCATGTTCGGGTACACAGCCGGAGATGCAGCTTTGGGCGCATCGATGAAGACATGTCAACCAAGAGAGCTAAACAAATGTGCTGAAAACCGACCACAGTCAGTTCACACGTACCCGTAGAGATAATTGCAGCAAACCTTTTCAAAAGCTGAGCCACTGGCGATGGAGCAGACAGCTCCAGGGTAAGTCAGTGCATGGTAGTACAAAACTCTGTGTTTAGTGGAGCTGAAATTCATGTGATTCTGCCTTAGTTGTTGTATGTTTTAACCGTATGTTTTTTATGGTCTTAAAAATGATAAATATGCCCTTGAGAGAATTGCAGAAAAGTCCTCTCCTTCTTCCTAAGCACTGTTGTCTTCATACTAACATAGGGAATGTGTTGATCTCTTTTTCACCTTCAAATTTAGGTGCAATTCTTTCCTCTTGGAATAGAAGCCCAGGGGGCGATTAGGTCTTCACTTATACTTAGTAATTGGTTTGGTTTCTGTGGGTTAACAGTAGAACAAGTCAGGGTTTGGTTTTTTTATGAAAATGTGCATTTGTCGCAACTGAAACTGTGGTAAGAAAGGTCAGTGTCAATGAAATTTCAGATTTAAAACAGTTGGGAAAGAAAAAGTGCTTTGAAATCACTGGAACTTTTTTTTTTCCACAAAGCTTTAAAAGGGGACTTTTTATTCTGAAAAGTAACTTCAATAAGACAAAAAATGTATGAACTAAAAGAAAGCACCTGAGAATTAGTGAATATAAAGATTTTTACTGAGCTCAAGTTTTTGATGTAAGGGTTGTCAGTCTGTTAGCTTTTTAGGAGTTCAACATTTTATCGCTATTTAGAATAGAGAAGATTTCTTTCTTTTAAAATCAATGTCATTTTCATAGGGCAGGGAAATCATTCTCCTTCTCACCCCGGAATGCAAATCTTGGACTGTACGTAAGATGTCCTTTTAAATCCAGAAAGAGATGCATTTGATATTGCTGAATTTTAGTGTCTTATTCTTCGGTCCATTAAAATTGAGACTTTTTTTGTAATGACAAAAATGGGAAAACATTCTATAGATTTTTTTTTATATTTATGAATCCATGACTATTAGAAAATAAAACAACTTTTTAAAGTATGACAGGATGAAGGATCTCATTTCAATATTTCATCCCACTCAAGTGCAGTAAAGTTTTCAGTAACAATAAATTTGCCCATGAATATAATTTATTTTGAATATGAGCTTGTTTTAATATCTCAGCACAAGTACAGTTTCTGACAGCTCAGCCAAGAAGCAAATCTTGTGTATATGATCTCCCAGATAAATGAAGCTCCGTATCTTTTTGATATCTTTGATTAGAAAGGAAATGTTACATTTTATATCTGAACCACTAACCTTGATGTGGTTGGCAGGAGCCTTGACGTAGATCCCTGCTGGTGACAGTGTCTCAATGTTGGATAAACCGTCTGTTCCAGAAAGGCCCATCACTATGTTGTTACTGACTCTGTTCCCCTCTTCCAGTCCCTCTCCTTTAAAAAAAATAAAAAAGAAAAAGAGAAAGAAAAAAAAAAGGAAAGAGGAAGAGAAAAAAAGAAAAGATTAAAAGAAAGGAAAAAGGAATCAAATTTAAAAAGAAAAAAGAAACACAAATGTAAATGTAGCTTGAAACCCTCTGTCATGCAAATCCTAGAACTTGCTGGGTCTTGCCCTGCCTGTTTGCTACCATGGCCCACCTGGGAATTAGCTTTCCCTGCCAAATGTCCCTGGGTAAATCACTGTTTGAAAAGCACTTAGAAACCTGTGTTTAACATATGGCAGAAGATGGTTGTGAGGTGGTCACAGTCCGCCATGACTGCTCAACACAGTGGTGCACAGCATGGAAAAGGAAGGGCTATATGCTTCAGAGGCCACAAGTAAGGTCTGACCATATATGACAAAAAGCTGACAAAGACCTTACACTCTAATAAGATAAAAGCAATCAGGGAAAGGAATACTACAACACATATTCTACAAGGAGGCAGCAGAGACCATGATTCTACAATTCAATATGCGCAACACCCTATACTAGATATAACACCAGCTATACCGTACCAAAATTTTATGGAGAAAACAAATAAAGGGAATATTATAAAGCACATTTACAGTCGGAAAAAGAGAGATTCAGAGTGGGGAAGTGGCTTACCTATGCACACCCAGCCATGCTTCTGGCAGTACTAGGATTCAAAGTCCTGTCTATCTCCTGTGTCTCCATCCACTGTCCTACTTACATGTAAGAAAATTTCTAAATAGACTTAAAAGCACCTGGTGCAACTGTGCAGAAAAGTGGGGGCTTTGCCCCTCTAAGGGATGGAGTATGAGAATAAAAAGGAAAAATCAGTCAATCAATTGATCGCACAACTCAGAGTCCTGGGGTGCCCCAGATCTAGTAACAGTATTGAAGTAGGAAGACAAAAAAAGGAGAAATATCTTTTTAAAGTACATCACAAAGAAATGTGCCACCCAACAGCAAAAGGTGGACAGTCAAATCCAAATAAGGATACATCTGCATATGTCCCCCTCTTTGGTGTTTTGGAAGCAGAACACAAAGTAGATCATCTCTGTTTGGACCACATCATGAGCAAATTAAATCTATTTAGTTTTATTTCTCAAACATAAACATTTATTTTCTACTATACCTGGTCAAGTTCTATTCCAAATACAGATCTCTTCCCCAACCATTATTACCCCAAATGTAAGTCATTTCACAGGGAAAACTGTTGTCCTTTGGTTTGGGGTAATTATTTTTAGCCTTCCTCTCAGTCTTTTGAGTTTTTCTACATTTTTGTAGCAGGATCTATTTAGAAATATTTTCTTTCCAGGCTGTATTTACTACAAACAATGCCACCATCAGAGCACGAATGGAGTCCTAAAGCAGTCTTTTTGACAGCCGTATAGGTTTTTGAGGTGGCATAAAAGGACTTGGTTTCTAAGCTGAGACCTGGTGGGTCAATTAATTTTAAGCCCAAAGCGACTTTTTATGACTGTCTTGCAAACCCCCTGAAAATAAGGGTTTTAGATGAGATCACTGAGGGTGTCCAATTCTGGAGCTGCAAATAGCCAGCTATAATAAATATTCCTTCACAGGCAACAAAATGATATATAAATTCATCCATCAGACCCTCTGGAGCTGCAGACAGTGAAGCCATTAAAGACATCTTGGGGATAAGGTGTATTCAGGCTGAGGTTTCAGCGGAAACATGCAGCTTAGCCCAGAGTCCTGTGACTCTGACATATGTCCCAGCACGAGCGAGCCAAGACGTGCCGGCAGCTTGGAGATCTTGTTCTGCTTCCCCACGGCCACCAGGACTCTGTGCATCACCTTGGACAAGTCGTTGCATCGCTCTGAGCCAGCTCTCTCTGTCTGCAAGATGTGTACAATCACTCTCCTTTTTATAGGTCTCCTCTGTTTAAATCGACACCTACCATTTCTCACTGTGTTTATATAAAGGACCTAGCACGGGGACTCGTTCCACGTGTGGAACTGCAGGATCAGGACTGAAGGTTTTTCCCCCCCTACTCTGTTTATATTAAAATTGGTCATTGTTATCCCATCTCTGATGGAAAACAAAAAATCGAGCTATATCTTTAGGTATTCAGGCAACATGAGATCTCAGCAGAAGATGCTGCAAGTCAGTCTCCTGATGGTTAGTTAGGAGAAATATTTTGTTGTTTAACATTTTTGTTGCTCCAAGCTCCAATTTATTTAAGTGTTAAATCCTCTGCTTAACTTTTAACATATGCTTTCACTCCATTATCTTCAATGTCAAATGACTGAAGTTAAAGGTAAGTATGCTCTTAAATGCCTCACTGAAGTGGGGTCTTAAATATTGCATAATGGTGCTCTTCAAAGACAGATAAATCAATCCCCTAAAAAAAAAAATCTCCTTCCACTTGTACACTGGAAAAAAAAAAAGGATTCAGATTAAATGAAGACTGACCTGAAAAAACAGGGAGTGTATGGTCAAATGGAAATAACTCTAGGAGTTGCATGTGGAATTGTGGGAGCTTTACTCCAGATTCACTGATACCAGAAAATGTGGAAGGTGTGATTAAAGTTCTCAGAGTGCAGTTAAGGATCTGCCGTTCTTTCCTCCAAAGACATTTTCATGCAAATGGTAAGCAGCACATGTTGCTGTTACATCTAGGATAGCTATTTTCCTGCTTCACTTACCCAGCAGAAGCCCGTGACCTGAAATGTTGTAGAAAACATTGCTGTCCACACTGAGGTTTGAGATCCCGGTCAGACGGAGTCCTTGGCAAAAGGAGTCCAAAACACAGCAGCCTCGTATGTAGGAGCCTGGAAAGAAATGAGTGCTGTGAGCACAAAAAGCACACTGTAGCTTGAATGTTGGGAAAATCATAGAATCATAAAACGGTTTAGGTTGGAAAAATCACCTTAAAGATGATCTAGTTCTAACTCCCTGCCATGGGCAGGGACACCTCCCACTAGACCAGGTTGCTCAAAGCCCCATTCAGCCTGGCCTTGAACTCCTCCAGGGATGGGGCAGCCACAGCTTCTCTGGGCAACCTGGGCTAGTGTCTCACCACCCTCACAGTAAAGAATTTCTTCTTAATATCTCATCTAAACTTCCCCTCTTGCAGTTGAAAACCATTACCCTTCACCCTAATGCTCCACTCGCTGATCAAGAGTCCCTCTCCATCTCCCCTGTAGGCCCCCTTTAGGTAGTGGAAGGTTGGTATAAGGTCTCCCTGGAGCCTTCTACAGGCTGAACAACCGCAACTCTCTCAGCCTGTCCTCACAGTAGAGGTGCTCCAGTCCTCTGATCATCTTCGTGGCCCTCTACTGGACTCGTGCCAATAGGTCCAGTTTTATATTAGCTCTTCATCCTTTGATGCTGGGCATTTCATCCTCTTGGCTCCTGTGTGATTGCTTGGTTGCAGCTGCCCACCCTTACTCATTTGGCCAACAGGCAGGCATTGCTGACATGGCCATAGTAAAGAAGAAGGGCCCTGGGTGTAGAAATGGGTGAAAGTAGGTGGTCTACTATCGTGAGGAAGGAGGAGGAGATCCAGTGAGAAGACAGGGTAGGATCCCAAGAGCGAAGATCTCAGGCAGTTGGATGGTTGAAGTGGGATCGAAGGAGAGGAGGAATGTTTCAGAAGGGCAGTGAGGACAATGAGGACTTGTCTATCCAGATATGTTGACCTGCACACTGTACTCTGGGATCATAACCATTGCTGCCTTCTGCCACCAGAAAGCTTAGTTCCTCAGTCAGTGTTAAAGATGGCATAGGAAAGGTGTAAGTGTGGGTTAGCTGGTGGGGAAAGTCCCATCCAGTACCCTTAAAATATTATTTGAGCCTGCCTAACTTGACCTTACCACCACCAGTCCTCAGAGCCCTCATTGCCACTTCCACAGAGGTGACAAAGTCACAAGAACTTAATATGTTCCTTAACCTTCAGCTTTATTATTTACTATTAGAATTAAATTCCAGCCTATGCTACCACACAGCCCTGAGCCTCCTCTGGGTTCCCTCATGGTATATTAGTCCTTTCATTTCCAGAGCTAGATGTAGCACATCAACTTGGAGGTGTGGCATAAAAATGAAATATTATTTTAGGAAGAAGCTGCCCAGAGACACAAAGGAACTAAAGCAGCTTAAAGTACTCCATCAAGTCTCACCTGGGCTTATATCACAGGTGAGGTTTTTGTGATTCTGTGATTCTGTTTTCTCACTTTTACTAATCCAGTTTGTCAACTGACTCAAGAGCTGAGTAGGTTTTGAGGACATCCACCCCAGCTTTGAGCAGGAAAAGGTGAACGTTTGAGATCACTGGGGTCCAGCTTCTGTGTAGCCTTCTCACCTGCCATCCATGCATTGCCAGCAACAGTCAGGGCGCTGCAGAGCTGCCGAAATGCTTGGCCCACATGGCGGAACTGGACCCCCTCCACCTGGAGCTGACTCGCCTCTCCATGGAAGGCCTCCACAACCACAATGGCCCCCAGGTCCCGGGACCCCAGCTGCCTCTCACTTCGCTTGTACAGACACCTGGAGCCACCTAGAAGATAACCCGGTGGGAGCTGTCAGTGTTACTTCTCCATGGTGACCACGGGGTGTGCAGGGTGTCCCAAGCAACATCATGAGACCCATCACATTGACTCCATCTCCAGCAGTGATCTGAAACATGGGTCCAGAGACAAATAGCCACAGGCAAGCAAACTTGATACTCCCTCTAAATACTCTCATGGTGCCTTCCCTAAGAGTCTGGACATTTTTAAAAGAATATATATTAAAAGCAGCAGGAAGCCGTGGCAGTTTTATGCCTTGGAAAGTTCCTTGTGTTCAATTTTAAATAGTCCTATGCATGGGGAAGATGGATTTGACATTGATTTACCTTGGGTGAGGCTCGTGAAAAGGTGATTGGGCACGGCTAAACTGAAATGAGAACATTTTGAAATTTATTTAAAACTCTTGCTTTCCCCACTGTCCCTGCAGATGGGTGAGGAACTGTTGCTACCCACAGTCTGAAGACAAGGAAAGTAAATCATAGGGCTGGGGAAGACACAGGCATTCCTGAAAGACATCCTTCCCCCACGTCTGTGCTTAGGATATTTTGCTATGAAGGGATTCAGGCTGTAAATGTGCAACTTGGGCTTGTTCAGTGGATGTGCACAGGCGATTTAAAATTCCAGCACTGCCTGCTTATGCTCAGTAATGCTCAATTTTCTTTAAAAGAAGGTAAATTAACCACAAACAACACTGCCCACTCATCTTCTGGTGACTCCTCTGAGAAATCCTCCTATCCTTTAACTCAAATAAAAACCTCAAATGGTTAGCACATTTCAGAGACTATATTTATGAGTTCCACAGAAAATGGACCATAAATCTATGAGTAATATAAGCAGTTGGCTGCGGGATATCAAATGAAGTCTTGTGTCACAGTCTGAAAGCCCAAGGCATTTTATTTTTAAAGGAAAACTTACACCTGGGTTGCCAGATAACCTAACTCTCCTCAAATTATAATCACTGTGTCCGATTCTGCTTCCTCATCAGCTGGTGTAAATCTGGAAGCCACCTGTCAAACTCTGTGGCATTTCATACAGGTAAAACTAAAATAGAACTGAGATACATTTCTCCAGTGTTACTAAATGGTGCAAGAAACCACCACCTGTTTTTTATTTTTTTTTTTTTTTCTCGGTATCCCTAAACACTAAACAATGTCTCAATATTTTACACTAAAAAGTACAAACAGCATTGGGCTGTTTCATTTTTCCTTCTTCTTAAAGAGACTAAATAGTAAACACAATTAAAAATTTAAAATATTATGTACACTGAAACATGTTTTCAGAAGATACTTTCTTTTCTACACCCTTAGGCTCAGGCAAAACTAAAGGGTCTTTCCCAAGATGGCTTGAAACAACAATGTGAAAATAGTGCATCTGAGATATTACAATGAAATGCAGTTCAACTCCTGAGACTTCATGCTTCAATGTCAAACAATGTTTGGAAAGATAAACTCACTTTCCTGGTGCCGGTATGTCGCAAAGTTACCCTATCAAGAAAGATCTCTGATACACAGCGACAGACCACAATGTGATTTTAATGGAGCAATTTTCCTCCTCAGTACATTTCAGTGAGAAAAGAGCGCCTCACCTCTTGTATCACCTGCTTTTGCACACTGTCTGAGGTGGGACATCCTCTCCGTTGTGACATTTCCTTGAACAACAATCCTTCTGCTAATCAGTGCCACCACAGCACTCAAAGGCGGGCTTTGGCCGGTCACCCATCCCTCTCCAATGTGGTGGGAGTACCTGGGGAAGGACACAAAAAAAAGTACAAAAGTATCTGCACCTGCTGGATGGCAAGAATGATGCTTGACCCTAAGCTACTGAATCCAACTACCCAAATTCAGAGCTGGCTTCAGTCCTATCTCACTGTAGGCAGTGGCATATCCAATGCATCTGCATATATGGTCTAGGTATATTTTTCCTCAGCTGATATTTATTTTCATCTTTTTGTCTCCCAAGCTCACAATTTTTCCGTACATTATGTATCTTTACACCAAAATATTTCATCCCTTGAACTTCTTTCGTCTTCCCAAAACATATTTTGCTGAAAAACATCAGTACTTCCTCTCTCAAGCCCCAGTTAATTCTGAAAATGATACCAGTAACCTTTCTGAGCACTGGAGTTGGGTTGCCTCCCAAACAGATAACATTTTTCAACACCGAGGCCCCCGATTATGATGATAAGAAGTATAGTTTGACCAAGATCTTCACACACAGAAGATTGTAAAGCAGGGAAACTACAGCTCAGTGAAAACACAGAGCAGTATCTCCAAACTGAAGTAGTTCACTTTGAGTGTGTTGTTAGTCAGATTAAGTAAATCAGTCAAGAAGGGAGGATTTTTTTTTTTTTTTCAGAAGTCAGACACTTTTTGTGAAAAAAATGCGTTTTCTCAAGAAATTAACGATGCAGGAAAATTCTTTGTCAATCTTATGCTGAGGCCACTGGACTGTACTGGCCGTCAGTGTTTTCTGCTTCAAAGGTTTCTTGAGTTCATGGTTATGATACAGAATTTAGGCATAGTGAGAAACATTCAGGATTGAACGTTCACTAGCTTTAGGGGGAGCGAGGAACTGAAATATCTCAGGCCACCTTTGTTAAAGGGATTTGTGTAGTTATTATGTCCCACAGGAAAGTGTAAATCCTCACTTTGACCAAATTTTTCCCTAGTTTAGCTCTCTGCTACAGAAATCTCTGTGGGCCTTGAAAAGATACCTGAGTGGTGATCTAAGGTACAGCTCCATGTTGTTCACAGACTCAATAACAGCCATTTCTTCTTGCTGCTGTGCATCTCCGATGCCTGTCCTGCCCACCACGATTTCATCACCAGGTTGCCAGTCAACAGGTTCCTGGAGCACTAATCGCCTGTCATTAGCATGAGCTGATACATTCAAGAGTGTGGAAGCTACTTTGGGCATCCAGCCTGAAAAAAAATAAAAAAAATTAAAAAGCATTCAAAAAGCAAGTCAACTAACATAAAAAAAAACCTCAGGAGCAGCATGCTTAGAAAACACTGCCTTGCTTGGATCATCCCATAGTCACCCATTGCTTTTTGACACTGTGTAGGAGAGACAGGACTAATGCTAAAAAGAGGATTTTTACAGATCTGCTTGCATCAGAAATGCAGACCTTTCCAAGCAACGTCTTTATTTCAAACCTTTCATCTTTGTTGGACACCAAAAGCTGAAAAAACGTGCTGGAAAGAAGTTTACTCAACAAGCACTGGAAGCTAAAGCTCAGTTTCTTTCACCCAAACTTAATTCCCTATATGAGAATCACCCCCTTTTAATCACCTTTTGTAATCAATGGAGAAAAGCACTATCTGGAGGGACCACCATCCTTCTTGGAGTGCAAAAAGCACTTTGAATTAGCAGATTCCCCAGTCAAGTGTCCAAAACAACATGCAGTGACTTTAGGCTCACAGGTAACTTGCATTCACAAAAACAAATTCTTCTATCAGTAATATTTCAGTGACATGGAAAGACAAATATCACTAGTTTCAAAAAAGGTTAAGAGTGACTACAATCTCAGCCAGCAACACAAGGTTGTCTCAGAGCTGTCTCCAAGGGAGGATCCAAAATATGGGATCAGTTTTTGAAATCTTGGGTTGAGTGGTTTAAACTTTTCATGTGAAAAGTATTTGTTTCAGTCTTTTTCATCCAAAAGTAGAAATAGCATCCCATTCTATTTTGAATGTTGTAACTTTGGAGATTTTTTTTGCTAAAACTTGAATCTCAGAACACGCTGCTGGAACTTACTCTTGGTGAGGCCTTAATCTGGCTGGATTTGAAAATATATTTTCAGCATTAAGGTTCAGTTGATATGAAGGTCACTTAACATCCCTGGGGGTGGGGATGGGTTACAGGTTTGGCAAGAAGAGCGAATACATGGGTCAGCACAACCGCAAGGTGAAGAAAAGTCCTCTTCATCAGCAACCTTAGGCCACCACTGGAAGATAATAGCAAGGTTGCAACTGCAGATTCCCAAGTTCCCTCCTATTCAGTGGACATACTACCAAGTCTGTGTGCAACAAGCCCCAGCAATGAAACATCTTGCCATTTCACCCTCCCTTCTTCGCTTCATGAAGCTTGCTTTAACTCTTGATATTTCTTTTTCCCCAGCAGGCTTTGGAACAGATTGGTCCAGTGAGATCCAACACACTGAACACCATCAGGGGAGAGCATGTACCTCACACACCCACCTTTAGTATATTTTTTCCTTCCCTCCTTTGCAGTAGATCATAATTTACCTTTAGCCCACAGCAAGTTACTGTCCTCCCTGGCTGAACTATAGAAAAGTAATAACACCAGAAATCACTGAGGGTAGAGGTTGCTTCCAATAAATCATTTTCAAATTATTTTAAGCAGGTTTCTCTCTCTCTCCATATGCTGTTTCACTTTCTTTTTGCTTATACTCTAGTGTCCCTATTCTTTCCTTAATGAAGATGGAAATAAGGAATAGCCCATCCAAGTCAATAAATTCACAGCAGAATGAGAGAAGGAAGAATCAGGTCTTTATAATCTGTCATCTTGAAGTAAATTTGAGCACCTGCTCTGTGTGTCAATGATGGGCATCTAAACCTGTCTGAGATACTTCTGGCTTGTTATCTCTTCTTTTTTCTTAAATCGGATTTGAAATTTCTCAACTTACAACTAAGCAAATCTCCCAGATATTCATCAGTTAATATGTTTGAGTTCATATCATGCAACTGTTTGGGGATGCATCAAAGGAATTTCCTTTAGATGAAACTAATGCAGAGACTGTAATCCAGTAGGACATATAATACTCTTTAGATGTTAACAGAACCAGGCTAGAATGACTCTATAGCAGACCCCAAAACACATACAGTGTGAACTCTGCATTCTCAGCACCTGCATCATTCCCTCTACAGATCTCTTTCTATTGGGCCACGCTGTTTTCTGATATGGACATAGACAAGATACACCTTGCCCCATCCGTGAACACACACATCAAAGATTATCCCTGTGAGAGCTCATCCTCAACACGGTTTTAGCCAGCTCAAAAAAATCCCTCTTGATATCAGCCTATGTGCATTCTTTTACTAGCAGCAGTCTCATCATCTTTATTCATTTACCTTCTTTCATTGAGTGGTCCTCGTGAATTTTTAGGACTCGCATAAAAGCGAAAGACTGACAGCAGCCATCTGCATGTTGAGCAGCACACAGTTTTTCTCCAGCTCTGGACATTTTGTTTATAGTACTGATTTGTGTGCATGTCTTAATGTGTGTTTGCGTGCATCTGCGGCCAGACACACAACTGACTCCCATTGTGAACATCTGTCACGCACATACTACAGCAACCATTATAAAAACACTGCTGGGCAACAACTTTTATCATTAAGAGGTGCAAAACACCATTCTGCGTTCAAATTATGCTCTAATGGAAAAGGCTTGGTTCAGGCTTTTTTCCACTTCCAAGCTCTGAAACAAAAATTTTAAGTAAAATCTTCTCAATTTTTTTTCTTCTTAAAAAAAAAGAGTATTCAAGGTATCCAAACACCCCTCCTTTTTTTTTTCCTTTTTCTTTTTTGACTTCCTACTGTGCCCTCCCAGCCTCCCTCTCTGTCTCCCATTCCACAGTTCATTTTATCTTTTCCTTTTATTTAGAAGGGGTTATTTAGATTATTTAGAAGGAGTGGTGAGTTTTCTGGTGAGTTATCATGGAGGGACCAT
The DNA here is from genome assembly GCA_033628505.1 of Tringa tobata. Lineage (NCBI taxonomy): Eukaryota > Metazoa > Chordata > Aves > Charadriiformes > Scolopacidae > Tringa > Tringa tobata. Next base: position 215,559 of record JAHREE010000422.1, on the reverse strand, counting down.
AACTGAGGCTTCTTTGCCTTAACTATAACATATGCCTATCCCTATGATTTTGATGAAGCCCATCATACATCCACACAGAAATATACTACACTCTTTCTCGAACAGCCATCACCTGTTGCTGTTTAAGATCACCCATTCCACTTTCTAGAAACAATTTACAGCTGGGAACCCTAAAATTTCACTTTTTTTTTTTTAAAAGTAAGTATTGGATTGTGACCTATATCTCACATAGTTCCAGTTATTGGAAAATATACAACCCCCATGTTCTCTAGCTTCAATACTGAACAGGTTTAAACAACGGTAGCTTGAAAAAGAGCACAGAACCCACCAAGCCCCTGAGTCACTATCACCACCGGAGTCTGCAGCTGATTTGACCTAGTTTGGAAACTGTGGGTTGGTTTCAGGTACCTTAACGTGTAATTTTACATGTACAATTGGCCTTCAGCTGCTGTTCCAGAAAGACATTGGTCTAACATTAAAGTCCTGTGTCCTAACTGCCAGATCCACACAGATACCTTTGATACCATTCCGGGTGCCTGAAATGGACCTTTCTCAGGTAACTGAGCAGCCAAACAGCTAGCAGAGAGCCAAATCAAATTACTCCTTCTTGAAGAAGTTTCCAGGCCTCTGCTCACCTATCAGGGATGGGCTTACTGGGTAAGATACACCACTTTTCAGAGGCACTCCTACACCCAGCTTTTAAATGGGGAGGGGAAATGTGCTGATAAACATCTCAGGAGGGAATGACCTCCGCCTGGGAGACAACCTTAATTTCCCAAAGGTGTTCTCCAGCTTCTCTCCTTCAAAGAACCAATGAACTCTCTACAAAGATCATGAATAGCTAAAGGGGGTTTTGTGGAACAAAAACCCCTGTCTCTGCAGTCTGTCCGCAGGACCACCCTTTGGAGGTGCACAGCCTTCTTGTTTCCCCTCGAAAACAAACTCTATTTCAGATGAAACCTGGAGGGTTCATAAAATAACCTTCAGTGCCTGAGACTGGACTGTGCAACAAGTAAATAAATTACTTGAGAGCAGAAGGTTTAAAAGACCAACAGCTGCAGTATATTTAAATTATTTCTCCCAAAAAAAAGAACTGCAAGCAGAAACACTCAAAAGTACTGAAAAATAGATGAATCTGTATAACTCCTCAATTATTGAACTCATTTTTAATAATTAACTAAGCTCAGATTAGAAAGAAAACACATCTTGAGATCTAAAGCAGAAGTGCCTTCGTGTTAAAGGGACAGGGACAGAGCCTCTAGACTCAAAATGCTATTGCAGGCAAAGTAAGAATTGGACATTTTACTAAATAACTTGACAGAAACAGTAGAGCAGAACCGTGTTGTCAAATGGCAACCCAGAAATGCAATGAACTTAAAAGCAAATTCCAAAGTGAATTAATCACAAATCATAGCTTAAGGAACGTCTTGGCACCAGGACCCTGGTTTATGTTGCAAGCAATATGCAAAAATGCAATCTGGTATAGACCTGGCAAAATTATTAAGAACAAGGCAATTCTGACATGTCCAATGCCACTCTCTTTTCTATGTCAAGAAGAGAAGAAGAAAAATTCCCCAACCACTGCTTAATGATTCTAGTTTGCTCTGAAAGGAACTCTTACCTTTCGCACATTTCTGTATCGTTGGATGAATTCCACCTTAAACCTATGGGGTTGCTCCAGATTGAAGAATTTTGGTGACAAGATGACATGTTGCTTAGATGGAAAACTGAAGCCCCAGACCTGAAAACAAGACTTTCTGGAGCATATGTTGCCACGTAACCTTAGAAACCCAGGGAACCTCCTAACCAAGACTGACAGCAACCAGTGTGAGGCACATCCAGAGTCAGGAAAATCTGGATTATGCACAGGAATGTTGGTAGAAACTAGACTCCTTAAATGGATTTTAGGACGACTGGTTCTAGCCCTAAGCCTGCCATGGGACTGTAGGTTTTTCTCCCAAAAGTTGTTTAAATGTTTTAAACAATTTTCCTCCTCTGACATGGGACAGCAAACTTTGAACCTTTCTCCTCTAACTACACAGGGCCAGGAACCTGCTGCATCTCATCTTCACTCCTATTTACCACAAATCAATTAACTAAGGTTAGGAACACACGGTTTGTTTGTAGTGTTGACAAACCATAAAGCTCTTTTACACCTTTTGACAGTTTATTGGCGCTTTAAAGTTGAGGTAATGAGATCCCTTTATACCACAAAAGGAATTTACAAGGACTGCAGGCTCAGACACACAATCTACTTACCGTGACTACACAAGTTATACTGCAGATAATCTGTCAATCTGCTGCAGCTACATTGTAAATCTTTAGTGTAAGTGAGAATAAGATCTTTCAATTCCCACGAACAAAGTGAAAAGAAACAAGCAGTTTATATTCCCTCAAAAAAAGAAAAGAATTTTGCAAGAGACAGTATTAAAAATGTAATTCAATGGATTATAGCTATGATTAAAAAAAAAGAGAAAAACCCCACACACCACTGGTATAAAAGTCTCTAGTAATAAAACACAAAACAATTTATTGCAGCATTTCAGGTGTCAGACTGCCTAAGGAATCCAGCTCCCTCTCCACTGTCATAATCCCTTATTATTCCTTTTTCCCCATCCAGATTGCACTGCCTACTCACACTTAGCTTGGCCATTCCTAAAATTTCCAAATGTCAGAGTGATAAATGACAATACATCCACTGGAAATGGGTGCTTCAGAAAAGAGATATTTTTTTTTTAAATATAGTTTTAAACCCGGGACAGAGACTTCTTGCTGCTGCTGCTTCAGTTAATAAAATGAACCATAAAAATAATAATGTATAAGATTTCTTAAGTGAAAAAGAATAGAAAATCTTTTCCAGAAAGCCTCCTTGGTCAGGATAACACACAGCTGTGCTGCTACACATCGCTATGGTTGAATGGACTTCGAAGCCCCAGATCCTTAATTAAGGACCTGAAGAAATTGTTTCATGAACATGGATTAGATGAAGAATTTTTTTTAAAAAATGTTCCAGCTGCCTCAACTCTTGCGGTGACAATTCCAGTCACTGGCCATAATGTGTAGGGAATCAGAAAAGGAAGGATGAGAGCTGCTTCCCTACCTGTTCATGCGTGTTTAAAAATGCTTGTCTGAACTCTGAAGGTCTCCAGCTCACTTTTGCTCCCCCCGTTAATTCCAGTCCTAGGAATATAGGATAATTCCAATCCTAGGTATATTCCCTAAGCATTTGCACGACGTTTCTAGCTTTTTTTGCAATGAGAGGAGTCTGTTGGGGTTTTTTTCCCCACTATGCATCTCAGAAAGACAAGGGTGTCTCTGCTCTGAAAGTGGGAGATGTCTTTCCACCCCCATGCAGTCCTGCAGGAAAAACTGGTTTGTGTGGGCAGCTCCTGGGGAGATGCAGACAGCTTTTCTGTTACTTCCCAACACAGCCAGTGCAGAAAGCTTTTTATTTATACCCCGAGGTAAAATAGGAGGTTCCTTTCTAATTTATAACAGCTCATTAACCCTTGAGACACCCATGAGTTTATCAGCTTTTTGACTGTTTCACAGGCAACCTGCAGCAGCCTCCGTGCTGGGTGCTAAGGATCACTCTGGGCATTTTAGACTGAATTTGAGCATGGGTTCGACCCATAGCTCATCTGATGGCCCCTTTGTGTGGGACCAAACCCAGCGTCAGGCACAAGCTTTATGCAAGCAACAGGCAGACTGAGACAGGAAAGTTGGACCTGCTTGGTGCCTTCACGTGAACCTTGGTAGGTGCTTATGCACAAAGCCATCATGTGCCATCTGCCTTGCGGCACTATCATGTGCATGGCTCTGGGCAGAAGTCCTTCATGGAGAGGCTCTGATCACAGCATCTCTGAATCACAGAATGGCAGGGGTTGGAAGGGATCTCTGGAGACCATCTAGTCTGACACCCGCCCTCCTCCCCCTGCCAAAACAGGGTCACCAGAGCAGGTTGGACAGGAACACATCCGGGCAGGTTCTGAATATCTCCAGAGAAGGAGACTCCACACCTTCTCTGGGCAGGCTGCATTTCACTGGTGAAGAAATGTTGATATGAAACAGATATAATTTTAACAATAATACTATGAAAGTCCAGATGAAAGAAAAATGCCAGAATTAAACATCTTCCTTCTCCCAGTGGGAAAAACAAATCTAACATCACCCAAATAAGAGGACAAAGTGAATAATTTTGATTTTTTCCACTAGGAAATATCCTTGAAAGTGACCTAACCTTGCTGAACGTTTCATGAAACCACGGTTTTCACCTTAAAACATTTCCAATGTATTTCCAATATTTTTCAAGGGCACCCTCAAGAAAGCAAGAAGTATGTGACTGAGGATGGGAGGGGCTGTTGTGATGAAACAGATCGATGGAAATTCATTGTTGCTCTTTCCATTGCACTGCAGAAAGAGTACCATCCCTATGCGCTGCCCCATAGATGCAAACATTTCCAAACGTGTCCTTTAATTACACATTACCCAGTCACTTTGTCAGGTTGCACCAGTCCAGAAAGGAAGGGGAAAAATTTCACCAGCTCCTTCAATGCATAAACCAGCAAGCCTGACACCAAACCTACGCTCCACACTTGCGAATAGCCCACAACCAAAAGTGCCGGGCAGGAAAGACCTCTTTAAACTGACACCAGGAGCAAGCAGCTTCAAAGGCAGCAGCCAACTACCACGGATCCCATCGTGAGCCGTGCACAGCTGTTAACATTTCACGTTATTGCCACTTAATCTCCTTGCACTGCTGCCGAACGAGACGGGGAATGTCTGCCCACGGGAACGGGTACGTGGGGCAGCACGGCCATTTAAATGCTAAGATCAGTTCACTGCTTCCCCGGCACGTGATGAAAGAGTATTAGACACGTGGGAAAAGTGAGGATGAGCCCAAATGGAAGGTCCTTGCCTGCCTCGCCCTGCAGCCCTGAGAAAACCCAGGTTTGAGTCCAGGCTTCTCAGCTTGCCACACTTTTGAGGCTTTCTCCCATCTGGGGTGTAAGTTCACCCTGATTTTGTTGTTGATTGCTTCTCTTCCTCACTTCTCTTCCGCACTTGCAGTTGGGGCCAGAATGGGAAAGGGTATTTCAATGTAATATTCAAAAATTCAAGAGGTAACTATTTCATCCCAGATCCCCCCCATTCAAGAAACTCAAGTTAATATAGTAGCTATACTCTGTATCTATTATATTTTATGAATATATCAGCACTCATCTCTCAGTCCTCTTTACATCATATTTTTTCCTCATTAAGATCAGCAGCAAAATACAGAGCCACCGACAAATTTAAATCAAAGACAATCGATCCATCTCTGTTAGAGAGAAGGGCAAGATGTAAAAGACAGAACAGCTTTCCCTGAACCCAGCTCTCTGGGTTTTTTCCCCCCCATCTGCTAGGTTTTTAAAATCTAATGGTCATCTTGTATTTGTGAATAAGAAAGTGAAGAAACAAGTCATTGTACATTAGTTACTCCATGGGAAGTGCCTAAGTGCAGTTTCTTACCCCCAGTGAATGTAAGGGCATTCAAGGCAGCTTAGCCTTCTGTTCAAGAGCCATCTGCTTTAATGCATCATGTTAAAGTCAAGGTCTTGAAAGGAAAAATGCTGTCACAAAGGGCAAAAAAACCCTCCTGCAACTACCACACAGAATAATTAGCATCTGAGGAAAACCATCCTATGGAAGTGAGCCCAGAAAGAAAGGGGGAAAAAGATCGGAACCCCTGGTGTAACAGGGGTGTGCAAATCCATGGCTTCAGTTAGTGGGAAATAACATGTGTTGGATGGATGAACACTTCAGTAAGGTAAAAAAGTACATTTTATCTCTAGCAGCTCTCTGCACCCTGTCTTGAATCCCCCTGCTACAGAATTTTTTTTCTTTTTCTTTTTTTCCCCTGGGAAGATTTTCTTTTTAATATGTGAGTAAAGCAGAACAAATTCTCTCATGTTGTCTATGATCTCTTAATCTCAAACTCAGCACAGATACATAATGCTGCTTAATGGAGGAAAAGCAAGAAGCATTTGATTAAATGTTTGATCTCTTGAGGAATGCACAGGCTCTGCAGAGCACGGTGCACAGATCACAAATATTTTGTGTTTTATTATTGATTAAAAGTGATTAAAATTAATAATTGGTTCAACTGATTAAAAAAAATGCTTCTTTTCGCGAGCTAACATTGAAAATGTATAAGATTGGTTTGGATGCAGGGAAGTCTGGGATAGAAGTGCAGAATTGCCTCCAGAATGTCATCTTCCACTCTCAGCATCCATTGCAAGTGCAGGGACATTCTTTGCAGGAGGACTATCCATGACTTTAGAGGACTGAAATGACCACTGACAATTCTGTTTTAATTTTGCTGATTATAAATCAGTTAAACCAAAACTCTCTGGACATTGTTTTTTTTCTTTACCACACAGTTTTCACAGTCTGGAAAAAGTGAATGTGACATCATATTAAATCGTAGCATCTTCCATCTAGTTGGAGAGACATAGATTACAAGTCAAAAATGCAAGAAACAGGCTCATCTATTCATGCCCTGCATCATCACAGCATTGCTACGGACAAAGTTTCACCTAAATACACAGCAAAAATGCTGGACTTTGGTGTAGGGAGAAGCGTAATTTGCTTTGAGGGGACACAATGAAATAATAACCTCACCTACACAGGACTGTTAAAAAAATGGAACAGAATGGAAAAGGCCTTGAAAATTTTCCCATCCCTGGTAATGACAGTGTTGGGACCGTGAATTTGGCTGTAGGTGTCCTGGGCTACTGATGCAGCATCTCCACTGATGCTGCCTCCATACCTGGTCCCTGCCCTCTGCTCAGCACCTGCTGGTATCTCCAGTCCGGTTTCCCTGGAAAGGACAAAGGCGCAAGAACAGCCAAGGCCACCATGCTAAACTTCTCTCCCAAAGCTTGTCAGGAGAGTTTCTCAGGGAATAAAGTGCGAACGGAGCTGGAGACAGTGATAAATTTCCCTTCTGAACAATCAATAAAATTCTCTCAGCCCCGCTCAGGCCCCTACCGTGGATGCGAGGGCCGTAATTACATTGTCAAGAAGTCGAGTTGCCCTGGCTGACTGAAACCCCCTTGAAAAGTGACGGGTGATTGACAGGCAGTTTATGGGTGGCATGCTCTGACTGGCAGGGGAGTTGGCTAAAGCCAAAGGCAACAGTGAAATTTCCCAGTCTGCTACAACCACCGGAGCAAAGGACTGCCACTCACAAGGGAATTGTGGGAAACCCTTAGTCATATTAACATATCAAAGCCAGGAGCTGACAGCGCTTACTAAACAAGCTGAACTCAACCATGGCTGCAGAGCATCCCCCAAACTTCCCAGTCTGAAGGAGAAAAGAAATTAAAATGCGCTCGGTCCTGTCTTCACCAAGACAGCTAAGAATTTGGAAGCCTGTTTATTTAATGATTTTGATCTGAGATAACATATATATGCGTGTATATATATGTATCTCACAAACATGTATCGCTGAGCGTGTCAGCCTCTTTCATATATATATGAAAGGGGATGTCATGCTCAACAATTTGTTCTATACCACAGGCCACACTGGTGCTAAATTGGAGACAGAACAACATATTTCTCTTTCGTGTAAGCAGTATGAACCCAGTAGAAGAACACACTCCTTTTGGTCTTGTTTTCTAGTGGGCTTCTACTGCTTCACTGCTAAATTGCAGATTACGTGATTTGAATGAACATTAATTGCAGCCATGCACCGGGACTGTGTGTAGTGCAGAGCTGAAAAGTGACTTCACAGCTAGTCTGGATTTCTTGAATAAGAAATTGATAAGAATTCTTGAATAAGAATTGATAAGAAATTGAAACCAAGAGATGTTTCCACTGGTGGGCCGAGCCACCTTTGGCTCCACGTACCTCCATCCAGGTAATGCTTGGGTTTCAGACCTCACCTTGGTTTCCTCAAGGATGAAGAATCACTAGAAATTATGTAAAATGTATGAAATGTCAGTAAGAAAGACCTTGAGGGTACTGACACGGACACCTGGGTTTAGTTCCCTGCATCATATTGCCAAGGTAACACTGTAAGAAGTGCTTCTGCCCTGGTTGCCTGTGAGGATGGAGTCAACAAACCAGGGATGATACAGGCTCAGAAGGCAAACGAGAAGCAGCACAGGAGGCACAGCAGAAAGGAGCTGCTGCTGGTTTTTCCTGTATTGCTAAAAAACTTAACAGCAAGAAGAAAGCAAGGCTCTTGTCATAAAACTCTGAGAATTTAAGGACAAAATCCTGACATACAAGGGTCAAACTGAGAACGGAAGGATACTTTAAAATAGCAGGAGAAGATATAGAAAGTGAAACAGCAAAACCTGTTATCAGGAGAATTCAAATCAGATACTTTTCTTAAAAAAAAAAAGAAACAAAAAATAAAAACATGGATGATTAACCAAATTAATCCCCTGGAACAAGCTTCTACAGAAAATGCTGGCTTCCGTTTTCCTTGATGTCCTCAAAGACCAAGCCTTTCTGGAAGGCATGCTTTAATCTAATGCGAGTTACTGAACTCAAGGCTGGAATAACAGTATGAAACTCAATGGCCAGTAACGGACAGTCAATTCAGCCCACATGATCTAATAGCAGTTCTTCACAGAGCCCCTCTAGGAAATGGGATAGAAATGCTCTGCCCTTCTGCAAAGCCAGTTTACTGAAATTATTAAAGCTGTTTGTGAGAGCTAAATAATTTAGCCTTGCTGTGTCTTGACATAGTTTTCAAGTGTACCTGACATGGCTTTCGGGAGTAGTGCAACCCACCTCCCTTGCCACTGCCAGAAGCACCTTCCCCAGCCTCCTATGATCTCTCCTGATTCCAAAAAGCATCTGTTCACGGATTCCCTTCCAACAAGGGACCTCGCCTGACCTTGCCCTGCTCCTGTGAACTGACAGGAGCACCGCACAGTGGTGGAGCTCGCTCCCTGGCTGTGCTCAGATTGTCCCCCTCCGTGTCTGACATAATTTTTGACTGAGAGCCATACGTGTCAGTGATGCTCAGAGAGCAACATTTCTGCCTGCGGGCCAGGAGGGTGGCAGTTCAAGCCCTGCTGGAGGATATGAACGCCTACCAATATGAGGGTTGACACACAAGAACATAAGGGAGGGAGATGAGGCATTCAGATGCTCTGGGTTTATTTCTTTGCTCCTCTGTGACACACACTGCCTTTATAAACAGCCCGTTAGTTAAGAACTTGACATAGAATCACAGAATGGTTAGAGTTGGAAGGGACCTTAATGATCATTGAGTCCCACCCCCCTGCCATGGGCAAGGACACCTCCCACTAGACCAGATTGATTGATCAAAGCCCCGTCCAACCTGGCCTTGAACCCCTCCAAGGATGGGGCATCCACAACTTCTCTGGGCAGCCTGTTCCAGTGTCTCACCAGCCTCACAGCAAAGAATTTCTTCCCAATATCTCATCTAAATCTCCCCTCTTTCATTTTAAAACTATTCTCCCTCATTCTATGGATGCATTGTACTAATGTTCTGATTCATGCTGAGTTTGGAACTGAATTCCATATCCAATCCACTGCACCAAGAAATGGCCATTTTATATCTGTATTTCAAGTTCTGTATCTAAATTCTTCTACCTCACAACATCTGTCAATTTCTGTCCTTCAGGCCCCTTGTCCCTTCCACTTAGTAGGAATGTAGAGCTCTGGCCCTTTGAGAGAATTTCCAGTGGTTAGAGCAGAGGACAGAGGACCAGGCATCTAGGAGTGAAATTATTGGCATTTTCTGCATAGCCCTGGGCTTATCTTTTATGACAACAACGCGTGCTGATCTGGTGTGGCTATGTGGACCACCAGAAAATCCCGGAGGTGCCAGCTGTGTTCCTAGCTCTAGAAAGACACTACTAGCATTGGGATGCCAGCACAGCACAGAGAGATGGAGGAGAAAGGGAAACCACACTGCCAGGAGCACTTTGCTTCTGCTTTGCAGTATCATCCCCACTTCAGCAGACACAGGGTGATAACCACAGCACATTTGGCATTCACCTCACCATTGGACATACATGGAAGACCCCCATCTCTTCCAAACCCCAAAAGCCATAACCTCTTTGTGAAGGAAACGTTCCAATCATTATAGAGAGACATGATGGAGAAGGATATCCCTTTTTAGCAGCAGAGCAAACCCACATGATATCCAACATGGGATGGAGACTTTCAATTGAGGACAGACATGCACAAAATCAACTAACCTTGAGGCACCTAAACAAGTGCCAGGGTTTACTGACTACTTGATACCATCTATCTTCTTCTTGGGGTCCAGATTTTCAAAATTACTCACTTTCAAGTATGAGAGCTTTTATGGACATACAGCACTGAACTTTGGTGCATAAGGTACTCTAGAAATAGGAGACTCATGGTGAATGGGAAGATATGAAGTTCTGGCCCCAAAAGATGATTTCAATAAATACTTAACTGTAATTAGAAATCCAAGTTCATGATCAAAGTTGGTTTTCTTTTTTTTTTTTTTCCTCTAGAAACTTTTTTGCTTTCTTTTACTTTCTTTTCTTTTATTCATTTATGCTTTGCTTTTGAAGAGAATTAAAAATGTACTCACCATGAATGGAAAGAGTGCCATTCCTCACTGCCAGGAACTTGACCCCATATGGAGATAAGGGTGGAGAATGAAGGCTTCCGTAGAGATAGATGTGTGCTTTGTGACGGAAAGGGGCCTTGGGGGATCCCACCTGGAGCTCTCCTCCATCAGATATCAGAATGTAATGAGCATGCAGTTCTACAGGTCCTGGACCAGTGAACAAAAGTTTGCCACCTGAAGACAACAGAAGAAAATGCAGCCATAGATTTAATAGTCAGTCATTATCTCATTGTCAAAGGAGCATAAGACATGGGTCCACAAATGGTTTTGCAATAAAATTATGAGATAAAGGATAGAATAAAATTGCTTCCTGTAAAGATTCCACCGTGCCTTGCACTTCTCCCTATAGATTTATCGTATCTTTACAGACCTTTTAAATTCAGTCCATTTTTGAGTTCTACCACAGGCTGCCTTTCCAGACTTGAGCAAGGCCATTCATGGGCTGGCTGGGCAGACATCTAAGTCTCTCAAATTCCAGAGTGAGTGAGTGGCTTGGAAAACCCCAGTCTTGACCTATTCACTCTCTAAATGTTAAAAAGGGATATTAAAACTTAATGTGTATGTTATTTTTCAGATTACAAACTACTTATGACAGAGAGAAGAGAAAACATCTTTGGAACATAAGAACTAGCAACCTGTTTAGATCCACGATTGATTTAATCCTACATACTCTTCCAGCTGCTGTTCAAAACCAGATGCTTCCAAATACAGTATAAGAAACTTCTCCCTGTTAGCTGGATGCGAGATGATCTCCCCATCCCATGAAAGCCTCATTTTAATCCCTAATTAGAGATTAGCTTAGCCTCAAAGCATCAGGTTTCATCTGTCTGCCATCATTTTCCTCTTATGATCTATTAGTATAACTAGATAACTTTTGCCAGTAATATAGACCTGATCCTTCAACTCTTTCTAATATTTAGTCTCAATAACTTCTTGAAGCAATGAAATCTGTGGCCTAAGTACATAGATCATGAAAAGGCATTCAATCCCTTGGTTTTCACTCTCTTCAGTTCTGCCAAATGCCTCCTTTGTTCTTGCCTTGCGTGAGCTGGCAATCCCAGTCATCTCAGGATATTTTACTCTTTTGTCTCTTTTCACATATTCTCCCCTGTGAAGGACACTATCACTGTCTTTACAATGTATTTGGGCAGAGAGGACCCTCAGATGTCCAATGATCCTGTAGATGGGATATGTCTTCCTAGGCCAAGCCATGCTTCCTGAGAGCTAGCAGAGGATACCTCAAAGCCTGACAACCTCAGAACTCCTTAGAAAAGGTCTATCACCTTCCCAACATTTCCTTTCATGTGCATATTCTGGTTTGAGGTAAAACAGAAACAACTTTCTACTTAGTAATTTTACCTCTTAGCTAGGCCTCTTCTAACTCTCTGGAATGAACAGCATATTGTGCAGAAAACTGTTCATTCTCAGAGTGAGAAGACCTGTGTTTATAATTAATGCCAAGAAATGGTATGCAGAAAGGCTCTTGTTTATACATACGACTATAACAAGCAAGGTCAGCTATAAAAATCAGATTACAAAATACCTTGATCGTTGCTCGCCTTTGCTCAGGTCCTGGTGCTCTCAGTGATAAGGCAGATACTTGTGTGCCTTTCCCATCCAGTTGCATCCACTTCAGCTGAACACATTTTGCTGATCCTGCTCTCTTTATTCATTCTGGCATTGAGGGGCTATCATTGTTTCATTGATTTCTTAGCCTTATAACAAATTCTTGTAACTTAGTTCTAATTTCTTAGTCTTATAACAAAGCTAATATTTGAATAAGGACTACCCATTGCAAGCTTTCTTTGCACATTTCAGTAGATTCCAGATAAGTTTTTATAGAATATGCTTGATAGACAAAAGAGTTATCTCACTTTCTCTTGCTTATAACCACTGGGAATCATGGCATTGTTCCCACAAACACCAACTCCCCTATGTGTAAATTGTCTCTTTCCCTAGACATACTTTTCTATATACAAATGTATTTCTGTTAAGCTTGCTATATAGTATTTTTACAAATTATACTGAACGCACTGTAATAAAACAGCGTGAATTTCAGCTTGCTTCATGCAAAACAACAGAAAATACCTGACCATTATTCTGAGATACATCTGAGACTTCTAGAAAAAAAGGAAATGTTTTTAATGCAAAATGTGCTATGCTGAAATTGGAATAATATTTGAAATGGTATTCATTTGCAGACTGAAGGGACCATTAGCTCATATCGCCTGATGGTCTGTGCTCATCAGGCTATTGAAAACCTGGAGGAAGTCAAGTTGTCTGTGTTTGCTACATACCCTGCAGAAAGGCAGACAATCAATTAAGTGACTTGGGGACATTGCTCTGCCATTCTCTATGATCATCTTTTCCCATCTCTGTTACTGTTCAAAAATTCTGTTTTATTTGCAATCCTAACTTGTTGAGGATGAGCTTTCAGACTGTGGTTCTCTTTGTACCCCCCTGCACTGCACTGCAGAGAGGTGTAGAAAACAGCATTTTCTGTGCAGGTACTTACAGATAAAATCAAATGTCAGCCCTCGTTCGGACTGGTTGATATGGGTTTTGAGACTCTACCTGCAAGAAATCATCTCCAATTCATGGAGCAGTGCATCCTCTCCCACAATCCAGTCCACTTTTCCATAGTCTGGAAAGCCAAACCTCCTAATTCTTCTATTTCTTTATTCTTCCTGATGCTGCCTGTAGGCGTAAAGCTACCTTATCCTCACACTGCCTCTTGCTTTTGAAAGTAAAAAACTATATTACCTCCTTTTATCTCTTCATTACATGGGGAGATCAGGTGGGTGTCCTTGGGCCACATTCATTCCTGATCCTTTTCATGATCATGACTTTATCCAACAAAGTCCCTTATTGTGAGGACTTTCATTCCTGGTTGCTCCCTGCCCAGCTCTCTTCTCAGCTGGGGAAATCTGCATTTGGTTTGAATGGCATTCACAAAATGTGATCAGTGATGGTCCTCCATTTACTTCATATCATTGATGAAGTGTCGTGGTATCCAAGCAGGCATGAAAATTGTTTCCCACTAAGAATTTATTTTTTGAGTTAGAAAATTTTATGTCTGTTAGCTTCCATGAGATCTGGGCAGGTGATCTTCAGTTAGTCATCACACTATCACATGTTCTAAAGAATTAAATTTATCAAACTTGTAGTTTTCTTAGAAAAGGTACTACAGTTTGCTGTCTTTTTTCCATAAAATTTCTATGCTGTCATTCAGTCACTCCTAAGGTTTGCAATTTATAGATTCAATCAACTATACCATTTAACTTTATACAGTTTTCTCTTTTGACCTGTGGTTGATATCAGAACAAGCAGCCAATATTTCTTCCTTTACCTGTCTGGATACTGACACCAGATCAGAACTTCTACAGCCCCCTGTAATTTCCCATATAGTCTGAAATGAATATTTGTGGGCCACAGAATGCCTCTACAAGCAGTTTTAGAGCTCTTGAATGAGACTGGATCTGTTGATTTAAGAATGTGTTTTCCTGAAAGATTGTATTTAACATCTTCATGATATTAACATTCTTCAGTAATAAATGGACTACTGGTCCATCTTCCCCTTCTGATATAATTTACCATCCTGTTCCTTCCCATACTGAGAACAGAAATATTTATTAAATACATTTGCCTTATAGCAGCAGTGTTAATAATTTTATCACCGCAATCTAGAAATGGAACTATAAATCACTGAGATTTATTTTATTCCTAACATAAAAAAAAGGAAAAAGACATCTCCCCCAAGGTCTTTATTGACTTCCCACGCTCTGTTCCCACTGAAATATAGTAATTTCTGTTTCCAGTCTCTTCATACAATTTTAAATGAGTATTCTAATTGCTGCCATGCTGTACCAATGAACCAGGACAGCTAGTAGCCAAAGTTGTCCTATCTTTTGATTGTAAAATCATAGTTCTCCCTCAAACAATCTCCTCAAAAGCTTTCCCAAGTTTCAGCCCCTTTTTGGCCATACAAAATTTCAACAAAATTTGAAAATCCTGTTTCTCAGTAATAGGCTAACTGCATGACAGTTTTTCTGACTAGTCTTTCCCTCCATTGATTCAAATATTTTCCATACCTTTTGTTGACAGCCAGGTGCCTGGCAAGCTTGGCAATTGGATGCTGGTAACTGCTCTACTCTAGGTGTAAGAATATGCAATAGTCCCAACATGTTTCAGTAGCATCGGGCATGCAGGCACTGTCTGTGCCGTGCCTGGTCTGCAGGTTTGACCCTTCCTGGAGGAAATCCTACACAGAAGCATGGTTTCCACTCCCTGGGTGAAGATCTGGATGTGTAGGGATAACAGTAATTGGACATCAAGGTGAGGGTTGTTCCCTGGTTTCTCTGTCCCAATGCACAATGGCAACCTAAGCACACTTGGCAATGGTGCAAAGATTTGCAAGATCAAAACCCCCAAAAGGCATTTGCTTTGAGGCTTTGGCTTTCCCTTAGAAGCAGCAGTCAAACACAACATGTAATCATGGGAAACAGATATATCAGCTACACTCACAGTCACACCGTAACACCGTTGTCCCCTGGCTATTTGCAAAGCTTCTGAACTCCTCCCAGAACAAAGCCCAAAGGCACTCAGTCTTCAGGAGAAAAGAAAGTGTAAAAATAAAAGTTCAGCTGCTGAAGATTTTTTTAAAAAAAAAAAAAAAAAAAAGAGCAGCATTTCAGGAAAGAAAAGAAAGCATTAGCAGGGATTCGTTTAGCCATTTACCAAGTCTAAGTGTAAAAAAAAACCAACCAACCTCTAGCCAAACTTACAAATACTTATGTCCAAAAATTGCATATTGTCCCTCTAACCCTCAGTTCTCTGTGTTTTTCATTGGGTCAGAATAAATATACAGCTGCTGCTTTACAAGATTGTCTTCCCCTTTTTTTAAAAGAAAATAAAAGTTACGCTTCCCTCTTTTATTGCACTTGACCTCTTCTCTGAAAGCAGAAAACGAGAATATTGCTCAGCGGAGCCTTTGGCTGTGACCCTCAAATTGTTTGTTATGGCTGCACAGGAAAGCAAAGTCCTACATATGACCTTGAGGGTGATTTTATAAAAATCAATCAAGTACTGTTATGATGGCCTCCCCACCAAGCCAAATAAATACAATTAAACCCATAATCACTTCTGTACAGTAATGTGCAAATTCAATGGATCTCTTTAGGTGGAGTGAGGGAGAGGGGGGAGAAATATGTTGAGGCTATTTGATACTTTGTGACAACATCAGAAGCACCATTCTTCTCAATTAACCCAGCAATTAGCCTCCACCTCTCTGCTCAGAAAAGAAATCTTTCTTTCTCTGTCTTTACCAAAAAAAAAAAAAAAAAAGAAAAAGAAAAAAGAAAGAGAGGAAAACTAAACTGTAAGCAACTCCCTCTGTCCCACAGGAGGGGAGAAATAGCCAAACCAAATTAAAAAAAAAAAAAAAAAGGAATATTAAGGAAAACAAACCTGATAATAAGAGGCGGTTGTAATCTGCTCTGTAAGTAACTATCGCACCGTCATACTTTTGACAGCACTGATTTTGTGAAAATAAATTTATCTTCCGAAGTCCTTGGGAAATGGTGGAGGGGGCACTTAAAAGGAAAGGAATTGGAAAGATAATGTATTTACACTTCACTTTGTCAGGTGTCCTGGACTGGATGATGCAATGCCACAGCCCAGGTACCCAGAACATTCACTACGGAATGAAGCTGTGTCATGCACTTCTGAAAATAAGAATAAATAACAAGGGAGTAAAGGTTTGTGAGGGTCACTGTGGGAAGTTTCTCCTTGCTTCTGTCATGAATGTTCATGCTTTCAGACATGTCAGTTTATATCCCTTCTCAAATACTTCATTTTTTAAAAAAATCCATCTAACATAGGTGTTCTCATAAGGCATAAAAGAGTTATTGATACTTTAGAGTGTTCTAGAAATTTCCCAAACTCAGAGGGAAGCAAATTCCCCATTCCAAAGTGCACATTTTACATAGAGAGTCTTTTTATTCTCATCTTTTGAGGTCACACTTTACCATTCACTGTCGATATAAGACCATCCTGAGAAATAGTCTATTTTTTTCTAAAGAAGACCTCATTAGGGAACTAGGATAAAAGTTCCTATCACCAGAGTTAATCCTACTTCTTTATGTAAAGCTGAATGAAGCGTTGAAGCAAGCAAACTACAAGAAAGGTGCTGGATAGTCTCAGGATAGGTGTATATTTCTAATCAGTAGTAGAAGGTACTTCTGGTACCAGGGTACCAGAAGAAGAATTGTCTTACATGTCACTACGGTGTCATGCCCCCTCAACTAACAGAAAACCTCCTCTGCATGGAAGAGGACTTGCAGATTGAAAGGTCATATCCTCAACTGAACTATTCCTTCCTGCCACCATGTGGGGAAGGTCTGCTCTAGTTGTGCTGCGGGGACACCATGGCCACGTATAACTAATATTCCCACAGCCTTCAGCTTGCTCTTCCCCGTTCCTCTCACTTGGTGTTTCACATGACAAAGCCACAGAATTCCCCATGAGACAGGGCTTAAGCACAGAAGTTATATTCCTGGCAAGCATCCCTGAGTGGCAAACAGCAGGAGGCAACTGCCGGAGCTGGAATATCTTTGCTGAAACAACTGATCCCACACAACAAGGCTGCAGTGTGCTGGCAGCCCACTTATTGCTGGTTCTCTGGCTCCAAGGATGTGCCTGGTGGGGCCTCCAAGCAGGGAAAAAAAAAATATAAAAAAAATCCAAACCAAAAACAAAGGTCCTCCTGTGTACAGGAAGAGGAACAGAGAGTTTATGAGCCTTAAATAAGAACAATTGATTATTTCATGGACCTGTCGCCTGCACCCCATTGACATGCTCACATGACATTCGGATGAGCTGTAAAAGTTGATTGCAGGCTGGACCACTGCCGAGTAAGATGCAAAGGAGAAAAGAAGTTTGTTCTATTGGCTCCATCCCAAAGGCTGCCTGAACCAAGAGTCCAAAACTCACTCTCCACCTCCCTGCATATGTTCCTCCACGTTCATAATATATAGGTACGTATCCCAAACTAGCCGTGAATTCAAACCCCTGTGCATTTCCACCAGGACATCACTAACACGCTGAAAAGTTAAGCTTGAATTCCAGCATTTTGTTGGATGAAGGCCTTAATCTGTCCCTGGGTGAGGAACCAGCAGCTGTTGGAGTATTCTCAGACAGAAGCTGTCTCCCAAGCCCGACAAGCCTGTGTTTTTTGGCTTGCTGTGCTCACAGCCATCTGTTCAGATGGCACGTGTGCTCCTTTGTAGGCTGGTCAGGCTCTTCCATTGAAGCACAGGAGCCAGGCAAAAGCAATTAAAGTCAGCAGCCCAGGGAACACTGCCATAGGTGTATCTCCTTCAAAGAAGACCTTCTACTTCTTCAGCTCTTAGGTAGCTCTCCAAGTGACTTAGCAACACCTTTGGTGCTTTTGCAAGAGGAGAGCTAACCTGGTGGGAAAGAGGTGTGGACACTCCTGGATGGCTTTGACAGCACATATCACAGCCCATCATTTAGGATCTAATGAAGGAAGCTTCCAGGTGAGCCTCATGAAAGCAACAGGGTAGACACAGAGATGTGTGATGAAAAAAAACAGGTCCTTGAGCTATTATTTAAAGTCTACAGGTGATGAACACACTTCAGGTGCTTCACCCTCAGGAAGGGAGGTGGGCACTAACAGAAGCACTATTTTAGGGAGAACAATTGTGTTTCTCCTTACCTAGAGCCTGCTCATGATACAGACTCATGCCTTTGAAGATGTTCATTTGCATGTAAAAACCTTAAGAAGACCTGGGCCTCAGTTCTCAGCCTGCACAGGTTACGATGGCTGTATTTCTGTACCACATAAAAGCATGTGAGGACACATCTACTAATGGTACGAAGCTGCTACTGTAATGAGGACCTGATTAGTGGCCAGGACAGGGGGAGACAGACTCAGCAGATTTTCCCATCCCATGGTACAAGGCAGGATCTGCTTCCCTGTGCCGGGAAGCGGAATGTGCTGCCTTGGGTTTGGGCTCGGTGTCTGCAGGAGCTGTGTGTGGTTCCTCAGCTGGGATTAACTTCCACCAACCTGCTCATACTATGGCACCCCAGAGGAGCCTCAATAGCTGCCAAAGTTGCAGAAAACCAATTTAATTGGCAGGTGAGAGCCCTGGGAGTTTAAGGCACATGCTGTAAGCCCATCCTATATAGGATGACAAAGAGAAACCTGCAGCCCATACCCCAACATGACCCAGGGTTTACAGCTGGGAGAAGAACTGGGAAAAAAAAAAAATCATCAAATTGCTACAGATTTGGGGCCTTAAAACTCTTCCTCCAGGAATGTCCAGCTCTGCGAGTTGCACTTTACTGAATAACACTGAATTCCTCCAAAAAAAAAGGTACTAACAAATTTAAAAAGTGATGCCTTTCTTTTTTTTTTCCATGAAAACAGCCAGGACTTTAAACCTCTGAGATTGTAATTCTTACAGACGTGGTACACCTTGCCGTAAAAATATAGGAATATATCACACAGCGACAGGGAGAAATAGGCCTGACTTTTCTTCCTTTTAAATCTCAATTAAAAAATACATTGGATGAAATTTCCCATTAGCTGGTACTATTTGTACATCCCATGTTCTTTCTTTAATTAAAAAACATGCTTATTGCAATACTGCCAGAATCGCTTTTACGGTATTTTAATTGTAATGTCTCTGCCTGATTAAAAAAAGAAAATATGAACTGGAAACTGCCTGCAAAAAGTATCACGATGCACATCCGAAATGGGTTGAACAAAACGGCACAGAAAACACAGCAACACAAGCAGTTTCCAACTGAGGAGGGATTTTAAGCCAGGTTTAAGGGGTGGTAGATGCCATAGACAGGAAAACAGAAGGAAAAGCTTTTTCCTTCGACCAGTGAATTCAAACCCAGCCTATATCAGCAGTGACTGAAGCACTGCTTATTTGACAACTGCTTACGCAGGTGTATCAGTTAATATTTGATGCTCTTTGCTAATAGCATCAAAGCCTAGGAAAAAGTCAAGCAAAATCAATATCTGAATTTCACTCCTCCCTAAATCTACTCGTAGGCTCTGTTCTAACCACAGCCTGTTCTGAACGTGGATTACAGGAGATCCAAAATATTGATGGATAAGCATTGATCTTTGGACATGGGTTCAAAATCAGATAATAACTGACAATATCCTTGTGGCTTGTCAGTTCTCTTTTTTTCTTTTTTTTTCTTTTTTTTTTTTCTGACATCTCATAGATTTAAAAAAAAAAAAAAGCCCATATTGGCTGTGATATTTCAGAAACTGGGTGCACAGTTTTTAAAAGGCAAATGAAGCTGGTCAGACCATTTCAAAACCTCAGCCTGGAGTCTGATCATGGAAGAGGGAACCGGGATGCTGGTTTCAGCAGGACTGCCAAGATGCAGCAATGCCTACGAGTGAGAGGAAGCGCTGTGACAAGTGATACTGGGGTTTTTCTAGAGTAGGGGCCAAAACAATCTTCTCCCTTATGCCTTCAAGGGTGACCATCTCAAGGTTGCCATTGCAAAGGTAAATGGTCAGTTCAACACCTGGGATCTTCAACCCCACCAGCATATACCAGCAGCATCACTCCAAAATTCATACCCAAGATACTCCTGAAAGAAGAGGAAGAGTTTTGGTCTCCAGACATCCCTAGAGGCTGTTCTACAGAGTAATATAAATTCAGACAAAGGCAATAGCATGTGTCTGAGGTATCGAGCCATCAAACACAAAGGAGTTACTCCAGTGCAAGCTCTGCGCAAAGGAATTTTCCATCTGTCCTGGGTTATCATAAATATTTCCATACTTGTGATGTTGGGATTACAAAAATAACTGCAATCGGCTGAATTTACAGTTATCTACAATCTGTCTATCTTGTATCTCTTCCCCAATCAGTATTGTCTGAGCCGTTTCACAGTCTGGCTATTAAACTTTCCACTGCCGATAACCACGTGTTCATGCTCTGCTCGTTGAGGTGGAAGAAGAAACTGCTGAGCTCTCATGGCAGTGAGCAGGACCC
Source organism: Tringa tobata (assembly GCA_033628505.1). NCBI lineage: Eukaryota > Metazoa > Chordata > Aves > Charadriiformes > Scolopacidae > Tringa > Tringa tobata. Next base: position 194,877 of record JAHREE010000422.1, on the reverse strand, counting down.
AGCTGCCTAGTCCTATACCTGTATTGCTTTGACCTCCAGATCTTCTGTCCAGACAGTCTGGTCACTACCAGAACCACTATATGTATTTGGCTATACGTTAATACAGCCAAAGTAGGGTCACTTTAAAGCTCCACGTGTAGCTGACATCCTACTCTTTGAACAATCTTTATAATGCTGAAATCATCATAAAGAAACACCATAGAGGTAGTATTCAAAATCCTCATAGTGTCCTAAAAAAGAAGAATTTCAAGAAATGGGTCCATTTTCTGTTTGCTGGGTACAGCTCTAGAAAATAGACAAAACAGTGTCTTCGCAGAGGAGTAGGCTCAGCAGCATTACAGGTTTTTTCATCCATAAAGTCTGTTATATTTTCATCTTTTGAATGCACAGACAGCCTGATGCTGAGTCATGAAAGCCAAAGGGAGCAGAACTACAATTTAATCCCATTCTCCAGCTCCAACAAAGAAAAACTCTCCATATAGAATAGGAACGGGATGCTTCAATCAAAGCCCATATCTACACCCCCCTGCAGGTTAGGGGTTTATTGTCATGCCCATCTTGCAGCTGAGAAAAGTCATCAATTATTTCACAGACTCAGTAGTTGCTACTCACCTAACTGTGACTCATCTTAAGATGGGTATCTACAATACCTAAGATGAATAAGTCATTGGTGGCATGTGTGAGCAAAGAGCATCAATACAGGAGCCTAAAAGAGTCCTCTGAGCTGGACAACTAAAAGGAAGGTAAGGTTAGGAAAGATAAATCTCAGTCTTGTTTCAGAGTAGATCTCAACATGTTTTGACTCCAAATCTAACCAAGGCTAAACAAGTCACAGCACCTGTGTAAGTGGGGGGGAATGCAAGAAGGAAATTTCAGCAAAGATGAAGCTCAGACAAACAATTACCATGTAGACTTCTGCTTCTAAAATGTTTGGTCCCTATGTTTGGCATGTAGCAATGCAGAGAATAATAGCATCTATGATATTTTAATGCTGCTTTCCTAACTGAATCTACATTATAAACCAAGTTTCTTGGAAAATGTGATAAAGAGGAGAAATTATTTGAATGTCAGACAAGCTGAAGCCATAAAGATACTGCTCCAGACTTCATTAAATTCAATCAGGCCTCCGTTTGCTTCGTGAGTGCTGACTCATAGATCAAATGTACCTTTGAGTAGACCCAAAGTTCACAGGGTTTCTGCTGCAATGTTGTGCCTCAGTTCTTCACAAAGTCAGAGACTGAGCCCCAAAAATCCTCATCCATATTTGCAGCCAAAAGACTCAGAAATCTGGGGCTCTGACCTTCCTCCTCTGCCATATGTCATAATCACACCGGGGTTTAGAAGAATCTTTCATCACCCAGATTTAGGATTTCCACTGGGGAAGAGAGGGAAGAAAGTTGTACTAAAACATTTCACTTTTTTAAAATCTCAAATTCTTTCTCTTTTTTTAACATTTCAAACTATTTTTGGAAATGTTCTTACAACAGGGATAAATTTTCAAAGTTTTTTTCTTTCTTTATAGAAGGATCATTCAAAGATAGACTAAAATATAATTGTCAAATGCATGATTTTCATCATCCTCTCAATGAAAAACTATTACCTTTAACATCCTTTTAATATAAAATCATTTTTTCCAGCAAGGAAGATCCAGGTTTTTAAAGATATAAAACCTCTTCTTTCCATTTTTGGAGCTCTATTTCAGCAGAGGTTTACACATAGGCTTAACTTTGAGCAAACAATTTCACCAGAACAGCTCATTCACTTAACACCATGCACGTGCACAACAGTTTTCACAACCAGGGCCTAATTTCTAGGGAGGAATATATCTGGCACTGAACGACATGTAATTTTAATTCTTACTCTGACACCCCCAGAGAAACATGCCCTGACTCTTACGCCAAGCCTAGCCCAGGGAATGTGAACCCTGCAAACCCAGTCTTTCCCCCCATAATTGTGCTCGGTTATTTACTCTCCACCAGCTGTGCTCTAGGATTCTGGATTATTTATTACATTCGGTAGCTGTGGCCTGTAATTCTGTAACATCATTAATTTTGTAAAGGCTTTTGCAACACGCTTGCCTTAAAGATGCCAAACAAAACAGAGTTGATTATTGTTATCAGCGCTGCCATTATCACCGAGCGCCACTCAGGACAGCAGCGCTTTCAGTAGCTGGGGGAAAGAAAAAGGGGGGGGAAAAAAAGCCTTCCTACTCATATTGTCATTACGCCTCAAACAGCATAAACGATGCTTTCTGCATACATAATAATTAAACGCGTTCCCCCATCACCCTCCTGTTGTATCTCCCGAGAGCAGACTCAGCCTGCCTGACCAGGTATCTCCTTCCATGCAGGAGCTGGGCAAGGCAAGGGGAGATCACAGCCATGAAAAACTCCAGCCCTGGAGGAAGAAGAGCACTCAACCCCCCCCCCCCCCCTCCCTTCTGC